>JARLTB010000218.1:23242500-23667500 GCA_030141615.1 Unio pictorum | reverse complement strand
GAGTGTCTTGGATTCATACTGACTATTTTACATTTGGATAAAGCAAACTCGTATTTCGCTCAGCGTGTACACCTGAGTCATACTTATTGGGACTATTTTCGAACTGAACTTCCTTGTGTCAATAATTGATCCATTTTGAAAACATTTAGTCAATTTATCCGGTACATACAATGTGATGTACATTTCTGGTTCCTTTTCCTGATTACTTGAGTTTACATATTGTTACATAAAGATATTTATAAAAGTCACCGAAAAGTATATAGAATTTTCCTTTATTTTTTTTTCTTCTTCCAGTTCTGGTACATCATATGTCTCGCTATTACACCTTCCGAGGTAGCTGCCACTACTACAACTATTCCACTACTAATAGTATGGCGACAACGACTACAGCAATTATGTACATATACACTACTGTTGATGCTACACTTGTTATATTGCAAGTATTATTCCTGCCGTTGTTACTACTGCTACTACGACTACCTAACATTTTCTACTACCACCAGCACCACCGCTCCTGCTGGTGTTTTTAGAACTACTTTGACTACTATTGCCACTACCATTAATGCTGATGTTACTATTGCCACTACCATTAATGCTAATGTTACTATTGCCACTACTATTAATGCTAATGTTACTATTGCCACTACCATTAATGCTAATGTTGCTATTGCCACTACTATTAATGCTAATGTTACTATTGCCACTACCATTAATGCTAATGTTACTATTGCCACTACCATTAATGCTAATGTTGCTATTGCCACTACCATTAATATTAATGTTACTATTGCCACTACCATTAATGCTGATGTTACTATTGTCACGACCATTAATGCCGATGTTACTAATTTTACTACTATTTTGTTTCGGCCACAATCACCATTACTACCACCCTGTTACAACTACGTCATTACACTTAAACCTGAATATTTTGTATTTCATGTAACTAATAGCATTTCAGTCTTTAACTTCCTTCATCACACGACTCTACAATAAATGTCCTGTTCCAGAACGTTTCCACAGCTATTTATTAATGTACACTGGTATATTTTCGCCCTACCACTGATCATTTTCGCACCACCTTGCAATTATAATATTCAAACACAAAGTTCCGAACATAAGTCATAAATATTTCAACTTTACCTTAAGCTACGATGGAGAGAGAGAGAGAGAGAGAGAGAGAGAGAGAGAGAGAGAGAGAGAGAGAGAGAGAGAGAGAGTTTTGTTTTTGTTTTTTATGGTTTAACGTCATTTTTCAGCACAATATAGGCTATACATGGCGGCCAGTATTAATGGTGGAGGAAGAACCCGGAAAACCCCCGGTAAGAACCACCGACCCACGAGAAGCTACTGGCAAGCGTTCTTTCATACCCACATTGGCCGAATCTGAGACTCGAACCCACACAGACAGAGGTGAGATGGCAGTGATCCGTAACGGACAGCGATTTAGACCACTCGGCCACAGGGGGCCCCTGAGAGAGAGAGAGAGAGAGAGAGAGAGAGAGAGAGAGAGAGAGAGAGAGAGAGAGAGAGAGAGAGAGAGAGAGAGAGAGAGAGAAAGCAGTAGGATAGTGATTTAATGCTACAGGGTGATCCATTGTATAATTTCATGTGTGTGTTGGACATTCACTGGTATGTAACGTAATTATTTTTTATCTTCACCTAGCGCGATTTACGTCCACAATATATGTGAATATGTCTGCATCCATGCACACGTGCGTCTATGTGTGTGTGTGGATACGTGTATCATTGTTACATAGGTCAGAGAAATGAAGACAAACTATTTTAGGCAATCTCAGTCAGCTTGCTCCTTAACTCCAGGTAAGTTTTATGACAGTAATATGTTAAATTACAATGTACATTGACAATATATCAAATTGCCAATTTACCTGTAACTACAACCTTCATAATACATGTATTCTTTTTCCTTTAAACGTTGAAACATTTTTGTACTTTGCAGATAATATATTTCGGTCTTATGGACGAAAGTAATCGTAAAATGTAAAACCTTTGATCACTATATTTTAAATCAGGTTGCATACGATTTTACGGACGCACTTTCCTCTCCTGCATTTGATCCAATAGCAGCATGCGTACAATTAGAGCGAATCCTATGGGAGACCTCGTTAGCTCTCGTAGGTCGATCAAGAGCATAACGAATACATTGCACGATCACTTTGCGACTTTCCATTATGGCACCAGAGCAACCAGTTAATGACCATGTCGTATTTGCAGTAACTGTTCCTATCTAGATTGTTGGTGATTTAAAAGTAAAGAATTGTTCACTGCTCAAAATGTTCTTTTCTTAACGAGCGTTACTTACGGTAGTACATGAACATAACTCTCAGTCTAAAGTGCATTCAAAAGAGACAAGAGGCTGGTATTGATTTCACACTGTCAAGATGAATCTACGGCTAATTTTCATTATGTATCTACTTTTGTCATTGTGAAACCAGCAACTTGATATAGTGTATTCATACATATTCATGTATATTTGATGGCATGTTACAGATACATAAATAGAAAATCCCGGCGATAAACCCTGACGTCAGGACAATCATGTGATCTTCAAATACTACCTGTTGGTTGAACTTTACCTTGCATATATGCACTGGCACAGGTGTATACGATCAGTTAGAGAGCGGCACGTACAGATAAAAGGTAAATTACCCGCGTTTTCAGCCTCCGACCACGCTTGCTTTGAAGTGACTATCAACTCGAATGGATATGTATTGATATGACAGTACATCAAAAATAGGGAAATAAAAACTAATTGTTTCTTATCCTGGGCAATGATGCGTGACGCCAGTGAACGTGCAATGGATGACGATAAGAACGGACGAAACAAGACAATTACATGTAGGAAAAGTGAACCCGATGATAATCCTCTTTTGCAAAGGTCAAAATCCGACTTTGCATTCCAGAATGTAACACGCATTGAAAAGAATTTTTCAAAGCTCGGTGACCAGGGATATAAGCAAAGAGATTTTTACGCGAGTGATGGACAGATAAATGGCTTTCATATACAAGTGGAATCGTATGGCGGACGGACGGACGTCACAGAAGATAATGGGATTGTTTTCTGTAGAAATGGACATTCGGGCGAACCGTCAGGGAAACAGATTGTTAGCACCCGTGGGTCGATCCGAGGTATAAAGAATAGGGTGCGGGCTTCTTTAGACACATTCCTTGATTCCACCAACGGACAAACAGTACGTAATCAATGTTTTGCAATATTTATGGACTCTTATTGATTATGCTTTGCATCAGCATATAGGCATGTAATACTGACCTTGATATTTGGCGTCTTCTTGATGATATTTCATTTTGATAATTGCTCGCAGTATGGATAGGTAGGTAGACACTGAGTTGGTTGGGGTGGTGAAGATCAAGGGCACAGTTATCGTTTACAGGTGGGATGGGGAGGGGTGTAAACAAGTAAAAATTGATGCTGTTTGCTCACTCATTCCATCATTCCTCATCTTCTCTTATAGTTATGTACAAGGGAACGTAAACCAGATTTTAGCATGAGATAGTAGACTGCTCGCTTTGCTTACAATAAGTTCCATTTTCTTTTCTTCTTTGAAATCATATAATTGATGTAAGTGGTGCAAACTATTAAAAGATTTTTTTTTCAATTACCAGGGTTTGAAAGATCTTAACACAGAATGGTTGTTTTTAATCTCTGTCTCTCATATTTGATTGAACAAAATCTTTGCCTACCAATATATATGAATGTATGGATGAACAGCTGTATTTATATACATATGCATGTTTTTAATTTTGTGTTAACGAAACAAGAAGAAAACTACATACGTACATACATACACGCACGCACGCACGCACGCACGCACGCACGCACGCACACACACACACACACACACACACACACACACACATACATACATACATACATACATACATACATACATACATACAATAATTTGTCTTGTACTGATATTTTACATTAGGATAGGTAATCTTAGATTGAGATTTCAGTGATCTACAAAAACTTGATTATATAGTTATTCTCAGTGTTTCCCTTTGTTCTCATTTGTGCTTCAGAGACCCACACATTTTTTATTTGACACCCAGCTTTGATATCAAAGTTTGTTTTTTACTCAGTCTGATCCCCAGTTTTGACACCAAGGAGATTTTTTTTACAATGTCTTGCACCACTAGGGGATACGCTGTGTTCTTTATTGTGCTTAAGTCATAACATTAGATCATTGGACGTTATTTATAGTTTCTTGTTTCATGCTGGTAATTATCTATCAGATACTAAAACTTCCATTTGGTATGTGCTTGTTTTATATTAGCCTGTATAATGTATCCGCATTCCGTCTATATGTAGTGTGTATGTGTGTGTGTGTGTGTGTGTGTGTGTAACACAAGCTGCACAAGATTGATGGTTTAATTCATGAGTTATATGGTTATTTGCAAGCTTACGGGAAAAAGAGAACATCTGTACACTGTCATCATTGTAATTAAAGGTTGCCACTCTATTCCTCTAGGTTATAGGTATTTCCATGCTTTAGGTTGCCTCTCCAGCCCACGAGAGCAGGCATTTCGTTCCCCTGGTGTTGACCTGTATTGTTCTCTTGTTTCTTGAAATAGATTCAGTTTACGGGTTTCTTTATCATCGCGTTAATAAAAAAAATTCACCCTCGGCAAAATGATCCATTATGATTTATAATCGACCGATCCTGTGTCCTTGTGGTTAGAGTTTTCACCTCAGATGAGGGAGGTCGCAGGTTCGTTCCTGGCTCAGTCATACCAACGACTTAAAAAAATGGTATTAACAACTGCCTCCTTTGGTATTCAGCATTAAGCGGTTAATGCTAGGACTGGTCAGCCTGGTGTCAGGATAATATGACTGGGTGGGGACATCATGCTACATGCCTGCGGTATGATGCCACAGTGCTAGACATCACTATAAAATGCTACATTGCAGACGTTGTAGCGATATGACTGAAAACGTGTTCAAAATACAAATCATATCACACATGCTTCATAATAATGTAGCTGGATTAGGACATAAACAACTGCCACTCAGTCTGTTTCACTCTTCGCATGTAATTACCGGAAAGACGAACAGACAGATGGAAGGACTAGCCTTTGCCACGATTTATACTACCCCGGATGTTACATTCATGAACTGTATAAACTTTTATACGTGTGTAGGTTTCGCTTTCAGTTCAAGTATTTACCTTCCTCTTGAGAATACAGACAGATTTAAAATTCTGTTCTGTCCGGTATGTATTCTTAACACCAAATTTTGGTTGGTTATATTGGTTTTAGTTTTTGTGGAGTTTAACACCACTTCTCAATACAGTCTGTAGATTTGGTTAAAGGTGAACAAAAAAAGTCCCTGCGAAGAACCACCTACCCACGGGAAAGTATTGGTAACCATACATACATACACACACACACACACACACACACACACACACACACACACACACACACACACACACACACACACACACACACACATACATACATACATACATACATACATACATACATACATACATACATACATACATACATACATTGGCAAGCTTTCTGGCATATTAGTACTCAGCTGGCTGAACATAGACTCGAATTCGGACACAGTTGACATATAAAAGTCGTCTGTCAAGACGAACACCTTATAAGACTCAGTTGCCCCAAGCCCATATTATTTATAACACCTTATAAGACTCAGTTGCACCAAGTCCATTGTTCCTTAGTCGCTTATCCCAATTGGGATCATATAATATTTGTTCTGTATTTATCTTCGTACAAAAATATCACGAATCTCGTTCGAGTGGGTAGTTTATGTTTTTTACCTTTCTAAAAAAATGATTAAGGTTACCAACATAGTAACATTTGATTTTGGGAAATGTATACGGATTTCCTTTACGTCTCATTTAGGCCAAAACTACATGCTTACTATTGCAATGGTTTTAAAATTATGGGAGGTAGGTATGTTGACATTACCGATGCATGAGGACTGGAAAGCATTTTTTTTATCCCGGTAGAAAAAGGTGCTAGAGTGGGCAACGAAAAACACGGAAGATCGGCCGAACGGAAACGTGTTTCATTTGGGGGGTTGGGTATGGGTTCTTACGGGTAAGATTGTCTAAATAGTACATTTCAGCGGAGGCTAAGCATACCTTCGCGCTATACTGCCGATGGGACTTTAAAATGTGCCTATCAACACTATAACAATGGACTTTGTTATACTTCCCACGACTCATTGTGTAGCGTGGGGGACTCTTGACCAGAACCGTACGGGTTCGAATCCTGCCTAGATCAGACTGTTATATGTCACTGGAAATGAAACTTGCTTTGTTGCTTTCAAGTTTTTAAGTGCTGTTAAAAGCCAATAATGTATTTATTATAAGATATGTATATGTCTTTTTTATTTACTTCAACGCTGCTTAAATGCATACAACTACATTGTTTATGAAGGTCATCACTGCTTTAATGTATACAACTACATTGTTTATGAAGGTCATCACTACTTTAATGTATATGGCCGTTTTGTTTATGAAGTGCTACAACATCATTACAATACAAAGTCGCAGAACTAGCGCTAATCTGGTGATAAAAAAATTCTTTCCAAATGACTCGGTCCTTTAGGTCTTACATTTTTTTAATCCTTTCATTTAATTCACGAAAGTTTCGTCAAAACTTAAAATGCTTTTTTTTTGTTGTAACAAATTCAAAGAGTTGTTGAAGACCATCCAAAGCCTCTTTCAATGCAACACCCAGTGTTTAATGGCATTTTGAGGTAATGTAAAGTATCCAAAGGACAAAAGACGTTGTACCCGAGAAAGAGGAAGAGGGTATGTCCTCTGTTGAATAATTTGTGCCCATTTGTCTGATTGTACCAGATGTATTACATACATCACTCAAACCGAATGGTCAGATGTGACCGTAACTAAAATTAGTTGCCCACACCCCCTAAAATTCCAAGGTTGATTGTTGCTTCAGCTTTCTCATCTTTTCTCAAGCCACCCTTATTCATTTTCAAGCTGAAATTAATTACTAAACAGAATAGGTTAAACGTTGTTCACATGGAAAGGCGTGTAAATCATAATTTCCACGCTCGCACTGTGAAATACGAGACTAGTATAAACACCCCAGTTAAAAAAGCCTCCGCTTTTCTATCTTAAAATCCGCATTAAGTAACGAAGAAGAGAAATTAATTAAAAAAAGAACATATTTCGTGGTTAGAGTAATTTATTTAGTCACATATGAAATAAACTGACAACACATGGTGTAAACGTGACATAGTAGTTTGGATACATTTCATTTCCGTGACATAGTAGTTTGGATACATTTCATTTCCGTGACATAGTAGTTTGGATACATTTCATTTCCGTGACATAGTAGTTTGGATACATTTCATTTCCGTGACATAGTAGTTTGGATACATTTCATTTCCGTGACATAGTAGTTTGGATACATTTCATTTCCTTACAGTTCAATCAAGACGTATTAACCGTTTGCCACAGTATATAGTCATTTTGTAAATACAGGATTTTACCTTTGTGCATAATTATTAAAATAAGATAAAAGATGTCCAATTGCGAATATTACGCTATTTTTTCCTTGTTGTTTTGTTGGGCGTTGCTTTTCTTGATTGTGCTACTTATTTTTTGTGAGTGTTTGCCTTTGACAAAGGGAATACATAGGTCCAGAAAGCTCAATGGCGAGTTTAATTAGGTTTGTAGTGTTTGTTGTCAGCTTGCTTTGTAATTACTGTCTGGCAAACATGATCTCCTGAAATTTAGTTTATCTGGAAGGATTGTTGTTTGCCACACGATTTATTTTGCAGAAATGATTGGTAAATTTAAAAAAACGTTACTGTATTCCATTCGCAGTTTTTAAATCAAAACCTTGCTTTAAAGACCAAAACAAAAAACACTTTTCTTTTAGAAAAACCTCAGAAAAACCAAACAAACAACTATTGATCTTTGGGGGGAAAAAACATCTTGGAGGCACCCACCAACTAGAGTGATCTTTAGCTAGTGTAAACAGGGTCATAAATACAAAAACAAGTCATGTTTTGAGTCGGCTTATGCCACTAGTATTGCGTAGATCCACAGCAAGGGCGAAACATCATTATATACGGCTTACACCGTCGTGTGTGTGTGTGTGTGTGTTTGTGTGTGTGTGTGTGTGTGTGTGTGTGTGTGTGTGTGTGTGTGTGTGATGAACACCATGAACATTTAGCAATAGGGTGCCTTGGCACTGCAAATCTCCATTCTCTTGACGTTATTCAACCAGCGTCATGTGTGATACTTGAAGTGGGAATGTAACCTCCATAGGGTAAATTAGACTACGCTTAATCTAATCAATTTAAGATTCGAAAATATTAAAGAGGTGCTAGCTTTAATAAACTTTGTTTCTTAAACTCTTAATAGCATGTGTTATGCGAGAATTTCATCTGTGAAATCTCATACTTATCTTTTTTTGTGGAGGGTGCTCTCTCCCGGTTGATCTTTTCAGACCATCTGAGGAGGCCATCCAGTCCTAATAATAATAATAATAATAATAATAATAATAATAATAATAATGAGGACTTTGTATAGCGCCTAATCTTTCGAAGCTGTAAGCGCTTTACACCATCAATAATGATATGACTACACTACAGAACAACAAATGACAAAAACAATGAAATTGGAAAACATAACAAACATGCTGAAAACATATAAGATACAAAACTTGATTACGTCGCTAAGTTTGTCCCTGCAGTCGAAACAGGTGAGTCTTAAGAGTAATCTTAAAAGGGATAATAGTAGGTAGTATATAGTTATGTGTATTTTTAATTTCTTCTTTTAAAATAATATATTTGTTAATATTTTTTTCTTTTCTTTTTTAATTATATAAATTCATCGTGATAGAAAAATTCTTCTGACATTCGTGTTTCTTCGTTCTCTCTCTCTCTCTCTCTCTCTCTCTCTCTCTCTCTCTCTCTCTCTCTCATTTCTGATGTTTCTGTTTCCCCATATCTTATAGTCGCCATGTTTAATGTTTTTTCTTCGACTGTAGTTGCCTCGTGTTTTTCCATTTCGGCATTACCCCTCTGTCTTCTCTCTATTATTTGTTTTCTTTTGGTCACTGCTGTTTGGGTCACTGTTTTGTGTTGGTTCCACTGATTTTTTTGTTATTTTTTAACCTTGTTGTCTTGTATTTGCTTGGTGTACTTTGTTTTGACCTTTTGGTTGTGACTTGCTTATTTCTTGATTTACTGCTATTATCGCATGCTGTTGTTCTATCTGTAATACTGCCCTTCTGTTATCTTTTATGGTTTTTCTTTTTCTGGGGTGGTGGTGGTGGTTTGTACACTCCCTTTAACGTTTCATTGACTGTTATTTTTCTTGTATCTGTTCCAATGGATTTTGTTGTTGTTGTTCCCTAAGTTCTTGCATACTGTTAGAGGGGCATTTATATGGTGTGTGTCCTGTCTGTCCACATCTGTTGCATTTTCTACTGTAAATACCTTGTACCATATTTTGCCAGGAAACCGTATAGGAAGTATGATCTTTTTACTTCTTGTAGCTTCGCCTTCTCTATTTCAATTATTATTATCCCATCTAAGATTGTAGTTGCTGGGATTGTAGACATTCTTGAGGATATTGCTTTTATTTTAAATTTCTGTTCAAAATGTTCTAATACCGCTCTTAGCGGGATTTCTAACGGGATGTCTGATATTCGTAACTCCTTAGGTTTTTTCCTTATGCTTCTGAGTATTGGAGTAGGTTCTTTGACCGTTACTGTACCTTGCGTGATCTGCATGTCTCCATGGTAATATTGTCTGATTTCCTTTTGGTCTGATTACGTAGCCTTTATATCCTACTGGGTTAATTGAATATAGGTTCTTGGTATACTCCGGGTTTAGATTTTTTTGTGCTACCAATATTTCTGATGTACCAGGAAAATCTTCTCTAGGTATCCTTGTCATGTACATTTCTTGTGCTTCTTTTTTGTGTTCGCAGTGTAAAAAAACTCCCATCATCTGTCTCAATTCGTTGTACCTTGAAACAATTCTGTAGGTTTAACACTTCTTTCATACTGGCTGCCATTTCCTTGCTTTTTCAATGAGCACAGTTCACTCAGTTATTTATGTGTTTTCTTTTTTCATATATCTTTATTAATTCTATGTTACTTCAGCTCAGTTCAACACTGGCATTTCCATTAGTAAATATTAAAGTTTTCCATTCTTTATTGACGTTCTTGTTATCGCTTTTTTAGCACCTTTGCTCCCGCTTGTTTAGGTGGCATTCGATTGTACCGTTACTACCCGTGATCTATTGATTACAAGTCCTATGCTCTTCCAGATGAGCTCTCCGCGCATGCAAAATAGTATATATATATATATATATTGGGGTTAATTTTATGTACTTATTGGGGACCCAAGTTGTCTGAAGTTCTCCCATTCATGATCGCTTACATCTTATCTCTGTCGATGCTGGTTCGAGTCTCGAGCTCGGCTAACTTGGGTACGTGAGAAAGCTTGCCAGTATTTTCTCGTTGGCTGGTTGTTCTTCCCGGGTTTTAGTCTGAGTCCTTCCTCAGCCAGTTATACTGCTCGCCGTGTATAGCCTATTTTGTGTTGAAAATGGCGTTAAACATCACAACAACAACAATAGGTAGACGGTATTAGCAATAGTATCTATTATAGTAACTAAAGCTGTCGTAAGGAACTATTCAACATAGCCTTCCTATTCCGAACATCTCAAGGAGCAGGTGGCAAAACCAATTGCCGATGGCTAACTTCGCAATGAATGGTTGGCTGGTATTGTTGAACTAGATTAATGCTTGTGATTGTTGAGTTCCAGACAACCATTTCCTTGAGGCGAACGAAAACGTATTTAAAGGGTTGTTCGTGTTTGAATAACTATTTATCTTAAAATACGGTTTGTCAGCCTAGGAAGGAATTAGTGATGAATAATCGCCCAAGCGCCCTCATTAACTGCAGTCGGGTGGGGGGAGGGGCGGTACGTTTTGGAACCATTTGCCATGGATTTTTTTTTCTCCAACATTCTCATGAAACAATGTAGGTACAATCCACATGGTACTTTTTTGTGCAGTAAATTGTGTAACATAAAACGTTGAATTAAGACCAAATTTAAGCATTCTGGTGAGAAATTGTCCTTCTATCTTACGTTGTAAAGATTAGATTGAGTGATGTCACATACCCATATTAAGAAGTTCTTTGAAAGTCGGATTTCAATTTCTTCCAGGCAATTAATTAACTTTGATCGAATTATATTACATGTATATCATCTAACGCCATGTTATAATGTGTTTTTTTTAAATGTGGTTGAAAGCCTAAACATTGAACAACCAGGAATAAGTACAAATTACGTTAGTTGTATCAAGTAAGCTTTACTATAAAGGTCTTGTATACAAAAGTCAATACATAATATCAAGTAAGCTTTACTATAAAGGTCTTGTATACAAAGTCAATACATAATATAAAGTAAGCTTTACTATAAAGGTCTTGTATACAAAGTCAATACATAATATAAAGTAAGCTTTACTATAAAGGTCTTGTATACAAAGTCAATACATAATATAAAGTAAGCTTTACTATAAAGGTCTTGTATACAAAGTCAATACATAATATAAAGTAAGCTTTACTATAAAGGTCTTGTATACAAAGTCAATACATAATATCGTTATTTCATTTTGTTTCACAATTGCTTCCTGGTATGGCGTGCAGTGGATTTGGTTTGGTTTGGTTTGTACGAGTTTAATGCCACATTTCAGCAGATGACAGGCTATATATGACGGCCAGTATATTTGGTGGAGGAAGAACATGGCACGCGTTGGGAAGAACCACTCAACCATGGAATCTACCAGCAAGCTTTCTCACATACCCACGTCGAGACATCGACTCACATGGGCTGTAAACCACTTGGCCATCAGAGGCTCCGACTTTAGGTAAAACAAGGAAATAATGCCATCGTTCTGCCTTTTTGAAAAAAAGAATATATATAATCATTCAAAGCCATGAAAGCAGTGTAACGCCTTGTTATAGGGATTTTAGTCTAAAGACAAACACTCTTTTGTCTGTCAATCTGCGTGTTCGTCATCTAAAAGTTGTTTACAGTGTGTTGATTGAATTTAAACGATTATGCAAGCATAAAAGCACGCACATGTATACATACGTACATACTTCCCTACCTACCTACCTACGCACGCGCGCACGCACACACACTCATACATACATACATACATACATACATACATACATACATACATACATACATACATACATACATACATTTTGCTTAACCATCTAAACTGATACACGTTTAATGGATTCAGATTTGGTGCGGATTCACGCATCAAGAACATAGTTAATTTTCTTTCTTTTTGCTTTAGCTTGGCCAACTAAGACCAATGTTAGCTAGGAATATTTATCAAAACCCAGATAACTCGAATATGCAGTAAAACATGGACAACTCGAGCACCAGCCACTTAAACACTTATTATTACGTGAAACATTTATTTAGTCCATATGTAAAACGGTTGTTTTTATTCTTTTTTTCTGTCACATCGAAAACTGGAGGAATAGGCCACCTTGTAGATGTCATTATTCATGATAGGTTATTTACTGGATACTTGGCTGACAGGTGTCGTGTGTATATCGCAGGACAATGCCTCAATTATTATAGTTATAACAAGATGTAATTGTCAAAAGATGACCACAGTGTGTTTTGGCAGAGGTTCTCATAACCTCATTATCCTTTTGCATAACAAAAAAAAAAAAATACATGACAACAGTACATGACAAATTTGTATTAAAAGAAAGTACAAAGAATGAAAACAAAATTACTATTAAGGATTTAAGTTACGTCCACGATCATAAAACGGGCCAGCAGCAAGCTGTGTCTTAAATTCGATGTTCAACTTGAGATTTTATAGTGGGTTTTGGGGTCGGACAACAAACTTAATCGAATCCAAACCGCTTAGCAAACTATTTTGTTGAAATTGATGCTTTAAAATTATTCGATGGTGAGACATTTGATGGAATACAATACATATTTGTTTTTACTTTATAAAACTTCACTGATATTTACTTTCTAAAACGTATAGAAGTACATGCTGTAAACTCTGGCTCCGGAATTGTGACGAAAATAGTTTATGGAAGTAATAAATGAAAATGTGAGAGGAACTTATAGTATTATGAAGTGAATTCAAAATAGTCCTGAAAGAGTTAAATTAAAATCATCAAAAATGGCAAGTTTCATATAAACTTCAGAATTGGAAATATACTGGTCTGCCAAGAATCGTGACGTTGTAAAAATGGCGTTGTCCAGCACTCTTTGAATAATTCACAATAGTTTCAGAATTTTGTATGCAAGAAATAAATACTTACGCATAAAACATACATTTTCACAATGGTGATATTGGTGTATTAGAATTCCCCTGCGTAGTTAGTACCCATAATCAACTAAGAACCAGGAAGTGTCATTGTGGTTTGTGAACGTTAAATCTTCTTATGTAAATAAGTACTTGTACTGATAAAGTTGTAGCAAGAGTCGGTCCATTTTGTCAGTACGCATGGAGCGGGGGTGGGGTGGAGTTAACCCAATTGCATACGTTTGCGTATGGGGGGGGGCTACTAATGATGCACGTACGCATGGGAAACAGGGGGTGGGTGGGATGAAACCTCGATAATAATTTGTCCAATACGTAACCTGTTCGACTGGGTTCAGTCGACGTTTGAATTTTAGCGGACACGAGACATACTTTTTAAAGTTACGCAGCTTATTTCTTTGATGCAACCAGACATTCAACGTCGGTGGACTTTCTGTTATATTAAATACGTTAATATTATTAATCCTTGATCGTTTCTGCGTGTATTAAATATAGTGCTTTCTACAGACTTCGTGAAGAGGGGGAGGGGTAGGCATTCCTGAACAGTGGGGTGGGGGTTAAAAAGTAAGCATGTGTGCCAGAAGAGGGTGGGGGTCAAGCTTTGCCAGATTTTTACGTACGTACTAAATGGATTACCACCAACAAGTTAGTCCTCTTTATTGTTAATGAATGTGAAAAGTATGTATATTACGACAGGACTTCTACAATCCTGACTTCCATTATGTGTGTTACTACACGACTTCTGTAATCCCGACTTCCATTATGTGTGTTACTACACGACTTCTGTAATCCTGACTTAAGTTATGTGTGTTACAACACGACTTCGGTAATCCTGACTTAAGTTATGTGTGTTACAACACGACTTCTGTAATCCCGACTTCCATTATGTGTATTACACGACTTCTGTAATCCTGACTTAAGTTATGTGTGTTACTACACGACTTCTGTAATCCTGACTTAAGTTATGTGTGTTACAACACGACTTCTGTAATCCCGACTTCCATTATGTGTATTACTACACGACTTCTGTAATCCTGACTTAAGTTATGTGTGTTACAACACGACTTCTGTAATCCTGACTTAAGTTATGTGTGTTACAACACGACGTATCCAGTCATGGCTTCCTGTACCTGAGCAGACTAGAAATTATTGTCAAATTGAAGTTATCTGTAAAAGACACGCAATGAACAAATGAACCCCAAAGATCTGGATGAACCCAAAATTTCTGGAGCTCACAGCATTTCTTTCTATTGTTTGATGTTCGTCAGTGTATATTTTTGATATGTCATTGTCTCCATATAAATATGATTACATGTATTTTACCTGCATACTCATCTCTGAAATACGGCACATAACTACTTTATTACTATGTCGTAGCCTCGACATGGTTGAAGTTACAAAGGAATCAAATACCTTGTTTGCCATTGAGCAATTAGAACTATTGTCAGAGACAAGATGGCACTGGTAAAACTCTGCTAGCTAAGCAGCGTTATATTTTTCAGGAAGTTTGACTAATGATAAAGTTATTAAGCCTTTGTAAGGAAAGTGACACTGGTTTGTTTATATTAACCGTACTTTGGCCACAATGACATATAATGCATGATTTTCACAGTAATTCGCTTTCCAGATAGATCTTGTTAAACGATTTTTTTGATATAATACGGTACATGAAAAGTTTACATGTTCGCCATATTAACTTGATCTGTTTTCAAATATCAAAGATGGATGCACCGGAAGATAAAGGTTAAAAAGGGTAGTAGTTCTTAGTTGAACTAATATGGCGGATGATCCAAAAGAAAATATAGCATAATGAATAGGAATACTGTGTTATTCCTGTTTCTAAAGTGAGAAAAAAAAAAACCCGCACTACTGGCATTAAATAAGAAGACTACCTGATCTATCTCAGGATATAAATGTACTAATGTCAAACTTTCTTTCAACAGTCTGAATCACACAACTCCATTGATACATATTGGATCATTATAGTACCTCATCCACGAAGTAGGGAGGCTAATATAAGTACTAATAACTACTGAAAAAATCGAATGTTTATTGTTATTTTATTTGGTTCTTACTTAAACAAGAATGCAGCGCTTGTTTACGGTAAAAAGAGAGACATTGTTTTTAAAGGTAAATAGAGAGTACAGTATTTGATTTCGGTAAAATGAGAGTACATTGTATTGTTTACGGTATCAGATCCACAACATAATCCTGATTGATAAAATGTTAAACTATTAGGCCATAGAGGTCAACGATATCAGATCCACCTAAGCCTCCTATTTATTGTTCTTTTTTTTTTGGGGGGGGGGGGGGGTAGGGCGATAAATTTCCAGCATATCCGCATGTTTAAAACGACAGGGTTTCACCGGAGAAACCGTTGAAGGATATATTCGGCACAGGCCATATCGTTTTTGAGAACATTTTTTTCACTATACGAGCATGTGAATTCGATCATCTAAAACAGAAAAACGGGTTTATTGATAGGTTCTTACACTTCATCCTTCTCTTACTCATCATCATGTTTCATCGTCGTCATCTTTTCTTCTTCTTCTTCTTTCAGGTATTGAACAAAATATATTTAATTATTGCATGAGTGTATTTTACATATTTTAATTGACAAGAACGCAACTGTAGTTGCCAGGGAACTGTATTATGAACGTAATCATATACAAAATTGCAAAAGAAATAACATTGTATTTATTGTATTTAACAAAGAGATAACATTGTGATTAACAAAGAGATAACATTGTGATTAACAAAGAGATAACATTTTTATTAACAAAGAGATAACATTGTATTTATTGTAATTAACAAAGAGATAACATTTTAATTAAGAAAGAGATAACATTGTATTTATAGTATTTAACAAAGAGATAACATTCTAATTAACAAAGAGATAACATTCTAATTAACAAAGAGGTGACACTTTAATTATCATAAAGAAATAGCATTCACAAGTTTCTTCATGACAAAAATTAAGAAAAACTGCAACAAGAAATGTTTTTAAAAAAACCGAAAATAATAACTGAATATCGCTCTTGGAATCGATTCAACACGGGGAGAGGAGGGGGATAGCAAAACATCTGCCGTGTAAGACACCTTGTTGAGTAAATGAAGTGAAATGCGAGTGCCACTTTGCTTAATATGTATCTTCCTTGTCCAAGTAAAACATAATTGCACCTTTCAGGAAGTCATTTTCATGTGTTTTCTTTCAAAGTCCCCGTGTTAGTACATTTACCTGTGTGGTAAACAAGCTGATTCTGTACTAGACGACACAAAATAGGCACGATTTTCCACATAGCATAATGCGGTTCAAACAATCCATAAATCATTTATATACAATCGATGGAATGCTTGTTTCTCTTTGCAATATTTGTTTTAGATACAACGAATTTAATTTCAAATTATAAACTAGGTCTAATCAATAGTAAAATATACGAGTTATTGTCCAGTTATGCCCAACGTGTCCTTGAAATGGGTATATGATAATACATGCATCTTACGTTAAGGATCCGTCATCAATCCCTGAGCTTTTAAAACATTAACATGAAGAATTTACAAGCATGTGAAATCTCGTATTAGCACATCCATCTGATGGCTGCGACAATTGAGGGATTGGTATGTTTAAATGTTGTTGCAGTTGTTGTAGGGTTTAACGCCATTTTCCGCACAAAGAAGGCTATACATGGCGACCAGTATTAATGGTGGTGGAAGAACAGTATGTTTAAAGCGTCTAATAAATTACACTTACTTGCACATTTGTCTTTTTTTTTCCTTGATAAAAAAGAGATCGATATGGTTAAGTGTGTTCGTGCAGGAAATTGGTGATTTGGAAAGAATAGAATTGAAGATGTAGACAGTTTGTTTGTTTGTTTGTTTGATTAGGATTTTTAACGTAGCTTTAGTCATATCGCTTCGATGTCTGCAGTGAGGCAGTTTATAGTGATGTCTACCACTGGGGCATCATGCCTCAGACATGTAGCATGATGTCCCACCCAGTCACATTATCCTGACACCAGGCCGACCAGTCCTAACACTGACCTCTTAATGCTGAACGTCAAGCTAGGCAGCTGTTAGTACCATTTTTGTAAGTCTTTGGTATGACTCGGCCGGGGATCGAACCCACGACCTCCCGCTTACGCGGCGGACGCTCTAACCACTAGGCCACCGGAGCGGTCGAAGATGTAGACAGAAAATTGTCGGTATAAATCTTCCATTCCTTGAATGTTTTCTTTCACTGGAGATAGGTGTCACACACGCACACGCACACACACACACACACACCCACACACACACACACACACACACACACGACGGTGTAAGCCGTATATAGTGATGTTTCGCTCATGCTGTGGATCTACTCAATACTAGATACTAGTGGCATAAGCCGACTCAAAACATGACTTAGTTTTTGTATTTATGACCCTGTTTACACTAACTGAAGATCACTCTAGTTGGTGGGTGCCTCCAAGTTGTTTTTTTTTCTTCCCAAAGCTCAATAGTTGTATTAATCCATAGTACAATCAAGTAATCTATTGTTGCATTAATCCATTGTACAATTAAATAATCTAGTGTAATATAAATCCATTGTACAATTAAATAATCTAGTGTTGTATTAATCCATTGTACAGTTAAATAATAAAGTGTTGTATTAATCCATAGTACAATTAAAAAATTTAGTGTTGTATTAATCCATTGTACAATTAAAAAATCTAGTGTTGTATTAATCCATTGTACAATTAAAAAATCTAGTGTTGTATTAATCCATTGTAGAATTAAATAATTTAGTGTTGTATTAATCCATTGTACAATTAAAAAATCTAGTGTTGTATTAATCCAAAGTACAATTAAGTAATCTATTGTTGTATTAATCCATTGTACAATTAAATAATCTTGTGTTGTATTAATCCATTGTAGAATTAAATAATCTAGTGTTGTATTAATTCATTGTACAATTAAAAAATCTAGTGTTGTATTAATCCAAAGTACAATTAAGTAATCTATTGTTGCATTAATCCATGGTACAATTAAGTAAGCCACATGACCCTCTCCGTGTGAAGAAATTTAACAACAATATGACAAGGAGGAAAGGTACCAGAGACACGTGCAAATTTACCAAATCTTTTTTCTGTTGGTAAAGAGCAGCACCGTTAGCACTACATATAATAGCAGTAATATCAGTCTTAATAGGCCTCCATTTTGAAGGATACTTAGCAGGACTACAGTCTTAATAGGCCTCCGTTTTGAAGGATAATTAGCATGACTACAGTCTTAATAGGCCTCCGTTTTGAAGGATACTTAGCATGACTACAGTCTTAATAGGCCTCCGTTTTGAAGGATACTTAGCATGACTACAGTTTTAATAAGCCTCTGTTTTGAAGGATACTTAGCATGACTACAGTCTTAATAGGCCTCCGTTTTGAAGGATACTTAGCATGACTAGAGTCTTAATAGGCCTCCGTTTTGAAGGATATTTAACATGACTACAGTCTTAATAGGCCTCCGTTTTGAAGGATATTTAACATGACTAGTCTTAATAAGCCTCCGTTTTGAAGGATATTTAGCATGACTACAGTACGCCTGCGGACTTTGTTTTTTAATTTTAAAAAGAACGAGAAAGGGCATTTCTGTTTAGTTGGTTTGAACAACACTTCTAACAAATCATAGGCTACACCATGCGGAGAAAATGGGAACTAAATGCCTTTCCAAAAGACACCAAGGCTACCGATCCAGGTTGATGACCTTAGATTAAGACACAGACACTCTAACAACTGGGATTCCGCGGCTCCCGGGCATTTCTGTCCGTATCGTGATCGTATGCGGTTATCGTATAGTATGTTTTTGAAAAGGTTCAAATTCGACATTGAATTAACGAGCTTTTCACTCAAAAAAGTACTTTATATATATATGCAAAAAACTGACAAGCAACAGTGCAAAACTAGTATCACTCTAGCCTGAGCGCTTTCGACTCTTAATGAGTCTTTATCAAAGGCAAATACAGAACATAGACAAGACAGACAAGTAAAATACAAAAACCGTGTTTACAAAACTTTACATGTGCCTGTTTCTACAGGAATTCAACCTTTAAATTTATTATGTTACAACTAGTTTCTTTCAACTTATATATATATATATATATATATATATATATATATATATATATATATATATATATATATATATATATATGTGTGTGTGTGTGTGTGTGTGTGTGTGTGTGTGTGTGTGTGTGTGAAAACAATCCTCTTGAGCATGAGATTAGAAGTGTTATACGAATCTTATAGAGAACAAATATAAAACTTATATTCTCTTCCTTGTTATGATAAAATCGTATTACATCATATTCTGTTGATTTTCGTTCTTCATTGTGAAGTAATATCTGATATTAGCAAATTACTCCTATGTCTATGCCCTCGTCCTTGTATGAAGGAAATAGACGTACCTTGTGCGAAGGGAACAGACGTCTAATATAATAAGGGAAGAGACATCCCTTATACAAAGGGAATAGACGTCCCTTGTTTGAAGGGAACAAATGTCGCTTGTACGAAGGAAAAGATGTCCCTTGTATGAAGGTATGAGACGTCCCTTTTATTGGTAAGACGGTATTATTGGTAAGACGGTATGCTATAATGCTCAGATAAGTATGTTTACTTTATGTTTGCAATTATTTACAGTAATGAAATGGTATTCAATCGAGCCCTGGTAACTTAAAGCTTTTCCATGTTATAAACGGTGTGTATTTATTAACTGACTTGACAGACTACTATTTTCATAAGAAGGCATCCTCGACGGAGAGACGTTTGATACCAGTTCTGAGTCTCTCAAGCAGTCCTATCTATCAGAGAAAAGTAAATATCTTTTTTTTTTAACTTTCAGAGATATATAGGCAAATGTTTGTATTTGCCTTTAATTTTGGATTCACAGTTGTATTGTTCCTTTCATAGAACTCACTGGCTAAACTCCGATTCTTTAAATCTCGAATCTATAGAATTAGAACTAATTAGAGCACCATCTCTTTAAAAGATACCTGTAACGATATGTTAATTTCCTTATCAAAGACTAATTGTCTTATCACCTGTCTGCTGTATCAAAGACTCGGATAGGTTTGCTCCGTGGTATATTGTATATGTGTATTTATCATATTTGCATGATACGTGGTTATACTGTTAATGATATTTTGTCATGCTGGTGATGACTTGCATGAAAGGTGATTTATGTTCGTGAAGAGTTTAACGACACATCTGCACGTTCCTGGCTATATAGTGCATAATATATATTTTTTTAAAAACGCCCTCATCCCAACAAGGCATGCGAAACAAAGGCAAAATGGAGGCAAAGTCCCATAATTTTCTATGCAAACTGTTGTATCTCAGTTGGTAGAGCGTTGTTGTCCAAGGGACCGCTGCTTCGGTGTATCTCTGAGAAGGGCATCGACATGATGGTGTTGTTATTGTTACAGTAGTAGGCTTTAACATCATTTTTAGCGCAAGATATGCTATACATGATGGCCAGTATAATTGGTGGAGGAATAACCCGAGGAAACCCCAGAGAGAACCACCGACCCGCGAGAAGCTACCGGCAAGCTTTCTCACATACCCACATTGTCCGAACCCGAGACTTGAACCTACGCAGAGTTGAGATTGCAACGGTGAGCACTTTAGACCATTCGGCCAATCAGAGCCCCCTCGATATGATGTAGCCAATACTATATCATAGTGCCGTTAAAAGAAAAGAAGAAGAAAAAAAAAAGAAACAACAAGCAAATTTAGATAAAGTGTACTCTATTGTAAATCCAAAACCTCGCAAGACGCATCCCACCGCAGATATTAATTGCACGCTACGACATGCCGGAAACGCATTGGGTCTGTTCTATATCTGTGAGCCATCAATGATACAGTTAGTTTTGTACCAATAATGCTTTATCTGTGTAGTGGTCTCCTTTATGTGCATGAAAAGATGGTTTGTGTCTCTGTTGAGTGATATAAGCAGTAAGATAGATTAAAGGAATTTCGGACCACTGTTTCAACTGGAACATTCACTCTTCCTTTGAGTTATTTATGCCAAAAACCGAAATGCCAAAAAGCAAATCTAGCAACCTGCCTACCGGATCTACTGTCATTGCCATAGAAAATTATATTCATATGTAGAGAAAAAGTCATGGAGGACACTGACCGCCAGATAGAGTTCAAAGCCGGCTATCATCGCCCTTTCCTTGCGTTGCTTTATTTTAAAATGTACATTGAAAATTATGTTATTTCAGAATTTGATCAGATTCATATTAAACATCTATTGGATTTGAACCGAAATGGCAGAATATTCATCAGAACTCTCTGACGTGGTGCTGAATTTCCAGCTCAGGCCCCTGCTGCTATACGAAGATCGTGCACGAAAAGCCGAAGACAAGGTCCACAAAGTGCAATCAGTAATAATGGGAGTGCCTTTACAAAAACACGGGAGATTTGTATTCGTGAACTTGCGTTTCTTCCTGAATGGATGATAAATAGAGAAATTCAATTCATTGTCATCACTAATAATTGGATTAGTTATTTGCAAAGACGCTGAATTATTGGCCAAGAAAATCAAATGCATGTCGCATACAATCACGCGTGCAAAACTATGCGCAGGAGTACGTAAGACTTAGGAAAGAGCATGACGAATGAAGGCAGAGCGAAGATGAACACAACATATTTGACTATAGTGCAGATAAATTGTGAGATGATAGTACTTGATGAAATGAAACTAGAATCAGATCCTGCTGCATTTTAGGGACATACAGACGCACATTCATTAAAAGCATATTGGATCCAAACGACGTTAAGTTTTAGATAGCAGTTACAAGCGATTCTGCAAAATGCAAGGTGGCCGGACAAAATGTCACGGACAAAATGCAAGGTGGCCGGACAAAATGGCACGGACAAAATGGCACGGATAAAATGTCACGGACAAAATGTCATGTGGACAAGATGTCAGTGGATATAATGAGTTCAGAATAAAAGACTAGGAAGTCCAAGTAGGATGAGGCAGTTAGAATAGAAAGACTCGAGAAAGTAGGAAACGTTGGAACACGGTCGAGAGGAAGGTGATGGAGTCAGTCGTGGATATTGCGCTCTTTTCACCACTCGTTATGATGATGAAACAAATCCTTTTTAGACACAGCTAGTAAACTATGTTGATATAACGTAAGTTGAATTGAAAATTACCACTAATAATTTGTTTGATTAAATTTGTGTTTTTTCTGGTCTAAGGGGGCCCGTATTGCATTATTTCTTCCCAATAATCTTGCCCAGTTCTATGTTGGTATTCTCTCTTTTCACTCATACCGAGTTATAATATCGACGGAGGTCATTCCGTAGAAAACGTAGCTAAATCCAATTAACTACCCCTCCTTCTTAGAGGGAGACGTTACAGTACATTATAATAAAGTTAGACTAAATTTGAATAAATAGATTAGTGAATTTTTTCATTGTCATTGGTTTTTCCATCTTATATTTTTTTCCGCAAATTTTTGGACCGCGGACATTTTGTCCGTGTCATTATGTCCTCTGACATTTTGTCCACATGACATTTTGTCCGTGCCATTTTGTCCGCTGACATTTTGTCCTAGCACCGGAAAACCATGATGTAGCCAGGTTTTTACAGGACCAATATTGCGAAGATTCCAGATACGTTTAACGTGGTGTTTTAGTCGATACTCAAGCTTCTTGAAAAATGCATACATTTAAGTATCGGATTAGTTGTTGATTGCCTAGATTTTCTTTGGATGAACAGCTTCCGTTATCAGCCTCGATGCCATGTTTATTTATCCAATTTTTGACAAAACTGCAAACAAAAAGGGTCATTGTCAACACAAAAAGGGTGACCGGTAGCTAGTATGAGCTATGTAGTTCACATTTTTTTCCAGTCGTGGACCAAGTACACTTCGCAGGAAATTATCGCACCGATGATGGGTTTAATATTATAGGTAGTGGTAGGTACGCCCACTCCACTCAGATTCGTTGAAAACGTTCAGCAGTAGAATGGATATGCGCAAAACGTGTTTAAATGGGAAAATATTAGAATACCTACCATAATAGCGTAACGAACAACGATTTTCCACGCATCGACCTGCTACTTACTGATCGTGAACACTGGCTAATGGCACTAACTTTGAAGAAGAGGCCCAATGCCAACTCTAGAGGGGGAACAACACACACGCCCAAAGGACAAAACTCCACAATGGCTACGATTTTGACTATTGTTTTGCGTCTGTGTATCGTGAGTATAATATTCCGAAAACATTTATTTACTGCTTGGCCAAGGAGGAAAATAAAATAAATCCTATCCATTACAGTAACGTGCGATGACATGCATGACCATTTCGCTACAAAATCGCATGATGTCTGTAACAAAGCACCGTTTGAAGATAGTTCGCCGAATGACTACCACATTTCAGATAAGTTCTGCAACGTAATGATACCCGAAGACCACAGCTATACCAGTCGTGTTTCACAACATTCGCTATTATGACAGGCACCTATTGATGGGGATTGTTTGCCAATACTGATAGAAAAAAATCATATATTTTCATAGTAACATAAAAGGTACATCTCCCTCCTTATTCGCCAACTACAACTTGTATACACTTTTCAGTTCATGTAATCCACGCTTGATATGTTTGTGGAAGCAACCTCACGAGTGCCAGAGAGAGCTTGTCGCAGAATTGAAACCGAGTGGGTTTTGGACTAAATGAATAACTCAAACACAATGTGTTAAAGATGAAAATGTATTAACTTAATTAGTAAAGAAAAATGTATGATGTAAAAATACAATGATTTTTTCACACACACACTCAACATACAATTGATCCAATCACTCCATACTAGCATTCACACATTGAAAATAAACCAATACTATTAGGTTCAAATAATAGTACACACTAAGATATTCACATAATTTCACGTATAGACTAGGCTTGGGATTCCAACAATCTCAAGTTTTCAGATAAGTTTCAAATATTCTGCACTGCCAGTAAGATTTACGAATTTCCTTGAATTCGACTAAGATTCAAAATACAAATACACCACTTGAAACAACTATTGGAATAAACATATGCTTCTTGACCCTTGTACAGTCGCACGAATCATAAAACGATAAATCGCAGTTTCACCACGTCCCTTGGGTTAGCCTACTCTCTTGTATCGGCCGCTCGCACCCTTCATGGATCCACTACAGTCAGTCATACGTATACACGTACAGACAACATACAGCACCCTTGTATTAGCTATGTATACAGCCATGGCTCCACCACATGTACATACATACATACAGACAGACAGCTCTGTTCGTTAGCTAAACTCGGCTGTCTCGTTACATCCATTAGACTAGTTAAACCGTTAATCTCGTGAGCCTCGTAAGCTACAATAAAACCAAACTGGTAATAAAAATGAGTTCTGGAAAATACTAATACATTAAACTCTTAATAACAACTTGTAATTCACAGTTCACAACGTTTCAAATCTGCTTTCTAATAAATAAATCATTACACAATATGACAATACAAACTCAATTAACATCGCATGTAAAATAAAATAAAAATTTAACACTCACCCCTATGGCTTATAGACATACCACGTGAAAATACGTGCTCTCTTCACCAGATCCAAAATGATCACTGTCTGTTATACCTTCATCTTGCTTAAATTCATAGGACAGTGAGTAATATTCAGAGTAAAATACCCGTGCATATCATGATTTTGATGTCCGTAGCGCAAGTATTTTACGGCGGCGAGACATATGTTGATCCCGTCACATGTCTGGAAAAACACCTGTTCATCATAGATAGCGTTGTACGCATGCACAACGCAAACAGTCAAATATTTCTCAGGCATAACAAAGTTGTTTTTTTTTCCTTCTAATTCTGTTACAGAGCTTCCACGTTATAGAAAACGTTAACGCGAGAAGAGCAAAACGGTAAACGTATCAGCTCTACTGCAAAAGAGCATTTAGACGATTTGGAGAGACCCAGCTTCACACTAAGGATGGCTTTTTATCACATATGATGGCAGTTCCTATGCTGACGATGATCATGCACATGCAGTGTGTTAAAGCTTTTGCTATGGATGACTATTGAGACATTTATTTGCACAGACATGCTGATGCTTACAGATGGATTTGAAACGTTTCCTTCATCTTGTATCAATTAGTAGTCTTGACCCGATACAATGATATACAGCCTTATTCTTGACTCCCTTGCACTACTCAGAAAGACGCTGACTGAGTTCGAGCTACTTAAAAAACTATAGCGGACATAATGTTGTAAATAAAAGGCCTCTGCAGAGACATCTCAGTAGTTTCATGACACTATGTCAGTACCAACAGTCTCTGCGTAGCAGGCAGTGATTCCGAAAAGCCAAACAACCATATTATCCATCTTTTTTATTAGCTTGCATTCTTGGGCGATGTCTCAGTCACTTGTAACAGGCAGCTTTGAGTGCGTCGCTGTTACATTCTCGACGTCGAGACCTTGAATGTCCGCATGAAATAAACAATATTGAAATAATACATATACACGTTTTATGGAAAAAAATTATTACCTGATGGAACCCTACATCTGGACAAACACCTGGCTGTGCAAAAAGGCCACAATAAAAAGAGTCGGAAAATAGTTTAATCATTGTGGTATTGACATGCCACGTAGCGTTAACCACCATATTTATCAGAAAAGGTGAATTTCGCCGGGTTGCATAGCAACGCTGGCATACACAAATAAAAGAAGGTTTTAGCTTGCAGTGAGTTTGATGATGTATGTATTGGACGAATTATTAGCACAGCTAGAAAGCAATGCATAGTGCATCGGTCATTCCAAATGTTTTAAATTTACTTTGTTCCCAGGATCAAAACTTAACAAATAACTTTTCATTAATCCCTTATCGACTTGAAAGACGCATCTGGAGTGCATTGCTATCGAATTATGAGCAGACTGTTTTAACGCCTTTCCTGTAGTTTGTTCACGGCTATACAGTACTTTTTTGCATACAACTCTTTCCGCACTTTTTGAACTCCTTGGCTTCAGCTGAGGGTTGTACCTTTGTATTACCTCGTTGTTCTCTATGAGGCGATGCACATTGCATAAAGCAAATGTATCGATAGAAAGGCGTCTTTCATGTCGTCTTTTAATTGAAAGCTTTTCTTTAATACTGTATACATTTTAGGATAGTTTATTCTTATAATTAAGTAGATAAAAAGGCCCACAGTAAACAAATACGTACACAAACCTTTCTACCAATGAAATTCCCTAATGTATTGGAAACTACGGCTCCTGGTTTTGCATAAAACGGTCTTTGTTAACATCTGGAGACCAGTTCCTATTCGGAATTACAGGAATGTAACTTCCTATTGGAGGAACTGTGGTCACCTGAGTGTTATGAATATATTATAAATAGGGATGGCTTACTCGGGTGATATCGGCAACATCAGTAGGGATACCCTTTGTTCCTTGACATTTATTGTGCACATTATCAAGTCATTCCACCATGTATGTACTGTCCTTCGCATGTTGCTAGCGGAGAATTAGTTTGTCGTTAAGACGCCATCGTTTATACCATTTATGCAACACCCTCGTGCAAGCCGACACGTGACTTTCCAGAACGTGAATGTGCTTTTGTCATATTTAGTCGTCTTACATGCCGCTATACTCTAGCAGCCATTATTTCGAGTGTCGTCTGTACCGTTGTTTACAAAAGATTGTAAAAAGTTGGAGAACAAAGTCTTAAGAAACAAGGCCCCCTTAGAGAAATTGCCAGCCGAGTCCTAGGTACCTGCATACCAGATTGTTTGCAAATGTTTTTTATGTAGCACCGTTCCACAAATACTCCCTATGTCGCAGAAGTGAGATATTTCAACTCTTCTCATGTTCATAAGGATTAGTTTTGTTTTTGCAGGTGAATACATAGTGTACATACTCAACAGAAAATGCACAGTAAGTATTGTGCAAATAATTCATCTCCGCACTTTATGCACGGTCACGTGCCTGCGCTTTTCTTATAAGGATCGCGTATCTTCTACAGTTTTCTCTCGTACAATTTTGCAGATAAAACTTCATTTAAAATTATAACCTGTATCCAAATAAACCTTTGAATGCTTACAAAAACAAGACACTTGAACGGAACGTTCAAACTTCATATCGTGGTGATGGTAGCTGGCTATGTCGACAGTTGCGCTTACTTAATGTTATTTTCTGTTTAGCACTGGGACTGTAAGAGGGGGCGAGCAACTCAACCAGTCGCCAATCTAGTCCAGAACGCTCATGTTCTATATTATCAAAGCAGAAATTTGTCATCTGAGTTGTGCATGCTTGGACTACATTATTTATCCTTAGATGGGTTACGTAAGCTGCATTTTCCATTTGTCATTTATTTGTTTAGAGCACGGGTCCTTACAGACCCTTCAAATTTCTGGCGCAAATTGGAAGACTCCAAGATTTGACACATGAGTTGAAACACTACACATGATACATTCTGGGACACTATGAAGTCAGATGGGATGGAAAGCCCTAGGGGAAGATCAAACTGATGATGAGCATATTTTTTACGATAGTGGAGAGTTTGACAAGTCTATAAATGGAGTAGGTTTTCTTGTAAACAAAGCCATCAGGGATCTGTGCTTGAATGCCGCCCCATATATAGCAGAATCATCTCCATTCGTCTGAAAGCATCTCCTTTTAAAATCACAATTATCCATGTCTATGTTCCAACTACTGATCATAATGATGAAGAAATAGAGGATTTTTACAACAAACTGCAGGGTATTCTAAACATGGTAAGCAAAATATACATCCTCATTATCCAAGGAGACTGGAATGCTAAAGTTGGAAAATATGCTCTAAACGACTGGGAAGATCAGTGTGGACATTCTTGCAATGAGCAGACCAATGAAAGAAGGGGACAGGTACTCGAGTTCGCAAGCTACACAACTTGGTACTAGCCAACCCCCTAGGCCAACATGTAGCTTCACGATGTTGGACATGGCACGCACCAAATGGAAACCATCATAACCAGATCGACTACATACTGGTTCAAAACCGTTACCCATCTGGCATCAATAGAGCAAAAGCAAAACTTTTCCAAGGTGCTGATGTTGGGACTGATTACGATCTCGTGATTAAGAACTTCCGAGTGAGGCTCAAGAAATTTAACAAGCCAAAGAACATCAGGCTCAAATTCAACATTGAACAACTGAAGGGCCCTAACATCTGCAAGTCATTCCAAGCAACAATAGTAGGAAACATTTGCTCCACTCCTTGTGAAGGATGTTGATGTTAAAGTGATGACAGATACTTTCAACACAGTCATTACAGCAGCTGCCAAATACATCATTGGCCTCCATCGCCCAAAGAAAAAATCCTGGGTTACAGAAGAGATTCTGAAGTTGTGTGATGTCCCAAGAGACCTGAAAAACACCAGACACACAACAGGGGCAATGGAGTACCAAGAAATAAACAGGAATATCAGAAACAAATTAAAGGAATCAAAAGAAGATTAGATTGGACAAAAGTGTTCAGAAATAGAGAGCAATCTGATAAAGAATAAAAGCAAAAATGCATTCCAAATTGTGAAAGACCTCACCAGACAGAAGCAACCAAACGTCAGTACCATTTAAAAAACGAAAATGCAAATGGCTCACAGAAGTGAGTGGCATTGCAAAAAGATGGACTGAGTGTTGCACTCCTGTGACTTCCGTCCTGGTGGACAACGGCAGGTGCGGTCCTTGTTGAGCCGGGCGACGTCCGATCCGGTATGGTAAATACAGATTTGTCCAGCATTATCAGTGTGTTTGGGTAAAAGTCGTCTGGCGGAGTTCATCCCTCTCCAGACCAAGGAGTTGCAAGAAGAGAATGTCGTACATTGTCCATCTGCCTTAGGGTCTCCACGCCTGATTTTCATATAGGGTTTACTCCCTTTGCTTTGGCTAACCAAAGCCTGCCGAGAAAGCAACAAGAGACTCGTGGATGGGCGGGTGCGACTCTTTCCCGAGCAGATAAAGTATTTGCCACTGAGCAGGAAAGATTTATGAGAAACGTTCCGTATAAATTTCAGAACCAAAAATGTAGTGGTCCGCTAAGAATCCTGACGTTTTCAAAATGGTAGTTTTTAGAACTCCTTTTAATAATTTACAATAGGTACAATATATTGTCCAATGATCACTTTTTGTTTCCATTGACTAATTCAAAAAAATGTTTTTCCTCAAAAATAATATCTAAATACAACGCAAACTATTTCTCCAAACTTGATGGTACAACAAGAACAAGAACACAAGA
This sequence comes from Unio pictorum, assembly GCA_030141615.1. NCBI lineage: Eukaryota > Metazoa > Mollusca > Bivalvia > Unionida > Unionidae > Unio > Unio pictorum. The sequence continues at coordinate 23,637,817 of JARLTB010000218.1, read as the reverse complement.
AAATATAATAACTACAAAATATGAATGAATCTGATTGCCCCCCCCCCTCCCCTTATATGCATATTCAGGAATATGTCACCACTACATGTGGCAATATACCCCCACTTGAAGGATCTTACTGCGCAATCTAATATTTATAAATACCTATTCATGTGACCTAACTCATCCGATAGGAATTAACTTAATTCTCAGATACCACGCGAACAACCTTTCCAGTGGGAAAAATGCCTAACACTTGTAAATATATGTACTAATAATTATTTTAGTAGTAACTGTCAAGACGTACGTACGCTTATGTTTATAGATCCTATACAATTTTTTAAAAAATTATCTTAATATAGACGCTATGCACATACGCCAAAGTCCAGCTATATATACATACATAAATATATATATATATATATATATATATATATATATATATATATATATATATATATATATATATATATATATATATATATATATATATATATATAATCACTACAATTTACACTCATGAATACAAATTGTAAAAACAATAAATAAAAACGTATACCATAAAACCATACAATATATATATATATATATATATATATATATATATATATATATATATATATATATATATATATATATATCTAATTTCGATTTTTTTTTACGTAGCTTTAACAATGTTTCAGTCATATCGCTACGATGTCTGCACTGTGGCAGTTTATAGCGATGTCTAGCACTGGGACATCGTGCCACAGACTTGTAACATCATGTCTCACCCAGTCACATTATCCTGACACCAGGCCGACCAGTCCTAACACTAACCTCTTAATACTGAGCTCCAAGAGAGGCAGATGTTCGTACCATTTTTTTAAAATAAGTCTTTGGTATGACTTGGCCGGGAGTCGAACACACGACCTTCCGCATCCTAAGCGAATGCTCTAACCACTTCCACTAAGCCACCGAAGCGGTAAAACTATAGATATGCATCCCATTTAACAGCTAAAAATAGCAAGCGCATACGCGGTAATCATATTTAGATTGTCTAATTAATTTCGGTTTCTAATCAACACTTATCAAAGCCCAAGTTCTCCATAGTTTACAAACATTATCGAGACGAGAGTTAAAATCGTTATTTGTACAATTTTATTATTATATTTTCCTAAAAGTAAGTTTTACAGGTATATAACGATACCTGGGTAAAACATGATATTGAATGGCATCATGTGTAATTTTCAGTCTTGGTGTAAAGGATGTCTTTGGCAGCGGGAAATTCGCGCGCGTACGTGCGTGCGTGTGTGTATGTGTGTGTGTGTGTGTGTGTGTGTGTGTGTGTGTGTGTGTGTGAGAGAGAGAGAGAGAGAGAGAGAGAGAGAGAATATAAATTTTGAAATACAGAAATAATATAATAAAGACATATTCCATATATGGAAATGAAAAAGTGGTTTTCAAAAGTAGTTTCGTCATTTCTTACACTGCTGCATTTCATTATCTCGTTAGGGGCCCCGAGTGGTCTAAAGCGCTGATCCGTTACAGATCACTGCCATCTCACCTCTATCGGCGTGGGTTCGAGTCTAAGTTTCGGCTAATGTAGTTATGTGAGAAAGCTGTCAGTAGCTTCTCGTGGGTCGATGGTTCTTTCAATGGATTTTCGGGTTATTCCTCCACCATTAATATTGGCCGCCATGTATAGCCTATATTGTGCTGAAAAATGGCGTTAAACCATAAAAAACAAAGAAACTTTATCTCGTTATAGCAAACATGATTACGTCATTCAAAAACAAGTCAGAGCTACGCCACCAATCGAGGTCATTTGATGTACGATTACCATCGTTGAATGTAGTAGACGCTTGTCTACAATAAGATGACGTATTCCACGAAGGATTCTGAATGAAATAAATGACGCTCAGAAATTTGATCATGAACTCAGCGTGTGATCTAAGTGCTCACAAATCTTGGTATCGTTATATTGTCCTCGGCAGGCGTTTAGGAAGGTTAGGGACCCAAGATGGCGACCTTTCGTTCAAGTTAGATAAGTTCGCATTAGAAAAGTTGACATGTTGAACAATTTCTTGTCTACGGTTAGTTTAGGGACTGAAAATTGACAGGTATATTTATTTCAATATCATTGTAACTCCATCTTGATTGATAAATTATTTCTTGTTGTCAACATCAGAAAATCCGGATCATGGCTCAACGCTTCGCGTCTTATACTGATTAGTATGTTCTGTTGCTGACAACTAGACGAGATCTAGCACTCGATCTAGGTCGCGTTACTTTAATAAGTTAGAATCACGAACTTTTTGCTGCTTGTTTATGGGGATATATAAAACATCTGGAGTGTTTTATTATCGTCTTATTTGCTTTTGTATTATTTGTAGCCCACATTCCAAAAGTTTCATTTAATTGATTAACTTTTTTATATTCGGACTACCTTGCCAGACTACCTTGTTTAGCTGTACCAATGCTTTGATGCGCAAGGAAAAATAGTTTTCTGGACAAAATGAATGAAATACAAACATAAAGACTCGATGGACTTTTTATTTTAGTTTTGACTCTAAACTGTACGATATACGCAAGTGATTACGTAGCATATTCTTACGATGCATGAAGACACACAAATTAAATCAGTAATATTATTTATTTCTGCGTATCGTCTTAATTTACATATTTAGCATATTAAAAAGGACACTTTTTCTTGAGTTATGCTTCATCATATCATTGGTGTAATATGAGGATTTATTATTCAAAAAAGCGTCCCGAGTTTGCGACTGTTACTTTGGTAATGGATAATCCTGACTTCCATTGCATGTGAATACTTTTTCTCTTTTAAGTCGACTTTCGGTATTATATCTACACACTTTAATGTTAACATATTCTGATCTATACTGAAATACTAAACTCTACAACCATACAATACTATGTTAACCTTTCGTGTTAACCCTATTTAAAATGAAAAAAGACACGTTTCTCGAATGTCGATGCAAGAATGTAATGCTGGCTGTCTAAGTGTCCTCAATTTATAACTAAAGTTAAAAGTTCACACAATTAAAAAAAAACGCGATTTGATACACACAATAAAAACACCGCGATTTCATACACACAATAAAAACACCGCGATTTTATATACACAATAAAAACTCCGCTATTTTATACATATCACACATAGCCGTTCTGGTTTTTGCAATTTTTTTTCGTAACAATTTCGTTTTCCTTGAAAGCTATTGTCAAATTGGTCTCGTATTTTCTTTTCAAAATTTCCATTAACATGTGAAGCGTGCAATCCGTAGAGCGATTGGAAAACCTATTTACGCAATGATTATTTATCATTTTGGATTAAACTCAAGAATTTTATGGAATCGCATCTTTGTTGTTGGTAATGTATAATGTTACATGAGTGATCATGGGCTTATGTGGATTATTTGCTGTTTTCATTGCATCCAATCAGTAAAGAGATTATTCCGTAAGAATTTCATAGGCTTATGTATATTATTTACTGTTTTCATTGCAGAGGAATTACCGAGAGCTTGAGAAGGGAAAAGTGATTGTGTACACGACAACTATGACGGTGGTGCGCGAGACTGCTGACCGGTGTAACGCCATCAGGAAGATTTTACAGAATCACATGATACGATATGAAGAAAGAGATTTGTTTATGAGCAAAGAAAATCAAAAAGAATTAATGGTGAGACTAGGGCAAAATGAAATCGGTGTGCCTCAAGTATTTCTCGACGGTATTCATCTTGGGGTAAGTATTTTAAATAAGCGTTGAAAATGTTAGCCATTAAAAATATTATTTTTACAAACTGACGACTCTTTAGGCTCTACCTACCTAACTTTAGCTGTCAGTAAATCGCTGTTTATTCAACATGATAATACACTGCTGACCTCACTTAAGACGGGCTCTAATTTGTATCACGTGATACGGCCCAGTGGTCTAAAGTGCTTGTCCCAGCAGATCACTGATATCTTGTCTCTTTATGAGTAGATTCTAGTCTCATGCTTGGACAGCGTGTCTATATGATAAAACTTGCCTCTATCATCCCGTGAGTTTATGATCCTTCCCTTGATTTTACCGAGTCTTCCTCCACCAGGTATGTTGACCGCCATGTATACCATGTGGTCAGAAATGTCCTTAAACCCCAAAAATCATCAACGTCTGAGATGATGTGCTTGTTTGACTACATGACCTTGATCGTTTATAATATGCACAAAATTCACCGTACTATCGTTACATCAGTTGTAGTGAAATTATCACTAGGAACCAAAAATTACTCTAATAATGTTTAATTTTATAAAGAAAATGTTTGAGTTTACAGAAAATGCTATGCTAATGAGTAGGCGTGGTTATCGATACTGTCAATTTGATGATCAATACTGTGTCAAATTGATGATCGATACGGTGTCAATTTGACGAATGATATTGTGTCAGATTGACATCGATGCTGTGTCAATTTGACGAGCGATGTTGTGTCAATTCGACTATTGATATTGAACAAAATATGCAATTTAGGCCTACAATATCAACCTCCTAGTTTGGTACAGATCGACCACACATCAGCTTTACGCTTTTTTTTATAAACAAAAAGAGACAAAAAAAACCGAGAAATAAACAAAGCCATCGTGTATAGATACCAATAAAGGCATCCTGTTTTAATAGATTATGTTGAAGAAAAATATTTTGCACGTAATATGATCATCCAGTCAAGTATTGTTTTAAGAAGACATCACAATTGTTAAAATATGGACCATGTCGAAATCATATACAGTGGTCCGAGTCGTATAGTCAGGATAGCTAGATGTTTACATGTGTTCCAGTTACATTTCATTGTCTTCTACCTATTCGATAAAAAAAAGCTGTAGACTTAGCGGCCGCGTTTCCGTTGGCCCGTCAAAACTTTCGTTTTCGCTATGTACCTTTAAAGCCGTTTTCGTTTGAGAATGAGACTTGGCCTACTGGTAGCAGCACTACAAGGTGTGTTTATTAGGACACCGGAAGTTCTATCGTTCCGTCAACGGTTATCATGGTAATTGTTACAGCCTTTCTTTTAACACATTAATTACCATATCATGTTGTGGGAATGCCTTCACAAAGCAGAGAGATGAACTATTGTATCCAGTACCGGCCTTTGCAAACGCGGACCCTGAATGAAACATGTTGGATGCCCCCCCCCCCTTCTGAATTTACGCGCTTCCCAGACCTTTTCCAACCCCCATGAGCATGGCATTTGTAAATAAACTTTTAAACAAGTTTTATACGATATTGAACTTAAAAATTTTATTTTCCATCGCTTTTAAGTTACTTTCTATATATGGATAAGCTTTAAAAATTACTAACACGCGGAGCTCTTGTGAGCGCTTTCCAAATCGGTACAATTGGCCAAAGGCCGTCTCTGATTGTATCTCCCCTCCCCTGGTGTTGGAGTCCACATAGATGAAAGCATAAACTTCTGTACAGCCTCATTGAATGTCGAACGTTTTTACTAGGTATTGGGCACGGGGGTGGGGTGGAGATAGCACCAACCACCTGGAAAGATGACATACTCTATTCTTTTAAGTACATTACTTGTACATTCTTAAGTTTTTTTTTAGTTCAGCTCCCTTTTTCCACAACATATAAATACCGTTAGACCTGGAGCCATGAAACTTGGTGAATGACTGCATCATGTTGATACTATATCATCATTACTAAAATAGTTCCGATGACCTATATTTAACGATTCGATGACTTGGCGAATTAGCGTTTCAAGTTTACTATTCAAGTTATGTTATTGCTAGAATCAATGAACTACATGAATGTATGCCGATCTATCATCAAAACCACAAAGACAGGTCACTGTGTCCTACATTTCCCATTTTAGTTGCCAGGATTGCGGGGTTGGGGGGTTGGGGGGATTTAGCTTTAAATATTCTTCTCCACTTTATTATATACTGTAATACATAGATTCATGATGGGGATATGCATCTTGATTAGCACTACACCCTCACCACAAAAGCAGTCATTGTGACCCATATGTCATGCTTCACTGACGTTGAACGATCTCAAGCACTATTTATGATAGAATCATGAAACGCGATAATTATATGGATTTCTAGCGTTACCACAATCGTACACCAGAAGGTGATTGTGACGTACATTTACATTTTACTGGATTATGTTTCTGCATCTTGATCATGACCACAGTCATTAAACTTGGTGAATGGTTGCATCAAGCTAATTAGTACTTGACCTACATTTTAAAAGGGGTCACTGTGAACCACATTTCACATTTCACTGACTTTATTTTGGAGGGCCGGAGTGACCGAGTCGTCTAAAGGGCTCTCCGTTACGGATCACTGCCATCTCACCTCTGTCTGCGAGGGTTCCATTTTTATGGAACAGATGTGTTCCCAATCTGTCAACATTTGCTATTGTTAACTTTTTTATTTTAAAACATATCCTAGCATTGAGACAAATTTATACAAGTGTTGCTGATCCGCCGTAAAATATGTCAGCCATTGATTAAATACTAACCAACTTTACATTGTGTTCAGTGGTGCTTGAGAAGAAGACAATCAGATCAATGTGAAAAAAGCAATCAACTATGTAATAGTCTCTACAGATTGTAAACGTGCTGCCAGTCTACCATCAAATACGGTTGGAGGGGGGGGGCAGAGTGGTCTAAAGCACTCTCCTTTACGAATCACTGCCATCTCACCTCATCGTGAGTTCGAGTCTCAGATTCAGTCAATGTGGGTATGTGAGAAAGCTTGCCAGTAGCTTCTTGTGGGTGGGTGGTTCTTTCTGGGGTTTTCCCGGGTTCTTCCTCCACCATTAATACTGGCCGTTATGTATAGTCTATCGTGTGCTGAAAATGGTGTTAAACCCTGGCTGAGTTTCAAATACGAAACGTTAAATATCCCCATAAACTTGACAGAACATTGTTTCAGTTCTTATGTTTACAGTTAGTTGTATCCTTTTCCGTCTGCTTAAAAGGTGTGTGACACATAAAGCGATCTGGTAATGAATTCCAGAGCATGGCTGTGTTCTATCTAAAAGCAATCAAAGCACGACTTGTTGTTCGCTCCTGTGGCATAGTCACATTATTACCATATTGAAAAGATTTCAACCCATACCTTGTTGTTATGACGTTGTCATGGAGATACTGGGGAGTTTTTTGTATGTAAGTTTCTAATGCAGAAGTCCTGCCTATCCTTCAAAGATGCGAAGGCAGACAAGTTTTAATTAAATGATCTTCGTGGATATTGGAGACATCATTGTATACAAATAAATAGCTTTATAAAATGCAAAATTTCTCTATTTTATTTGTATCGTTGAAATTGGACATAAAATAATACATGTTAATTTGTCAAAGTTGTTTAGGTGGGTTTATTTTATTTTTAAAAAGTATCTTAATAGCCACGATACTTTTTGCATCTTTCAGATACATGTACCTTGAATGCCATTGGGCAATCTACTGGTACGCTTAAAAGTTGTGCCACAAACTTAGATTGTATTATATTGCTATTTAAATCAAATGGATCGCTTCGGTGGCTTCACTGGTTAGAGCGTTTGCCTCGGATATGGGAGGTCGCGAGTTAGAACTGAGTCATACCAAAGACTTACAAATATGGTATTAAAAAGCTGTCTCGCTTGGTGCTCACCATTTAGAGGTTAGTGTTAGGACTGGTCTGCCAGGTGTCAGGATAATGTTATTGGGTGGGACATGATGCTACATGATAGACATTACTAATAACTGCCACGCTTCAGATGTCGAAGAGATACGACTAAACGTTAAAGCTTCGTTAAAAATCCAAATCACACACACACACACACACACACACACACACACACACACAACCGTGTAAAGTCCTAAGATTTTGAAAATATTGACGAAGTCGGGGAAAAACGAAATTTCTCCCGAACAGGACGCCCGAAACAATAGCGTAATGAGTCATAACTGAACTGATCGTGAGTTAAATTTACTGAGTTCTAACCAGAATATTAGGAAGTTGCATTATGGGTCATTGGGTGCTTGCCATAACATATGTTGAGACAATCAAAACGCTAAGAGGATTTGATTCGTTTTGTAGACTTTGTTTCAAAGACAGCTCAATATCTGTATCTTTTTTTTATATGGAAGGTAAGAAAACCAGTCTAGCATCACAAGAGGCCAACATTGTGACGTTAACGCAATTTTTCTTAGCAGATGGACTAGAAAACTTAAACGTTGTTAAATCTAGTTATACTTGCATGAAATCGATATGAAAATTATTTATTTTCTCAGAAATTGCGAGCATTAAAATCTGTATTTCTTTAATCTGCTGACAGAGGATAAAACTAATGCGTTGATGAAATTTCAGCTTGTACTTGTATCTTCGATTGCTAGTCGCACGAGCATACATAAGCTCTCCACCGACATTTTCAAATATTGTAGAAAAGAAAATGAAATGAAAGTCGTAATCTAATTGTAATAAAAATGTAAAAACGAAAGAGCACACAATTCTCTATATTTATTCCCCGAGACCAACTTCCGAAGTTGTGTTGTACATCTATTACGTGACTACGACGTTGGCATGTGCTCTCTCAAGTCGGGAGCATACAAAGTAGGGAACCAGACTACTCTTACTGATATATATAAGACTGGCCAAGTTTATTGCAATTGTTCTCGAAATAAATATGTTGAGAACGATATGTTCTTTCTGGCTTTTACAAAATTTATCCGACTTTCATTTAATAAAATTGAAAATTTTTACAACATTAAAAAGTTTGTTGTTGATATCACGTGACCATTAGACTTCGTTGTCGTTTGAGATTATTGACGTCCTCTGACAATTAACGCGAATGGCGAGTACCGGGTCAAGTTTTATCAATGTCTAGTTTCGTCTAGTCTGCCAGCGGATTAAAGACATAACGATTATAATACTTGCCATTTTTGAGAAAATAAGTAATATTTTCCTATAGATTTCGTGCAGGTATAAGTCGATTTAATGTAGTTTAAATTTGCCATGCTCGATGGAAAGCAAACTTTCGGAGGCGGCAGATTCCAAAGTGTTGATATGTAATTGCTGTGAATCTCCACTCCATCCTAAATGTCCAAATGTGAAAAATGGGGTTGGAATATTTTGAGGAAACCCGGATTAGAAAAATGTCGAATATTTGAGCTGAACTTTTGTGCGAAACTATTACACAGTAACATGTAGCTTGAAACATTTGTTTCATATCTTAAAAAGAACACATGTTGTTTTTTGTTTTTGGGGTCTTTTTTAATAGGGTTTAACGCCATTTTTCAGCACACGATAGGCTATATATGGCGGCCAGTATTATTGGTGGAGGAAGAACCCGGAAAACACCCCGGAAAGAACCACCGACCCACGAGAAGCTACTGGCAAGGTTTCTCACATAACTACATTAGCCGAATCTTAGACTCGAACCCACGCAGACAGAGGTGAGATGGCAGTAATCCATAACGGACAGCGCTTTAGACCACTCTGCCACTCGGAGTCCCCAAGACACACGATTTACTTGTCTGAATTTGTTACTTGATTTTTAAAAAAAAATGCCAATATCTTGATCTGTACAAAGAAATTATTAGACACTTCAAAATATCTCCTTCTTTTTTGTTTTCTGTCCCTCATTAGATAATGAGCACCAGCACGTAATTTAGAGGCCGACCGAAATTAAATTTCTGGTTCCGGCCGAAAACGAAACCAGACCGAAAGTTATAAATTGACTTTCGGTAGAAACCTAATCGGAAACCGAAAGTTTAACTATACCTTCGGCCAAAACCGAAACCGAAAGATAAACCGAAGTTGCCGAACACAAGATTTATTAAATAGGCCTGGGTCATGATGCAATGCTACACTAATTAAAAACGAATTTAGAAGTAACCATTCAGAACCTGCAGTAAGAGGACTTCGCTAAATGTCAAATTGTCTAGCGCCCACTGACCGGCCGACAAGCAGAGTAATAGACGCAGCACTAGCATTGCATTCTGAAAGTTAAAATAGATCTTCGGCTGATGACAGAAAGTCAATATCAGTTTCGGCCGAAAGCTAACGATATTTTTAAAAAAAAGGAAAATATATAATTGTACTATAATATCAAATTATGTAGATTTTCTACTCGCGTCAAAAATACAGCAGCAAAATAGAATTTTTAAGACCCGATTTTGTCTAGGCCCAAAACCACCGGCTTCGGAACAGGAATTTGAAACTGGATTATAAACTTTTAAACTCTGTTTGTGTTTGGGGGGGGGGGATTTTAAAGTAGCTTTAACAATGTTTTAGTCGTATCGCTTTGTCTGCATTGTGGCAGTCTATAGTTATGTCTAGCACGGGGCATCATGCCGCAGACATGCCGCCCACCCAGTCACATTATCCTGACACCAAGCCTACCGGTCCAACACTAACCTTTAATGCTGAGCGCCTAACTAGGCAGCTGTTAGTACCATTTGTATAAGTCGTTGGTATAGCTCAGCCAAGGTTCAAACACGCGACCCCCCGCATCCGAGGCGGACGCTCTTACTACAGGGCTATCGGAGCGGTTCTTTTGGATTTGTTCGGTTTAGATCTAAATCAGACCAGTCTGAACTGTATGTATACAGAGAGACCAGTCTGAACTGTATGTATACAGAGAGATTAATCTTTGCAAGTATTATTTTCACTCTTATGCAGATGCGCGGCCGAAATGGCTAATCGAAAACAATTTCTGTTATAAACATAAATTTACTTCTGAGGCAAAACCATATGTATAACAATTTGACCACTATGTTACCTTGCGCGCGACACCTCGTTGCAAAGATACAGGATATGCTGGCCTATTTTGTACGGTATCTCATTCTGGTACCGGGTCAACTTCAAAGACTGATACTGAGATATTTACTAGATACGCTAAATTAACTGAAGAGTATATGATAACATCATATACAATATGTACAATAACATGGCATACATATGCTAGAGTAGAAATATTATATCTAATTAATGAGCTTTGATTAAAAAAATATTTAAAAATGAGTTATGTCAATATTTATTTTTGAAATAATATCTTGTAGAGTAACTAAGATATTTGGCTGATGTGCTTTCAATGTTTGTATTTCATACCATTTTTAAATTTTGATAAACAAACAGGAGTAATATAATGTAGACGATGTAATTATTATTATTATGTTATAAAAGAAAATGGCGATTGGTTTTATTGTTTCAGAAGCATAGGACATTTTTAGCAGCCATTTAAAATTACTTTTGGAAGCAAGTGTTGCTAAGTATAGACATGGTATGAAGACCAGTGATATATTGACATGTAATTTGGAAGCAAGTGTTGCTAAGTATAGACTTGGTATGAAGACCAGTGACATGTAGTTTAAAAGCAAGTGTTGCTAAGTATAGACATGGTATGAAAACCAGTGACATGTAGTTTGGAAGCAAGTGTTGCTAAGTATAGACTTGGTATGAAAATCAGTGACATGTAGTTTGGAAGCAAGTGTTGCCAAATACAGATCTGGTATGTGGACCAGTGATATATGGACACGTGTTCTTAAAGCTTTCGTGTGGTATGCAGTTTGCAAAATATCTCAATCATATCAGTAGGTAGATATCTAAAACAACTATTACTATATTTAAGAAAGAATAATGTGTATGTTGTACTTCACTCTGTTGGATTAAATAAGATTATGTTCGTCGCCATCTTGGATAGAGGCATTGTTAGTGGAACTCGGAATCTTATCTATTTTTAATTCTACCAAGATGAGGCAATGTATCCAAACTAATCAATTAATAATTATTCAATTTTGAGTGACTTTCTTACATTGCGAAGTCCAAATTATATTTAATTTGGGCAGAAAACTCTAATCTGTGTTTATGTAAAACTTAAGTATTTCAAATATTTTACCGAAATATATGGTTTTCACACATAAAGCGTACATATTTGAATTATGAAGAATTAAATGCATACACAGTAATGTAATTCAATGAGGTCAACGCACTTCGTTTAAAACAGTTTTCTTCTAAATGCGCATTATGCACGAATCTTGATAATAAAGAAATTAAACGAATTCGCGAACGCAGAAGGAACAAACTTAATCGTTACAATTGCATATGGGAGGCAGTCATTAGTCTTCACTATTAGAATTTTGTTGCGAGGATTCATCTTGAAGCTAAAAAAGCTTAAACTAAACGTAGATTACTTAAGTATTTTATACAAGAGTAATGTGGATTAGTGAAGTGTCTTCTGGCGAGAAATATCGTGATATATTGCATTACAGTCCTCCAAAATCCTTTTAAAACCTGTTTTGAAACGTTTAGTAGAGTTGGGATGGGGTCAATGTCAGTATTGCTGTTAACACGTCCTAAATTGAATCTAGTCGCTTTTCTCCGCAATTTTGGTGGAAACACCCGAATGTGCTTGGATAAGTGATTAGGCGAGAGTCTTAACTGCCCCCAGGCTCCAAAATCATTATACGAGTCACAAATCTTGTAAGACGTCCATTCTTGGTTTAAATCTAATTTTCCTCCGAACTCTCAGATCGTAATGAATCATATAGAAATGTTATTGCCTGAACTAGCCGTTCCAACACTAATTTTAATTTATCAACTCTTTTTAATCGGCAGTCAATGCAAAAATGTCATTAGTGGACATTCATAGACGAGACTGATGCTGTGGTAGAAACCCCCTACCCCACCCCTAACAAAACAAAACAACATCTGACATTATGTGGAACTTCACCGAGAAAGCAGTTTAGCTCGAAGCGTGACTCAGTAGTCTAATCAATGATATAATGAAAATAGAAAATAGGGTAGTCATTACAGATGATCCATATATCTTCAGTCCAAAAAAGCTAGATATCTGTCAGGTATTTTTCCATGATGACTGCTACTCGAGCTGGTATTGAAGTCAAATATTTATAGCTAACTTCAAAAGTGTTGTATCTGTTCTGTGTTAAGTTGTGCTTCTTGGGCACATTATAATATTATTTTTATAGAACTATGCCAAGTCTGTGTAAATAACGTCAAAACTGTGTAAAGAATGACTTTTAAATTAAATTACCCAATAGTAAAGTCCGTGGCCCATCATAGTACAAGAAGGGCTTGGTAACTTAGTTGGTACTGCGTAGACCTCTTAATCTAATGGTCGCGAGTTTGATACCAGCCCAGGTCAGATCAGCCTGGCTGCACCCGATGTTCACTCGGGAATGGCACACGCTTCGCTTTTTATCGGCATGATTAAACCTATAATATGCCGATTAAAACTAACCAACCTTTATTCACGCAGTATATACGTAAACTTAAAAAAAAACATTCAAAGTAACAGAAATAAAGATTAAATAAAATTAAGCTAAATTTACAAAAAGGTATGTGCATTTATATGTCGTCTTCCATGAGCTTGAATATGTTGCTGACGTAGAAATAAGAAGTTTCTATCGTTTATTTAGCGGAGATTGATGACCTCGATCAAAACGACAAATAACTAAGAAAACAAAGGATAAAAAACATGATATAGTCAGCGATGAGACGACATTTGTGTGAACAAATTGTCACATACTCTTGTCACTAAAAGCTGTTATAGGCGACTATTTGAGTTCACTGGTCGTAATAATTTCACAATATTGACAAATTTAATCATTTTAAAATTTCAGCCTATTTCAATTTTTATACACGTATGGTAAAATGTTGACCATATTCTATTTTTAATAACTTCGGTGTCAAAAAGCGAAGCGATGATAACTGGATGGAGTAGGATGGGGAATTGTATAAGAATCGTATAACTTAGACTGTAAGAAGGGTGTTGTAAGAATCAGGGTAACAGACACGAGATCTACTATTTTGATGCTTATTTCAGGTGGTTTATCAGTGAAGTGATGGCATAAACTGACGTGATTCACAAAAACGAGATATAAAAAAAACAATATTCGAGAGTCCCTTTTTTCAAGACGAATGGGGCTTTACAATGGTCACATTATAGTAAAACATTGTTTTTACATTTACTTCAGGGAGTTCAAGCTATAGAGGCATTAAACGAGAGCGGTGAACTTAGAGAAAGGCTCCAGAAGTTCTCGGTATGTTGTCTTTCTGTCATTCTTCTTTTAATAACCGTGTATTAAAACGTCAACTCATTAACCTGTTAAGTACGTCGGGGAACTAAACCCTTGATTGATTACTTGTAATTACACAATTGTTTATATATATATATATATATATATATATATATATATATATATATATATATATATATATATATATATATATATATATATATATATATATATATATATATATATATATGATTACTTATAATTTCACATTGTTGCTAATATATATTTCATTATTTGTTACTACATAGTTGCTAATATATATTTAATTACTTGTAAATACCCCGTTGCCTATCGTATATATATATATATATATATATATATATATATATATATATATATATATATATATATATATATATATATCACGTTAAAGGATCGGTAATGATAATTGCAAGGTTCATTACTTCTTCAACAACCACACCGGTGGCCTAATGGTTAGAGCGGCCTCCTTGGATGCGGGAGTTCGCGGGTTCGAACCTCGGCTGAGTCATACCAAATGCTTATACAAATGGAAATAACAGCTGCCTTGCTAGGCGCTCGGCATTAAGAGTTTACTATCAGGACCTGGTTTCAATATGATGACTTTTTAAATCTTTTAAAAAATCCAAATTACAGATGCTTATTTCTTCAGATGCGGGGATGACATTGATGCTAACACCATGCATTAGCCAAACTGCAGTGTTATTTAGCAGTCTCACGAGTAAAAACATTTTTGCTTTGTACAATCTTTTCAAGCACTTAAAACCTTTCGCCACAAATCTGACACATTTATTTGACAAGGATGAATACACAATTCTGGTACTTAAAACAATCGTCAACAATGCATATATTGTACATAAATCCTGTCACTGCAGCATTAGCTGTAGGTCTGTCATAAAAAATATATCTGCTCGTGACAGGTTCCTAAATCTTTTTACTTAGTTCTAGGTCATAAAGCATTGGTTTATTGGGAAATAATATGTAAAAATTGACTATGGCTTCATCAAAATTGTTTTTATTTTTCAGTTACAGCCTTTGGTAAATTAACTTTGATCGTGAGAGTGGGTTATCATAAAGCTTAGAAATTTAACAAAACTTTAAATTTAACACACACACACACACACACACACACACACCGAGCGGGTCAGATTATAACATTTAATTAGAATGCAGGACGGTTCAGATCATTAGCCTTGAATCTGATCACAGGGTGGTTAGGATTATAATCTTGAATCTGAACATTGAATTTACCGAGCGGGTCAGATTATAAACCTTTAATCTGATCACAGGGTGCCTCAGATCATGAACTTTGAATATTGCAGGATTATAAACACTGAATGTGATCACAGGGTGGTTCAAATTATAATCCTTTAATATGATCACTGGGTAGTTCAGATTATAAACCTTTAATCTATCACAAGGTGGTTCAGATTATAAACCTGGAATCTGTCAAGGTGGTTCAGTTTATAAACCTTAAATCTGATCGGAGGGCGGTTCATATCACAGACCTAGAATCTGATCTGATCGCAGGGCGGTTCAGATTATAAACCTGAATTCTGGTCATAAATAAATCTTTGAAAAATGTTGTAGAAGTAATTTTCAACAGTTATAAGTGACATTATCTAAGAAGGAATATTTTCTTCGTTCAAAATACGGAAGATGTCAAGTCTTTCGCCTCCCAAATGAGCCATTCTTCTTTGGATGGAAAACAGTCTATTTCTCAGTCCAAATGCAGGAATTCGGAAAGTTAATCGAGGAGGTTTATACTAATTCTGTTAAGTTTTAACTGGACAAGAACATCTATGACATTATGAGGTTTGTTATAACTGCATCATTAACCTGCGTGGTGGTCTTACGCTAAGGTCATTATTTCTTTTTGCAGAAGGTGATGGTTCGTTCAAGCTGTGATAAATGTGGAGGCTATCGATTCATGCCCTGTCTCATTTGCCACGGAAGTAAAAAGTCCGTACATAGGAATGACTTTACAGAGGAATTCTGCGCTTTACGTTGCATGCAGTGTGACGAAAATGGACTAATGCGCTGCGACATGTGTCTCGATCAACAAGAATAACGCTATATTTCAACTATCAGTCGAAATTTATCTTGTTATTGGCTACCTTAGTTTTATCAGAGCGCTCCTACCAGGTTAGATATACAAGAATAGCATCTCTGCAAAGGGTGTTCTGATATCATATACATTTAGACCATGTGAGTTATTCGGGAGCTAATGGTTTGAGATCTTGGGTAACAAAAAACCAAAGGCTTAGAAGATATGATATAGATTAGTGTTTGATAAAACGTGATTCGACAAATTATTGTTTAATATATTTTTTCTCTGTAAGTTTCAGATATATTAGATCTTTTCAAAATATTCTAATGCAAGTGTAATACGGTTATATATGCAGATTTTTCTGTGGTTATGTATTTTAAAATGTTTTTTTGTGGAAGCGAGAGTTTAGTGTGTTCGTGTCGTTGCGTATGAGTATAAATCTAGTCTGCAAGAAAACGTGATGTGTTCATTATGTAAGCATGGTGCTTCGTCAAAAGTGTTTTCACAACACAGATGTTTCTATTGAAAACTTTTTGTAATGTCTTATGTGTAAGTTTCCACCAATCATTTGCAAGGCACAATCAAATTTAAGACTTGTGAACATTTGAGCACTGCTACGCTTGCAACAAAGGCAATATGAACAGAAAAGAAAGAAAAAAATCTCATTCCTAAAATCTTTAATTTCATAGTATTTTACATTTTTGCTTTTATCTTTGAATTCTTGAATTATCAAAGATTTGTTTCTTTGCTCGTTCTTACTTGGTAAATACATTTTTATGTAATTAGTTTTGATCATTTGGTGTAAGAGGTTCAACAAATGTATGGTACTTGATTTCATTTGGAAAAATGCACTCAAAAAAATTTCGTGACAGTTTTTATCATCATTATTACAGATATTTTCGTTTGTGTGAAGAATCACTTTCCAAATATGGTTGAAAGGTAAAAACAAAAATTCTTCTACTGAAGTTGCACCAATACAAAATTTGCACTTGAAACAGTTGTTTTCATCATATAATCAGTTGATTTATTATGAATGTTTGCTTGATGAATATGTGATATTTACCAATATCAAATAACGATTATCAATTATTCCATTTAAAAGCATGCCACTTTGTGATTACCGTTTAGTTCTTAAAAATCTGATTGACATTGCTACAGTAAAACAAACTTTTAATGGTAGCATCTGCCTTACTGATTATAATTCCCAGGACTTGCACAGTGAATACTCTACTCAAAATCTCTGAAGAGCTTGGAATAACTCACATCAGAGAAAGATAATTCGAAAATTCCCAAATAAAAAGGATATGTTTTGAATAATCTCAAGAGTTACAACGGTGCTACCGCCATTATGGTCGTCTCTCTCTCCATTTTACTTCTCTTAAACATCCACATTCATCATCAATTCAGCGGCCAAATCTCACAGTTAAAACGTACAACTATCAACTGATTAATTCGTTTGTAAATTGAAGTGCTTGACGGATCACTGCCATAAGCAAACATCCAAGTGATCTGGACAAAACTTTTGTGCAATTAAAATCCATGTTATCTGGTATATAACATTTAGCTAGATTTACATTAGCCAATCCGTTAAGTTACAACGGAAATGGATACGATAGTGTTTGCATAAAGTAGCAGGCGGTTGATTAAAATATATTTAAAGAAATCGTTTGCATCCAGATGTAAGTCATACTCAACTTATATTTAGTTAAATGTATATACAGCTTTTACCAGAGAGAATTAAAGAGAAAGATTCTATGAAAACTGATTTGTATGACAAAGAGCTGAGAGTTGGAACAATGTGCTTTGAGGTCCAGCAAAGGTCACTGACATTGGATTTTACAAATATAAAATCAAAAATAAATGGACAAACATTTTTTTTACATTTTACTTTATGATCGATTTTTTAAAATGTTTATCAGCATGTGTTAATTTTTTATGCTTTTCAGGAATAATGACATGGTCAGTCGTACCTTTGTAAAATAAGTACGACTAATGTTGTCAGTTGATTTTTACATGATGATTTTAATTGAATGTATATACATTAAACCAAAGTTACAGTACTCAAATTAATTGTTGTAGTACGTGTTGATAATTTACATACATTTCCGAATTTGACATGATGATATGCACTGTGTTACCAGTTGTATTAGTTTTCAGTAATGGATCAGATTCAGTTCTAATATTCACATCAGTGGATGAAAAAGTCATGGTATGGGGAGGTAATGTGTCAGATTAAATTATCATATTACACACATCAAAATATAAAAAGTCATAGTGAGTGTGTGTGTGTGTGTGGGGGTAATGTGTCAGATTAAATTATCATATTACACACATCAAAATATAAAAAGTCATAGTGAGTGGGGGGGGGTAATGTGTCAGATTAAATTATCATATTACACACATCAAAATATAAAAAGTCATAGTGAGTGGGGGGGGGGATAATGTGTTAGATTAAATTCCAATAGTACACGTATAAAATTTTGAAAACGTAATAGCACGGGGACATAACTGGTCAGATTAAATTTTAATAATACACACATCCAAGTGTGCAAAAGGCATAGTACAGGGCAAATTTACACAAATCACACTTTTGGTTTTCCTTCACATATGTCAAACCTATGTATCAAACATGGGCACATTTCAAAAGACAGAAATGAGGAGAAAAGAAAGTAAGAAGGCGAAAGGAAGAAAGGGTAAATGGACATGTTCTCTTTATTCTATACACTCATCCACTCTCAATTGTCATAGATCATCACCCAGTGTCTCACCAATTGACACCCAAATACACAAATCTAGCCACCCAACTGAATTGATGCTACCATCCAAGGAGTAGAGAGGTGCAATTCTGACATGAAATCATGGGCGACAGGTACCAAGCTGCAGATGAATGATGATAAAACTGAGGCCATTCTGATCACAATACAAAGACTTTCTCATTCACATCCTTACTTTAAACAATAAATATCAGCAACGCCAACATTAAATTCACACAGTCAGTACGAAACCTATGTGTTACTCAAGACAGAACTTAAACATTGCACCAACATGTCATGAGCATATGCAAGGCTGCATATCTTGAGCTGCGATGCATCAGCTCCATTCGCAAATATCTTTCAGTTGATGTCACTAAAACTTGTGTGTTCATTAGTACTTTCAAGACTGGACTATTATAACTCAATTCTGTCTGGCTCATCTCAATATCTACTCCAGAAACTCCAAAAATAGTTCAAAACTCAGTTGATCTGATCATCTATAGAGTACCACGATCAGAGCACAACTCCTTGTTGCTCTGTACTCAAAACTGGCTATCCATTCGATCCAGAATCAAACATAAAATATGTTCTCTGTGCTACGTTCCACTGACGGAGTCCAGTCCAATATTTCCATCTGGCCTCACTCATGTGTACACACCAGCAAGATACTTCCGCTCCTCTTCTGACAATCGTATACTCATTATTGCCACTATGAAAATGCAGTCATATGGACAATGTTCTTTTGCATACGATGGCCCAGCAACGTGGAACGAATTGCCCATTGAAATTAGACACAAAGACACGGTGATACCTTTCAAGAGTGCTCTTAAAACTCGCAGTTTTCGACTGCAAGGGCAAACTTAAAAACCTAATGTTAACTACCTTAAATATTTTCAGCATTTTCTATGTTTTCTAATTTCAGGGTGGTTTTTTTTTGTAGACATATCATTATAGATGTAGTAAAGCGCTAAGAGCTTCAAAAGATTAGGCGCTATACAAAGTTTTCATTATTATTAAACAAAGGAAGAGAAAATCGGTGACACTTGAGTGTAGTTATTATAGCCGTCAGTAATATGATACTATTTGTAAGTTGTCCAAGTTGAAGATAATCTGCCTACTGGTACCATGTTTAATGCCATTATTATTATTATTATTATTATTATTATTAGTAGTAGTAGTAGTAGTAGTAGTAGTACATGTAGTAGTAGTAGTATATTAAGATAACAGGATACCAATCCACACATTTATGTAAAACACAAATTGATAATAGACGCGACTTAAAAGCGAATATAAACGGTTGTCAAATGAACACGTTAAATTCACATAGATGTTCTCATATCATTCGATATTTAAATCTACTTCCAAACAGAACTAGAAAACAGAAAGTAATTTGGAAACAGTTTAGATGCATGAATAATTTAACATTTCTATAATGGTGACAAAAAAAGGCAGTACATTTCACTAGATATTTTGCACAGCTGACCGTTACTCAACTGAGCATATGGTATGACAGCATCGTATCATTCAGAAGGATCCGATTATCGTCATACATGGATTTGGGGCGATATTATCGAGATATCGGAAGAATAAGATAATAAGTAAGATAACGCATATGAATGGGGTAATCTTGCATTCTGATTTGATGAATGTATTGCCATCATAGAATAAATATTTCTTATATAATTTTGATCAAAGATGTTAATATCAAAATATCGTTCCAGTATGATAGTGAGTGAAATCTATGCATTATGCATAATTATAATGAGGTAATTTTGTCCTCGAATGGTTTGGGATTCTTATTAACCGAGAGTCGTAACTTCTGATAAACCAGCAAGTGTCTTGAAGGTTTTGGATGTGTCTTACAATTTGTGAGACCTGTCAATATTTATGAGGTTTCCTTGCATCTGATTTAATATCACGTGTCATGATTTTTTTTTAACTATAATTTTTGACAGCTTGGAAATGTGGTTTATATCATTAAGCTCTCAGCTGATTATGAGTGAAATCCAAACGTTAATGAGGTGATCGTGCACATGACTGGCCGAGTTTGTCAATAGACGGGCAACTTTATTTCGAATTCAATTGAATCAAATTAGGTAAATATATTTATATCATCAAAACGCAGGACCAGTTTGGTTAATGTCATTATACACTGGACAAGTTTTATCAAAATTCATTATACAATTAATAAAAACCCGATAACAATCAGATATCCGCTGTCCTACATTTAGATCTGACAGTGACTGATTAGGTATTGTGTTCTGGTTACCTATGTTATTACCATAACAGCAGGGGCCCCGAGTGGTCTAAAGCGCTCTCTGTTACGGATCGCAGCTATCTCACCCCTGTCTGCATGAGTTCGAGTCTTAGATAAGGCCAATGTTGGTATGTGAGAAAGCTTGCCAGTAGCTTCTCGTGGGTCGGTGATTCTTTTTTTTTTTTGGGGGGGGGGGGGTACCTGGTTCTTCCTCCAATTCAAAAGTCAACAAAACATGACCCCTAAGCGGTTGCTGTTAGATCATCATGTAGGACTGTAGAGATCTGATGTTAATCCGCCTACATATGTTAATGAACTAATCATTTATCTGATTGAAAAAGCTAGCTACCACTCAGTGGAGACCGATTTTTTGACCATCACAGTCCAAAGTAAATTCTTTAATAAATTAGATCGAATCACGTTTCTCCAGGGCTGACAAAGGGTGGGAACAACCGTGTATATATCTCGGGTGTCCCGGGCCGAACAATACTTTTTTTTAAAGAAATTTTTTTGGGACAAGAACTAGAAGAAGCCCAGGTGCCTCTTCCCTTAGAGCTGTGGTCGCTTTCAACGGCCCTGTATTTCTCCTACTGTTTCGATAACTCTTGGTCTCGTCATGATATAAGGTTTATTACGATCAATGGATTATAAATAGGATTTATACCTTTATCTTTGGAAAGAGTATTGATCAGACTTGAGTAAACAGGCAATATCGACATGATGGGATTTTAGAGATAGTTACACAGGGCTGTCTACTTAAACTACTTTATACTGTATACGCCTATTTTGCGAAATCGTCAACTGGCAGGTTATGTAGGTAAGCCAGGTGAGCTTAGACCTCTTGCTAATGTTTGGACCTATTGCTTAATTAGTCGGCAAAAATACAAATTACAAAGCAAAGACAATCTCTCTCTCTCTCTCTCTCTCTCTCTCTCTCTCTCTCTCAAAATCTCAATCGATCGATCGATCGAAAGAAATACAAGATTAATATTCACTCAAAGCAAGCAACTGTTCGACGTGCAAGATTAGTTAGGATTGGTTCACTCTAAGCTATCGGACGTCCGAGAATAATAAAATCTGTGTGGGTTCAAGTCACACATTCGGCCAATGTGGGTATGTGAGAAGCTTACCAGTAGCTTCTTGTGGGTCGTGGTTCTTTCCGGGGTTTTCTCTCGTTTTTCCTCCACTATTAATACTGGCCACTATGTATAGCATCGTGTGCTGAAAATGGCGTTAAGCACTAATATAGCAGCAACAACAACCTGAAAATCTGATGATGCTACGTCTGCCTATTCCTCGTGGAAAACCAGTTTGCGGAACAGAAATGCAATAATGTCTTATATTCAAACAACAAACAGATCTGCTTAACTTCGCTTACTTTCTGAAGAAAATTACATAAATGGAATTTCCTTTCTTAAAAGGATAATCTATACTTGACAATCCGGATTCATGACAAGTGCATGGAATGATTATATAAAATGTGTAGAATACAACCGTCCAGGTTCTTGACGAGTACATGGAATATGAAATGCGTATAATACAACTATACAGGCTTTTGACGAGAACATGGATTGATTATATAAAATGCGTAGAATACAACAATACAGGTTCATGACGAGTATATATAATGATTATATAAAATCCGTTGATTAAAACCATCCAAGTTCATGACGAATACATGGAAATATTATACAAAATGTGTAGAATACAACCGTATAAGTTGATGGCTACATGGAATACTTATATAAAATGCGTAGACTAACGCAAACCAGGTTTGACGAGTACATTGAATAATTATATAAGTATATAGAATGCGTAGTATACAACCATCCAGGTTCATGACGAGTACATGGAAATATTATATATAATGCGTAGAATACAACCATACTGGTTCACGACGAGTGCATGGAATGATAATATAAAATGCGTAAAATACAACCGTCCAGGTTCGTGACGAATATATGGAATGATTATATAAAATAAAAAATACAACTGTCCAGGTTGATGACGAGTACCTGGAATAATACAAAAAATGCGTAGAATACAACCGTTAAGGTCTTTGACAAGCACATGGAATGATTACATAAAATGGCTGGAATACAACCGTCCAGGTTCATGATGAGTGCATGGAATACAACATACAATTCGTCTAGGAGAAGGAAACTCTGATTCAAAACCCACCAAGTCCCATCCATTTGGATGATGGCTCCACTGCCTTGTGGATATCTTCGAGAGAAAGTAAAGACTACGGGAGTAACCCCAGACATAAAATCCGGAGTGAAGCCCCCAAGGTGGCTGGGTGTCGACTACGACTTCCTTTCGGAAACTCCTGCATCCTAACTGGTGCCAAATGTCATGCCCAGCATTCCTTTGGACCCAACCAGAAAGGACGAGGTAGGATCTTGATGTCTGGGAAGCCTAGGATCTCCATATTCCACGCCCAGGCTTGCGCCCTGGAAAGGTCACTCCAGGCTCGCTACTGAGTGAGGAAACAACACGGAAGCAGACAGTCTACGGGTTATTAGTTAAACCTGATTAGCGCAGGGAAGGGGCGCTACGGGTCAGCTTTTGACGGTGGGAGGGATCATCGTGTCCCACTGGCCAACTACCGCCCGCCTCAAGTCGGACAGCCCCCGCTCAATAAGGTATTGACCCGCCATCGTCTGCCTGCTACAGTGGGTGTATGGAGTTCAGTGTGTTGCTCAGCATGACAAGCAGACCGAAATTCCACACCAGACAAAAGAAACAAGAAACTAATAAAGAAGACCCTAGCTTTTCGATTCGCAAGATGGAATTAGCTATGCATGTGCACATGCATCTCCAATGACTCATGGAAGTGGACGACACTAGGAATACGGCCATCATCGATAGAGAACTCACCAGACTAAATATCAGCATAGCTGCCCTCCAGGAAACCAGGCTTGCCTCTTGTGGCTCCCGCAGAGAGGAAAACGTCACCTTCTGGAAGGGTCGGGAACCTGAGGATCCCCGTCAGCACGGAGTGGGCTTCGCCATCAAAAACAATCTTCTGGCCTTAGTTTAATCTGCCACAGGGGGCACTGAGCGTCTCTTGTTCATCCCCCTCACCACTGCTGTAGGTCCTGTCAACATTGTCAGTGTCTACGCCCCCACCATCACAATGGATCAGTTATATGGGCAGCTAGACAAATAGATGAAAGAATGACTCAAACACGAACCACTATTCGTCCTCGGCAACTGTAATGCCAGAGTAGGTGAGGATTACGAGTCATGGTCTACATGCCTCGCATATCATGGTACTGGAAAGACCAACAGAAACAGTTAAAAACTGCTGGAGCTGTGCACCTACCATGAACTGTGCATCACAACAGACACCTTCTTCAGATATATGCCACAATACAAAGTGTCATGGAAAGACCCCTGGTCCCATCGCTGTCACCAACTCGACGTGGTCATCACCAGGAGATCTGCCCTTAACAGTGTCCTCTCCACCAAAACCTACCACAGTGCAGACTGCAACTCCGATCATGCCCTCGTGAGCAGCAGGGTGCGACTACAGCCACACACACACTATACCGTTCAAAACCAAAATGACGGCCTCGCATAAACACTGCGCAGACAATGGTCCCTTCAAGGTGGATGAGAATGTGTCCGCCCTGGACAATGCTCTCCAGCACCTGCCAGAGCACGATGCCACGGCCAACTGGAACGCCATGAAGGGTGCCATCAACAGTACAGCCATGTCCACGTTTGTCAAGATGGAGCTACCCAATCAGCACTAGTTCAACGCACACATATCAAAGATTGAATCACTAATCGAGGAGAAGCGAAAAGCCTTCAGAGCCTACAAACAAATGCCCTAATGAACTGACGCTTGCTGCTTTTGAATGTGCCCAAAGCAACACACAACGCTTCGCTAGACAGTGCGCGAACGAGTACTGGCATCAACTGTGCTAAGGAATCAAGTTCAGTGCCGAGTCTGGAAACATCCAAGCTATGTACGGTGGCATCAAGAAAGCTCTAGTCCTTACAGTGAAAGGGGTAGCTACCCTGAAATCTCTGATGGGAGAGAAGATCACAGACAGTGGCAAGAGATGGCTAGATGGATGGAGCACTACTCAGAGCTATGCTCCCGAGAACCGTTCGTCACCGATGCAGCCCTCAGCAGCATAAATAACCTGCCCACCATGGAGGAGCTCGGCAAAATGCTACCCTAAGAGGAGTTCAGCAAAGCAATCGACTCCTTACCAAACGACAAAACACCAGGTAGTGACAGCATCCCGCCAGAAGCTATCAAACGTGGGAAACCAACATTGCTTCAAACACTGCACGAGCTACTATGCCTCTGCTGGGAGGAAGGAGCAGTCCCCCAAGACATGCGCGACGCCACATTTTGTGAGTATTTACAAAAGCAAGGGTGACCGCAGACTGTAAAAATTACAGAGGGATCTCGCTCCTGAGCATCATTGGTAAAGTGTACATCCGCATCATACTCAACAGGCTGCAGTTGCTGAAGGATCGTGTGTACCCGGAATCCCAGTGCGGTTTCAGAGCATGCAGGTCGACGGTAGACATGATCTTCTCCTTACGACAACTCCAAGAGAAGAGCAAAGAGCAAGGTCAGTCACTCTACATGATGTTCATCTACCTCACCAAAGCCCATGACTTAGTCAGCAGGAAGGGCCTTATTGAACGTCTCAGTTAGATCAAACCTCCACAGCATGATAATCTCTTTCCATGCAGATATGAAGGGAACAGTCCTGTATGATGGATCTTCATCAGCCTCCTTCCCAATTAACAGCGGCGTGAAGTAATGCTGCGTGCTAGCCAACCCTTTTCGAGATCTACTTCTCCCTGTCCGACGCCTTCTACTCGTCCACTGATGGCATATATCTACAAACCAGGTCCGACGGCAGGCTGTTAAACCTGGCACGACTGCGCTCTAAGACCAAAGTGAGGGTTGTGCTCATCAGGGAGATAATTTTTGTAGATGATGAAGCCCTCCAGAGATTGGGAGACCGTTTCTTTGATACCTGCATGAAGTTTGATTCACCATCAATTGTAAAAGACAAATGTCAGCGTGAAAGATAGCACCATTGCCCCTTCCATTAAAATCAACGGTGTCACTCCGGAATCAGTTAAAAACCTTACCTACCAGGGGTCAACCATCAACAACACTCTAGCGCTTGATACGGAGCTGGACATAATGCTTGGAAAGGAAAACACCATCATGACACAACTAGCGAAGAGGATGTGGGCAAACAACCCACTGACAGAGCACACCAAGGTCCAAGTTTACCAGGCCTGCATTCTCGGCACCCTTCCATATGAAAGTGAGACATGGAGTACCTACATGAGACAATTGCGACAGGTCAACTCCTTCTATATACGGTGCCTTAAACGCATCCTGAAAATCAGCTAGCAAGACTGTGTCCCACACAGTGAGATCCTGCAGCATGAAAATACCCCCAGCATGTACTCCCTGCTGGTCAAATGTCACCTTCGATGGCTGGGACACGTCCGATGCATGGAGGATGGGAGGCTGCCGAAGGACATTATATATGGACAGCTGGCCACTAGCACGAGAAGATTCGGACAGCCCTCACTCCGTTTCAAGGATGTGTGCAAGAGAGACATGAAGGCATACGACATTTCACCCGATGGCTGGGAAGTGCTGGCTTGAGGACCGAGTCACCTGAAGATTGACAGTAAGGGCATTTCAGTCACTGATGCGAGCAGCAAACACAGTAACCCAGGCTTCCCAGCATGTCTGCACCAACTGCAAGAGGGACTCACTCACGTATAGGCCTGCACAACCACAGCAGATGATGCCAACACCCCAAAGAGAAACAACACCCCAAGGCTCTATTTGCATGGTCTCTCGAGCCTGAGTCGCCAATAATGATGATGAGGATACAACAATCCAGGTTGATGACGAGTACATGGAATAATTATATCAAATGCGTGTAGTGTACTAATGATGTTTCAGGAAAATAATCTGAACTAATTGTAATTTGTTGCTAGAAAACCTCCTGTCTCATATTTAAAGTAATTTTGGACCGTTTTGCTGATTTTGTCTTTGCTTATGGTTTTGCTGCTGCATTATTCATAACAGCTTTAGTAGCGTTGCAAGAAAGTATGCCTTTCCCTGCCCGGTTAAACATAATCACGTGACTTCTCACTACCAAAACTAGCTCTTTGATGAAAATGTTGCACCCCCAACCTCATTCTGCAGTTGCGATGGTTGTTACGCCACTGTACGGCTAAAGTGAGATGTTTCGCCCTGTAAAATTCCTTCACTTAAGGCTATGGTGTTACCTTTTCAGCTATTATTGTTTAATAATTAATTATATGGATTTGTGAATTAGGTGTTTCGGGCTTGTGCTGTTCATGAAATTGACGTGAGGTACATACACCGCCCATGGCTACTTTGCTTGCAGAATGTCGACAGTGACATACCAATAGTTGGCTAGGATATATATATATATATATATATATATATATATATATATATATATATATATATATATATATATATATACGTTCGTACGTACATACATATACACACACTAACATACATACATACATACATACATACATACATACATACATACATACATACATACATACATACATACATACATACATACATATTCTTTACATCCCTGAAAATGCCTGAAGTCTGATAGGCAGAAGAAACATTGTGAAATAAAATCAAAATGCATTTGAATGTCAATCACATTAACTTAAACCAGGATGCATACTCGCAGTTAACCTACCTATTCGTCTGAAATTAGATACTTATATTTATACGGATCCAACCAATTAATAAACCCCAAATTAGGCTGCCTAGGGCTGACATTTATGTCGTATAGACCGTTATTTATATTTATCTTGCTTAATGATGCCACGCGCTGTCAAAGTAGACTAATGCCCTAGTTACAAGTACAAAACTAACCTTCCTCTTTATCCCCGTAATTACGCACGTGCCTCTCGTTGGATCTGCGGGGATCCCTCTGGGGTTCATAATATAGTATCTTCAATAAATCAAAGAAGAGAGGTCAACACACTGTGGCTACAAAAAAAAAAAAAAAAAAAGAATCACCAGAACAGTAGAAGAACGTTAAAATACATGGAGAATGAGAATGGAAGAAAAGAAACAGTAAAAAGATCTGCAATATAATGAGGATGGAAAAATAGAAGCAGTACAAAGCCCGGCAGGAGAATGAGGATGGAAAAAGAGAAGCAGTACAAGGACAGGCAGGAGAATGAGGATGGAAAACGAGAATCAGTACAAAGAACCATTGGAGAATGAGGATGGAAAAAGAGAAGCAGTACAAGGACCATTAGGAGAATGAGGATGGAAAAAGAGAAGCAGTACAAGGACTATTAGGAGAATGAGGATGGAAAAAGAGAAGCAGTACAAGGACAGGCAGGAGAATGAGGATGGAAAAAGAGAAGCAGTACAAGGACCGGCAGGAGAATGAGGATGGAAAAAGAGAAGCAGTACAAAGACCGTCAGGCGAAAGGATGGAAGAAGATAAATAGTAAAAGGACCAGCAGTTGAGAGAGTCCGAGGGATGAGAGAAGTAGTAAACGGACGGTCACGAGTATAAAAACAAATATGTAGATATACATGTACTTTCATCTCTTCAGTCTTTAAACTACACCATATGCACAAGAGAATCAGTCTATAATTTCCTTTACTATTATTTTTGTATGTTACGTAAAACGATGAAATTGTGTTCTTTTACCTATTTCACACTTTATTATCTGGAATCAATTTTCGAGACGAAAAAATTGTCCATGCAACACTAAATTACTTCTAACCTGGCTCGATATTCTAAAAAAATCGAAATCAAATTTCGAATCATAAACTTTACTCCAACCTTTCATGGTTTGCAGATGAAATAAAAATCTGTCTGATGGATAGACTCAATTTAACAGCTAAAAATCGTACTCTATTAACATTCACCTCGGGGTATTTTAATCTCAGGACGCGATCTCGCATGTTGATTAAATCATGTAAGTTCGCACTTCAGTGACAGGATCTCCGAGTGGCCGAGTGGTTTAAAGCGCTCTCCGTTACGGATCACTGCCATCTCACCTATGTTTGTGTGGGTTCGAAAAATTGCATTAAACCCTACAACAACAAACAACAACAACACTTCAATGACGAGTCATTCTAGTATAGGGGGTTTCAAGGTTGCAACGGAGTTACTTATCGTAGCGCCTAAAATTACCTCCCTTAG
The DNA here is from genome assembly GCA_030141615.1 of Unio pictorum. Lineage (NCBI taxonomy): Eukaryota > Metazoa > Mollusca > Bivalvia > Unionida > Unionidae > Unio > Unio pictorum. Next base: position 23,608,502 of record JARLTB010000218.1, on the reverse strand, counting down.
CTCCAATGTGCATGCCCACAACACATTTCCAGTTCCGGATAGTTTACAGTTCTACACTTGATTAGCGAAACATAAAGTCAACAAAGGATATCCAATGAATCAATTATATATGTCAAATTAATTTTGATCATACTAGGAAAATATTTATAGACATTAAATCAGATAATTAGATTCTGTGTCCATACTTACATTATATCAGATAATTAAATATTTACTTTCCATGCTTTAATTAATGTCACTTAATTAAATTAAATACACTGTCCATATTTATATTATACCTGATAAAATAGATTCATTATCCATAATTTCAGATACATTTGTAGGAACATTTCTATTATTCTCCGATTTTAAACATTTATTGTACATTTTTGACTGCATAACTTTAAAGAAAACAATTTCAACAATTTGCATTTTTGATATGTTGATATATCCTTCTTTCTCATTTACTTTGGCAAGGCTAATAGTTCGTTCATAACACGAGTTAAAAAAAAAGTAATACAACACAAATTTGATAAGAAAATTATAACAAATTCAATACGACAGCTGATCTGTAATGCTAAATATTTTAAATCAGAAAAGATTTTTTTTTTAAATTTTAAAAATGGAACAGTATATTAATGAATTCAGATGAACTTAACAAAGCAATAATTACATTAGCTATTATAAAGATAAAGGTGTGTAATTAATGCTGATAGAATATTTATTCATATTTGGGTGTAAAAATTGTACAATTTTCAGATTAATGACGTTTTAACTTGTTTCATTTTCGTTTAGAATTTTGAAACATCAAGTATCGGACGGTACATGCAATAACATTCAAATTTGCTGGGGTCTTTAGACAAGATTTCTGATTGCCACCTGCAAATTCATTTAGAACAGCCTTCTTAAAATTAGATTAATTCTGTTTAATTTTCTTTGCATTAAAGATGTAAGTTTTAAAAATACAATTATTTCATACATTTTGTCTTATTACTTTGGTTCGTCTTTTATATCAATATTAATCCACGTGACCAGATGTAAAATTGCAAACAGTATGATTTTTAACAAAAGAGACTGCTTGTAAGAAAAAGCCCTACATGTCAATAATAAATGGATACTCACAAATATTCATCTTTGTTGTCTTTATCTATCAGTCACTCGTTCTATCTTAGCATCATATTATACTCGTTTTTAACATGAAGTATGTTTATGTAATATACGTAAGCCAACACATTCATTCCAGGATATGCATACCCATGCACCAGATGAAATGAGACAGACACACATACAGACAGACAGGCAGATAGGTGAGAACCACAAATGTCTTATACATGCATAATAGTGTGTTAACATAGATATTTCTCCAAATTGTATACTTTACAATTTCCATCCGTTCAAGGAAATACAAATAAAATAATCATCAAGGAGACTCGTACGTGCGCCTGTCTGTTCAAGAATGGGTGACATTTGTGCGTTTTAAAATAAACTCAAGTTATTTCCTGAAAAATATAATTAACATTAATATAAATGCAACAGTCTAAAAAAAAAATTAAAGAACCTTAAGAAGTTAGAATTTTGTGTTGTTGTCGTTCAACATCAATAGATAAACATAGTTTCAATATTCTTCAAGCGAGATAAATTGCAAGAACATTTTACGCAGCGATACACTTTTGTACAATCAAATAATACAAACTAGTACATAATGTAGTAATGGAAAAATAATGAAGATCTGAAATGGGCAGAGAACATTTATTTGAAAGCTGGCTGCAGCGCAAGTTAGTGAGAAAAAAACATTAAAGATGTAACAACAATTGATCAAATATTGCTTTAATTTCTTTTTAAGATAGTGAGATATTGATCCTGATTGCAAAATGTGAGCGGTTTGTCACATTTTCTTGATCTACGTCTGCCATCTTTAATTATTGAACTATCCGGAAGTGAGCTGCACCGAAACGCCCTCTGGTGAGCTAGTAACCGTGAAACCCCCTTGTGTACCTTCATTGATACGCTCCGTGGAGTTGTATTGTTAATCCAGGTAAACATCAAGTTATCTGACTTCAGGACATGACATGCCTAACCTAATGTCTGATTGATTAACATCTGATCTTGTTACGAGTTCTTATAATTAAAGAAAGAATATATGTCTTTCATTTGTTTCTGAAACTACGTCTTAACGTTGCACATAAGAGTTAACTTACGGAGAATGAATCATTCCGAGTATTATTATCAGGCCTAGAAGATGTTTAGTCATGTTTGATGGAAGGATTTAAAGATTTATTTATTTAATTCAATCATTCATTGGAATTATTAACTACTCGACCTATTCAGATTATTTGAAATTATAACTATCAAGGAATTACTGTGAATACATTTAAGGCATTTTTGGGATTTCATCTTAACGATTTCACCCATACTCTTTGTAAACCAGTACATTAGTGAATATATTTCATAATACCACTGGAACTCATTTGGAGTTATAGATTACTGAATTGTATGGAAAAATATGAACGATTTGTTGTTTTTTCCTTCAGATTAATACTGCACGACTTGTGGGTGTGTATCATTCATCCAAGAAAACGAGTTCATATTTTCCCATACAATGCAGTAAATGTACTCATTTTCTTTTTCTACGTAAAGTAAATGATAAAACATTACACTACAAGAAACAAAATGCTAGTAATTGAATGCATGCTGTATTTTAAAATAAATACACAAGCCTTGATTCATCAATACACAATAATAATACCATTAATGCCCGGCGACCTTTGAACTTAGTTGAATTTTTTAATCGTTTTGGTCTACTTAAAATTGAATTTTTTAAAATTAAAAATGCCCTTGGCCTCTGTATGCTTTTATGTGCTATATTTAAATACCTCAGCGAGTACTGGTAATAGTCTAAACCATTCCATTTTCAAAAATGCGTCTTTTACGTTTGTTAAGGACATTGCGAATATTACGTTCAATGATTTGCTGGTTTGAAAGTTTCAGTTATGACTAAAAAAACTCGTCAACGTCGTTCAATTTGTGTCAAATAGACAAAACAACTGCTTTATTTTATTTCAGCGAAACAAATCTGAAAAACTAAAACCTATTGCCTCTGCTCATGAGTGGATATTGTTAGTTAAGAAAGTAGTTCTAATACACCATACATTGTTAAGAAAGTAGTTCTAATACACCATGCATTGTTAAGAAAGTAGTTCTAATACACCATACAGTGTTAAGAAAGTAGTTGTAATACACTATACATTGTTAAGAAAGTAGTTCTAATACACCATACATTGTTAAGAAAGTAGTTCTAATACACCATACATTGTTAATAAAGTAGTTCTAATACACCATACATTGTTAAGAAAGTAGTTCTAATACACCATACATTGTTAATAAAGTAGTTCTAATACACCATACATTGTTAATAAAGTAGTTCTAATACACCATACATTGTTAAGAAAGTAGTTCTAATACACCATACATTGTTAATAAAGTAGTTCTAATACACCATACATTGTTAATAAAGTAGTTCTAATACACCATGCATTGTTAAGAAAGTAGTTCTAATACACCATGCATTGTTAATAAAGTAGTTCTAATACACCATACATTGTTAAGAAAGTAGTTCTAATACACCATACATTGTTAAGAAAGTAGTTCTAATACACCATACATTGTTAATAAAGTAGTTCTAATACACCATACATTGTTAAGAAAGTAGTTCTAATACACCATGCATTGTTAAGAAAGTAGTTCTAATACACCATACATTGTTAAGAAAGTAGTTCTAATACACCATGCATTGTTAAGAAAGTAGTTCTAATACACCATGCATTGTTAAGAAAGTAGTTCTAATACACCATACTACTTTAAGGCACACGTGTCGTGCTCGTACGTGCAGTATCCCGGTGTTCAGTAACGTAAAATACTGCAACATTCTGACAATGTAGATTTCCTCACCACTGTCAAAAAGAGAAAGCTGAAATGGTATGACCATGTCACTAAAGCCAAGTCTACCCACAAAAGTACTGCATGACAACGTCCATGGTAGCAGAAGGAGAGGTAGACAAAGAAAAAAGTGGACTAACAACATCACCGAATGGACCAGGGAAGGTTTTGCGGAGATACGGGCATTGGCACATGATCGAGACAAGTGGATGGAACTGGTCAGATGTTCAACAGCACAGTGTCTCAACGACCACACTAGGTCAAGAGACTGATGACGATGATGATGAGGGTTAATGGAGAGAAGAAGAAAAACAACGAAGTTTATAATAATTATAGCTTGTCATGTTTGTTTGGGAAAAACTCAACGAGGTTTTGGACGGATACTAATGGATGTTGTTGTCATGACGTCATTGCTCTCCTTGAGACGTACTGCCAATAAGAATTGCAATGTATCTGCGTTTCGGCAAAATAGTCTAAATTTTGTTAAAATCAAGATAGAATTATTGTGTTTGAAGACCTTGTCCTTAGCGCTGGCACGATCTTTTAATGTCCTTACTGATATTTATGCACACGTTTGGCTAAATTTTCATCGACTTGAAGAACTGAATTACGATAAAGCTTATCACATATTGGTTCCAAGACTTTAAGTTTTTTCCTTAAACTTAATCATTGGTCAATTGTCTTTCTAGATGTTCAACACAGCTGATCAGAACATTCAATTTGCGAAACATTCTTCTGAAACAATTAAAGTTCTCTTGAAGTAAGTTCGAATCTTTCTCTTTATATTAATATAGGAATTGCTGCGTGAATTAACTTTTAATCCATTACCTGAATTATCCAATTTCCTGAACTTCGTTTTTAATTTACTTATTGCTATTTCATAAATACGTGTTCGCTTAGATCTGTCCGTGTCGGCATTATTAACACAGGACAGAATTCCCATTCATTGTTTTACGAGATCGCAATAAATCTCCTTAATTACAATTAGCTACATTTAACAATTACAACAATAGCGAGACTTCTAGTGGATTAAACGTCTTTGAAGTATTAGATGCCACACCCATCATCTCTCTAATGACTCAACAGCCGTCAGAACATTGAGTTAAACAATCCATGCAGTTAGTTACTAAACAGGTGTACGAACAAGGAAGTGATACATGCGAGTATTTACGTTCATACATAAGATCGGCATTTCTCTGGAGTCACAGATAAAGAGTTGGTTTCTTATAGTAAGGGAGTCCCAGAACTACATGTATTTACTGTTACGAATTAACGCTTTAATAAACAATAATAAAGAAAGAGTGTAGACAACAAGCTTGATATAAAAATAATGTATTTCCCAGGAAAAGCAATGTATAAATATATAAAAAGAACTTACGGTTTTAAGAATTAAATCCAAAATTAATCCAAGAATAATCAACGAATAATATTTCCAAAGTCCTAGTAATGAAATTGTTCTAATGAATTCGGGTTTTGAGTCCTAACGAAAGTATAGGATGGAAGATGATGACGTATGCTATAATCTGCATTGTACTGCAGCTACAATTCCTTTTAGAAACACAAAAAAATGACACTCCGGTGTTGGAAATCCGAATAAAATTTTGATTAACTGTCTTTCGCCACTCGTGAAAATACTGAGTTTGTTATACACTTGATGAAATATAACCGTTATTCCCTTGTTTCAATCAAATATCCTCTATATCTTTCCTCTTTTCAGAGATAGTGATATTTACATGAGAAAATGGATACAATCGTAAGAAAAACGAAATTAGTTGCGATTATTTGTTGAAAGTCCATGGTTTAATTTTATCTATTGAAGAACAACATCATATTCCCGTTGTTCAACTTTGTACGCATAGGTAGGGCTTTCACATTTGTAATAGTTTGGTTTACTAGAGGTAGATGTAGACTAAGGATGTGAGTTAGGGATACAATCATCATTAATTTGTATTATTACAAAGCATTTCTTTCCCGTGATTAATTCAAGTGTTGTCACGTGACCCAGTCACAACCCCTTTCATCATGTTACTATCAGGAGCATAATCAGTTTCAAGTAGCATGAATCTCAAATTCAAACTATTCTGACAGCCGAATGAAGGCATTTTCGATGACCGCATCACCTGTGTTACCTCTCATGACACCTTGTGACGCCAATCAATTTGCAGGACAAAGGATATGGCTTGAGATTCCTGGTTTATACGTAACAGGTATCATCAAAACTCACAGAAAGACGCGTGAGAAAACTATGTTTATAAATAACGAGAAAGAGGAGTTCACGTGGATAAATCTCGGCCGTTATTCTTAAGAGCCCTACTATAGATTTGTACAAATCCGAGCTTGTTTGTTAAATCTCCTTCGTTATTGAGTTCTTATTTAAAAGTATCTCTTTTGAAGCTGATTACAAATACCGCATAGCAGTGTTAAAATTTTCTTGTACAGAATGGTAGATTTTATTGAGTTTAGATTTGAAGTGTCAAATTAGGAGACCCACACGCATACGTACACGCAAAAAGAGGGGGTTTGTTGTGCTTTTCTACAAGCGCTACAGGTGTCATTAATAGACGTGACCTATCTTGTAATATACCCATTTGAGTAACCGAAGCAGTCTCCTCAGTGCCGGATTTAGGACAAACGAGGCCCTGTGCTAGTTAAGTTATGAGGCCCCTTACTTTATCGTATAGTTTTATTTTATTTTTGCCAAAAAGATGGGCTCCCTGGCGAACGGGGCCCTGTGCTTTAAGCACACCTAAGCACATTGATAAATCCGGTACTGAGTCTCCTGAATGACTATATTACTAAATTTCTGTTATAACATGTGGTTTGAAATTCTCCTCTTTACCAAATACAACAATACATGACTCTTGGTTTTATTTCGTAGGGTCATTTACGTGAGTATTCGGCAATTATCGTATCTTGAGTATCAGCAGATTTTGCGACATACGTAAGGTCATCTGCAAGTCAAAGATAGCGGCATTGTAAGTTACCAATATCGTGCCACAGGTCACTCTTGACCAGAAGATTAAATCAGTTAGGTCTCTAACATCATGAGTAATGTCGATAATCCAGCAGGATTTTTGTGTCCCATCAATTTCATGTGCCACGTCATATTTTTATTTTAAGTGGGTTATGCCTACCTTATTTTATTTTTAAAATAATGTGTAATTTGAAAGAATTTTCTAATTAATTTCTGTTTTTTAAATCTCCTTTTCTGAATACATGCATAGAAATATAAATGGTCACCTTGACGTTTACTCATTTATTACATAATTTGACAAGTATGGTGATATATATCAATATTAAATTGAAGAGATATAAATACGGATGGCAAGTCAACTTTTGATTAGACAGGTTTATTTTAATATTTTTTCTTCTAATGTTCTGAAATGCAGTTCATATACTTAAATGTTGCCTGAAATGTACGACAGCTGTTGTTGCTATACGTGACTTTACAACATAATTTGCTATTCCACGACGTAAGCTTTGTCAAGCAGAACAATGAGCACACTGCAGCTTCCTTGCTTATTCTATTGGTATCCACAGACTTGTCAAGCAGAACAATGAGCACCGATTTCTTGCTTATTCTATTGGTATCCATAGACTTGTCAAGCAGAACAATGAGCACACTGCAGCTTCCTTGCTTAATCTATTGGTATCCATAGACATGTCAAGCAGAACAATGAGCACAGCTTCCTTGCTTAATCTATTGGTATCCATAGACATGTCAAGCAGAACAATGAGCACTGATTACTTGCTTATTCTATTGGTATCCATAGATTTGTCAAGCAGAATAATGGGCACTGATTGCTTTTTTTATTCTACTGGTATCCATAGACTTGTCAAGTAAATTAAGGATGGACATAGGACTTGTGATACTAATTAAGTGGAAGTATGGGAACCAATCTAGAAATGGGTGAAGATTAAAGAGTATATATGGGGTCAGCTGGTCAGGTCTTGGTTGTTAACGAAAGTAACACTTTAGTACAAAGTATATTTCCAGCTGCTAGTACCATTTTTATAAGTCTTAAGTTTCACTCGACCGGGGTTCGAACCCGCGACCTCTCGCATTCGAGCCAGACGCCACCGGATCGGTCTATTCTGCTAGGTAAGTGCAGGACTTTCCATTTGTAATTACATTTAAATGCTTCATTCATGTGGTTGACAAAGTTTGAAGAATGCAGTTCTGACATAACATATTTCTGGTTGTTGCGGGCTATGCTGCAGCTCCTGAGAGAGTTTGGATTTTTTTCTCACTGCTTTGTATAGCATTTGTGCCTGGAACAGTGTTTTTTTGTTGTTGTTGTTTTATAGTTCGTTCCACACAGCTTTGTAAAGATTATTCAAGCTCAGTGAAGTGTGAGGTCGGTGGCATTAAATGTAGCAAAAAGTACCTAATTCGTTTCACGCGGATTATTTAAAAAGAATTAGGTACTTTTAACTACATTACATGAAGTTATCTGAAAACTTTACGCAGTGAAGATAAAATTCGCCATGCTGCGTGAAACAAACTATAGTTTCTAGCATACAACAAAAAGTTCGACTTTGTGTGCGTGTCTGTCCCTCTCAAAATGGATGGTTTGTGTGTTGTCAAAGTTGCTGTACGAGTAAATTTCTGTTTTGTTATAAATATGTTGCTGTTGTTCTTTTGGTGACATCTCCGTCACAGCAGAAAACGTGTTTTTCTTTTTCTTTTAAAAGTAGTTATTAGCGCGTGAACACCATATAGACAACCACATTGAGAAAAGAAAAGTAAGGTTAGCAAAATAGCTTGATTTCTCTTTCACTTGCAGAGGCATAGCTACCATATAGCAAGAGTAGGCAAAGCACAGGGGCCTACTTATACTGTGGAGGTATCACAGTACCAATAGTTTTTCCATAGACCTCAATGCTAATATTTGGAGAGATAAATATATTTTCTATCCTAATTTAGCGTGCATCTCACACGCTGTTATAGAGAACAATGTTAGATTGTCAATTTGACGACGACAAAACCAGGTACTCCATTGCATTTAAGAGAGATAACTCTGCTGGAACTCGACAGGGGTCTGAGTTATCTAGTCACAATATACATATTTTCAGTCATGTGTATCACATTTTCAAAAAGTCATAAAAAATACAAAATATGATCTATATAGGAATGAGCATAAATTCACATGTTGCCAAGAGGCTAAACTTTTTTTTAAGCCTAACAGAAAATACAACTCTTACATAATCCACCAATCATAGCTAGTGTTGTTGTTTATTTCTGAATGCAATGTTCCCTACACTTTAAGCTCCATGCACCTGCACCTGCACAATTGGTACCGTTATACCTATAGCACACCTTGATTTTTCCAATAATCTGTGAAATAGCTCGGGACTATATAAGTACTTAGTCTCGCTTGTCAAAAAAACAATCTTATGAAGTACTAAGCTATGTTTTATATGATTGTGTACAGAAGTGTTATTGAACTGTTTGAACTCTTGTTTTCATACCTTTGCTTCACTATCAAAGTCATCTTTTGAAATAAAATGAATTCTGTTAACTATGAGTTGTGTTTTGTTCATATTAGCACTTATCGAACTTCACTTTGGTGATATGGGATAAATCACATTAAGTCATGTTGTTTAATAGTAAGGTCAAAGGTCAACGTACTAGTTAGCATGTACCAGTTCTACTCTTTAAGAGACATTTTGATCTAAAATAAAGGACTTATATTTGTTTCATGAACACAGAAAGTAACAACAGGGACAGGTGGACATGGCCCAATCTAATTATAAAGTATTAGCTTTGAACACATTACACTGTCAACATATGCAAGAGGTCACTAACCCCCAGTCCTCACACAAAGGTCAAGCTACCCAGCCTCTTTATCATACAAATAGAAAGCTTCCCTCCTTTGTTTAGTGAATACAATTAATGAAATAAGCCAATCTGACACCAAATAAAGTAGATAACAGCTTTCTAAGTGGTTATGTTGGATTTGGGGATGAAAATGAGGACTAAAATACAGAAAAAGACCAAAGTTTAACAATGAGTATATTGAGTCCAATGGATTTAAAAACAGAAGGAAAGTGTGTATCTAAATGGGAGATGTAGCTAATGATACTGGAATTAAAGGAGACAAAACCAGCAATGAGAAAAATGAGAAGCGAGAGCTTGATGATATTACCTTGGACAATATTTGGAGGCAGTGGATCATATGGTGCAGGGACAATAAAAAAGGCACATAACTATAACATCCCTTACATCAGGTGACATGGTGTTCATTCCCAGCTAATTCCCAGCTAATATAACAGGGTGAATAATGTAGATAATATAGATGCGTGTAATTCATATTTCTTCTAAATAAGAAATTAATAATAATGGGCTTCAGTGAGGCAGAAAAAATACCTAAATCAAACAAAGCATGTTGGATCAGTTTTCAAACTTGTAAACTTTACTGGGAGAAATTATTATAGTATTTCTAGTTAAATTTGCATCAAGACCGAGGGCTAATATGATACTTCACGTATCTTTTCTTATTTTCATACACCATCACTAACAATGTGGGTTTCTATTTATTGAAATGTTATGTCTGGTGTAAGGGAGATAACTGAATGATATACATAAGGTGTGGTCTTTTTTATTTCCTCCAATATATTATCCATGTAATACAGATGAGTTCAAGAACACATGTATTAACTTCAATGCAATTAAATTATCCAAAAATGCATTACTGATAAAGTGAGAACCTAAAATCCAGGATTATATATGTAGTGGAGACCTCAAGAATGATTATGTAACTAACTAGAGAATCGCATTTTTAATTTCAAGACACAAAAGTTTACAAAAAAAGACAATTAGAGCAGGACAATTAAAATAAAAAAAGGAAGGAATATCTTTAGCAAACTACCTAAAATACTTATACCTAAAATACTTATACCAGAATATTCTTTATGATAATAGTGAAATATCTACAAGTGGACCAGGAGTGTCCTCTATCCTGGTCTATAACATGCTTTACAAGAACAAGAAGGTTGTTTTTTATCCATGATTTTTCATCTTTTGCACATAAAATAGTCAATATTGGGCTAAAATTAACTATATTAACTTTACTTAACTTATTATTTTTTTGCCTGTATGCTAATATTGGAGCTGACTACAGTCACAAAGCCATCAGTCTATACATGTTATAGATATAGTTACAAAAGCCCCATTCCAAAGCTAATGTGTGTTATTTTCTACATTTTCTATGTAAAAGTCTGTCAGTATTAGACCAAAACATCTCAATATTCATTGTTTAACCAAATGACAGTATGACAGTATATAAATGGTGGCAGTGTATACTCTGTGCTATGGATACACTGTGAAGCTGGTATTATCTTTTAGGTATCACGGTACCAATTGTTTTTCCATAGACCTCAATGCTAATATTTGGAGAGATAAATATATTTTCTATCTTAATTTAGCGTGCATCTCACACACTGTTATAGAGAACAATGTTAGATTGTCAATTTGACGATGACAAAACCAGGTACTCCATTACATTTAAGAAAGATAACTCTGCTGGAACTCGACAGGGGTATGAGTTATCTAGTCACAACATACATATTTTCAGTCATGTGTATCACATTTTCAAAAATCATAAAAAATACAAAATATGATCTATATAGGAATGAACATAAATTTACATGTTGCCAAGAGGCTAAACTTTTTTTTTTAAGCCTAACAGAAAATACAACTCTTATATAATCCACCAATCATAGCCAGTGTTGTTTATTTCTGATTGCAATGTTCCCTACACTTTAAGCTCCACCCACCTGTACTTGCGCAATTTGTACCGTTATACCTGGAGGGGGGCACGATCCCATCCAAACAAATGATTTTGTTTTGCACTATAGAGAGAAACAATGAGTATGTAATATGCCACTCATCAAATACCGTGATTTTGGATCCGCAAAATTGGTATTATCATTTGAGAGGTCCATCGGCAAGTTTTACATAAGGACTCGTGCATAGATGTCCCAATATCCCAACTACACCACTGGTTGCATGGGTGTGACTAAAATATATTATCGCTATTTTTAACTGGTGCGCTGCTTTTCTCGTCTAGATATGTGACGTTTGACTCGATACAAACATTTCTTTACTTAACACTCGCTACTAGACAATTAAAATAAAACCTCTCTCGTAATAAGGTCATGCACGTGCATGCTGGCAGATCTAACACTGACGTCATAACATGTATATCCACTTCTAACGCGCCAGTTTCACACTTACAGGTACGAGATGAGTTATATGGTACAGTCCGGTTTACTGCTGGTCTGTTCTTTTCTTAACTTGATAATGTGTGGGTGTGTGAAATATAGTGTCCGGTAGTATCGATTTTTGTCCGTGGTCATCCCACCATACATAGAAGATTCCCTTACAATTTTGTTTAGAATGTATGTTATATTGACATTTCAGAGACCCGACGATTACATTTAGTCATTCTATAGAGCATGGCTACAAATGCCCATTGTGGATCTTAATAACAGCGAATACTTTCGTACAAACGTTGATAACTATTAAACTTCCTTTAAGACCAAATTTATAACGCCCTTCGAAGTTTATTCATATTTAATGTCACAAAGCTTTAAGATAAGATAACAACAATGCATCATTATAAATGGATTCTCCCCTCCTCCGCCCCCCACGTCACAAAATCAAATATAAAATCCATTTCACAGGATTGCATTGTCAACACAATCTTCAGTACTGTTTTGATAACTGCGCCGTCAAAGTACGTATCTAGCCAACAACAGTATTAATATGAAACAATGGCATTTTATCTGCAAAGATTTGAATATTTTATCGATCATGACAGAAGAACCTCATAGGAAATAATACAACAATTACAGATAAACGCCTGTATTCAAATTCCATTTAAGAATGAAAACGACACTTTTTATTACAGTACAAACTGTATATGTGCCGTCGTTGCCGTTATTTACAGGATTTAGTAGGACCGAATGTTTGAGAAATTATTCATATATATATATATATATATATATATATATATATATATATATATATATATATATATATATATATATATATATATATATATATATATATATATATATATATATATATATATATATATATATTCCGTTTTTGTGATACTGTTCATGATATATGTGCTTGTTGTCTTCGTCTACATTATTGTGTTTCATCATGCATTGGCTGTTTAGTTCGTATGAGTTTGTCGATCCTTGTTTTGGAAACGAGAACAATTATAATTTTTCGCAGCTGTCTTGTTCCACTGTTAAAACGTCCTTTGTTTTTCAATAAATCGCCATCACGTGATCGCCAGTCAACCAGCTTTCACAATGATGGACCCTCATTGATTGCTTTAAATGACCACACCTTGGTTCTTCATACTACATCATTACTTCAAGGTAAACGGAAGCGAAAAAAAAAAAAGAAGCGTTGTTTTAAAGCTGGCCGGCGTAGAACTGGAAGAAAAATTCCAGTTATCTCCCTTTAACTGATAAACAATTCAAAATTCGGCCGTTAATTTGATAACCTGGTGCAAATACATCTTAAATCGTCAACCGTTGTGTCAGCTGTTCCAGACCGGAAAGGCGCACATAAATAGTTATTTTTTATCAGCGACCAGAATATCGACGTCTTCCTCCTGACAGAAACATGGCTAAAAACATCAGGCGATGAGCCCAAGTGCGCGGATTAACACCCACCGCTTACTCCATTAAGTCGTTCCCCCCACCACTCTCGCGGAGGTGGAATTGCTGTCATCACAAAGAATTCCAAAATAAAATGTTTCAAGTACAACACAACCTTCAGTTTCTGTCACACATCGTTTGAACTAGTTCAAACAACACTAACACTGGAACAAAGGTGAGTCCATTTTTTTCTGTCTCTACCGCCCTCATCCTAGTAGAAAAACAACAAGCTGACCGAATCTCTCTTTTTGGAGTAGTTTCCGAATCTTCTGGAGTATGGAAATTCGGTTGGTGGCAACATAATTATTCTTGGAGATTTCAACTTTCACTTTGACTGTCCTGGAAACCAATACACGTCAAAACTTCTAGATTCCAGTCATGTTTTCAACCTTAAACAGTCAGTTAACCAACCCACGAATAAACTTGGTCACATTTTACACAAGTTTTTTCATAGACCTGATGATAATATTCTGCATTTCACCCTTGTATCTCACGAACTTGCATCAGATCACCTCTTCATTGTATACCATCTCGACGTATCAGTCCCTAACCCTCTACCTTTATTTGCTACTTAGAGAAACCTTAGTATGATAAATATAATGAAATTAATGCATGACATCCAAGAAAACCTAACAACTTACCTACATCGTACAGCAGAACAACTCGATAAATGCCTGCGTTCATTGCTTGATAAACACGCCCCAGCCACCAAATGTGGAGCATCAATAATTAAAAAAGTGTTCTCCGTGGTATAGCAGTGTTAGGGACCAGCTTCGCACTGCTAAAAAGACATCGCCGTAAAGCAGAGAGTTTTTGGTTATCCAACAGACTCACTATTCATAAACAAATCTATGAAGTCGCTAAGAAGAAAGTCACAAACATTCACGCACACGTTTTGTACAATTTCACTAATGACAAGAAGCTAACAAGTTATTGACATAATTGAAATTCTCATTGAAATTTACTGAATTTTGCAAATGTATTTTCATTGCTTGGTAAATTTACTGAATTTTGCAAATGTATTTTCATTGCTTGGTAAATTTACTGAATTTTGCAAATGTATTTTCATTGCTTGGTAAATTTACTGAATTTTGCAAATGTATTTTCATTGCTTGGTAAATTTACTGAATTTTGCAAATGTATTTTCATTGCTTGGTATATTATGTTATCCTCCTAAATATAATGCACATGAACACTCTCGCACAGAGAGAGAGAGAGAGAGAGAGAGAGAGAGAGAGAGAGAGAGAGAGAGAGAGAGAGAGAGAGAATTAACTGCATTTTTACATAAATTTACTTCTGTATTTTAATGCTATATATTTAATGTTTTAAATAACTGAAAAAACTTAGGCATGCTTCGATTCTGCCAGCAATAAAACATCTATAATACACCGAAAGTAATACGGCATAATCTGTCACCAAGACAATGCCAGAAATCGAAATACTCACAGTTTGAAATATGTAGAAATTAAAAAAAAAATATAATATCAGTGGTTCTATTTGTATCAAACTTAAATGTGTGCAGTAGACAACTCGCAATACAACGTACCTGGGTAACGAGAAATATAATATTTAAAACAAGTATAAATAATTAACCTGGGTAGAATCCACTATGGTCCAAATCAGCTGTCATTCGCCTATAGTGACTATATTCTATAGATAAATCAGGTATAAAATCAATTGCCCAATTCAGTATTTGTTCACATTTATGCTGATATATCTTATCTGTTTCTTTTTATATAATGGACATCGCTTCACGGCTTAAAGACTCTTCAGTATGCTGAAAAAGGCGAGTAAGTCAGGATAAATCCTCTCAGTTTCTACGGAAAATCGGTAATACAGCCTGCGTTTGTGGAAATCGACAGGAATGCACAAGACATCATGAAAAAAAAATGCAATTTATGCTCGTTCGGCATCCCATTAATGACCAAAGGAAATGGCAATTGTCAGTTCAATGCTGCGTCGATCGCGCTTACTGGTTTTGAAAATTCATCGACGTCAAATTTGGTTGCCAACACAGACACTATATCCTACAATGAATGGACCGATTGACAAGGCTCCTAAGGTACTGATGAAATTCTTCTCGCCCGATACTAACAAAGAACCCCTTACTATAGTATGGAGTAGAATGGGGCCGGATAAATGGCCCACATGGACAGCTAACAATTTTGTTCCAGTGTTCAAGCATGGTATCACTGAAGATCTTGTCCAAAATACTGAACACTTCATGCCAAATGATATAAGCGCGCCAGTCACCGATCGGCAAAGGGATGCGACGTTCCTAATAAAGATAACATGGACCTCGAATTCATGGACAAAAATATCAGCTAATCCAATCTCGATGGTCATAATAGCATTAAATCTATTTTGCACACACCAGGCATCAAAACTGTAGTCAACCAACCAACAACGAAAATTTGAAATCTCTGGCTACCACAACTTCGTGATTGAATAAAATGGAAGCGATACACATTGTTTTAGATTATACTACAGAGGAAAACCTTTACCTTGTTTCTACAATGTCCGACCATTACGTTCAGGCAAAAGGCATTCATCCGATGAAGCTTACCATTTAATCGTTAAAAAAAAGAACACGTACATACGGATGTTCCTGCAGGAGACAAATCCAACTGCTTTGTATTGGTTGAGGACAGCGGAACATTAACAGGATAAAGGCTGGGAAAATATATGAATTTTTCAATGACTGTGGGATTTGGGACTTTCCAAAAGGTAATAACGCCAAATCAACCTTTATCGTTGAAAATGGATATTTAGAAATGTAGAAGTTCAGAATAACAAATACTGCATTAAACGTAAAGGGCCAAGTAACCTGGGAAGAACTGGATCCTTAACTCGATGACGACAATGTAGTTATTTTGAGCAGAAAGTATGCTACACTTAAAAGTGACCCTCATTTTTAGAAAAGAGTGTCTTATTTTGTAAAAAAAAGAATAACTTCAGCATCAGCAGCAACGCCTTTTATGAATACCAAGATAATCATCAACCACTCTCAGCATCACATGGAAATAAGCGAGGAGAGAAACATTTCGTAAGAACTCATCCGAGGACTTGTGACAAAATAAACGAGAGGATATTGTAACAAATATAGAGAGATATATATCGTGAATTTAAAAAAATGACGTACATGTATTGACAGGCGCTAGTGTAACGAGGTGGCGCTCTACAGTTTCGTACTTTGCATAGAATTTTAAAGTAAAAGAATTTCCCAGCACTTCTTCACTGGTTATACTGGATATATAATAAAGACTTTTTGCATTTCTTAGGTGTTGTTCCCTTTATTATGATGTATGATTGATGGGTGTAATTTAGGTCCTAGAGTATACAGCTTTGGCTCACTTAAGATGTGCTCGTATAAGGTAAATTGTAAACTTGTTGACTTTTCAGATAATTTGTAATTCGTTAATTGTACTTTCAGAAGCTGCTATTGGCTACTTTAGCAAAACTCATTTTTCCTAATTTAATAACTGCTAAAATTAGTGTACTTTGGATTAATTATTATCAATTTGTCAAGCAAATGGGAACATCCATTTTGTTATACCATGTGCTTAGACCACGTACAATTTCCACAAATACATTATCAAAATAAATGTCAGCCACATTACATCAAAGTAGCATAGATATATGCCAACATTATCTCTACTGTGCAGGATGCAAAAGCAAACAACTTCACCGTACATACGTAACTCTCTGAAAAGCACATAATAACTAAGCAACGTCAAATACAATGAAAAGATGAAGTCCGCAAACAAACGACGTAACGAAACCAACGTCGCCGACAAAATGTTAGAAGTCCTTTGGGCAAACAATAATACACAACAAAGAGCAGGTACCATCCGCCATTTGCTATATACCATACCAAATTACTGACCTACAACACTTCTTGAGGTAAGGTAATAAACAACCAGTAGGTATACACCAAACATTTAATCTTGGAAACTTTTTACGTAACCACATTGGTATACAACAATCAAAGAGGTGTCCGAAACAGTACAAAAGAACATCAGAGTTTTATTGGCTGTCCTTCTGCACAAAGACGCTTCTGACGGAACTTGCACGAGTTTTCTGGACCGTACTGATACAGTGCTTGATAGATATAGAGTCCGTGGAAGTTGTGGATGTGTGTGTGTGTGTGTGTGTGTGTGTGTGTGTGTGTGTGTGTGTGTGTGTGTGTGTGCTGTTGTTGTTGAAATTTCAAGTATTAATTATGTAAAGTTTCAAGTTTTCAAGGAGTGTCTTGCGGTGTCTTAGAGTTTTTAGTGAGACTCAACCGTTACTTAAGTTATCCAGCTTAACAATACCAGTTACTGATATTTTGTTACACCTTACTGAAAACTGGTCGAACTTATGAAAAGAATCAAGTACCTTACTGAAACGTATTCGTCATGGTTGGCAGGTCTGCAATCAATGGGAGATAACTACTATAAGGTATATTGCTGTACCTATATTTTTTTTAGTAGTCTCCTTTTAAAATTTACCCGACATGCGTGTGAATCAACGTTTCATTACAACTTAATAAGACCCTGCAGTTTATTTTTAGTAGTACTAATAGAAACTATATTTAGAAAAAGAGAATGGACACTATGTCATAAACATGGATTCTAATTTATTATAAACACGAAATTTATCTCAGCAGCAATGCAATGGATATAGCATCTATTCGTACAGCCTGTTGTTTGAATTAATTTTAAGCCTTCACTGAATGTTAATTTTGCTCTATCGTTTCCTATATTCTCACTAAAGTGTGTAACATGTCCATCCAATTGTACCTTTATTTTCAAAATTAAAAGAAATGTATCTGTAACTTTCCAACTGTTCTCACAACACAGCTGTTTTGGCTGCATGTTTTTCGCCGTCTTGTTTTTTTTACTCTTAAAATAATTTTTTTTTTATTTCATTTATGTAAACCCACCCCAGTTCTCTTTTCTCAAGTGTAATGAATAATCTTTCATTGCATGTCAAAGTTCTCCATTTTTACGTTTCTGTTATAATCATGAACTATAATCTGAGCTTTTCTTACCTATTAAACATCTTGTTTATAGTTACCGTTTGCACGTTTCCTTGGGCAATTATACCTGTTGCCTTTAAACAACTGTTCTATCAAAGGAATGCTCTGGCTGTGTACTATATTGTTGATCGTTTTCTGCTGTGCTTTCAATAGTCATTTCTGTTTCTGTGTTTATTTAATCAGGAACGTCATCTGTTGCGGTTATAGTAAGTTTTACGTATCGGTGTACAAAATCCTCGCCTTTAATTTGTTACTAAAACTGATCTTGATTTCTTTCTCTATTGTGCTAGAAAATGCAAGTTTGTTTTGTACAAACATTTTCGGTGATCTCTAATTTCAAAAGACCTTTCAATGCCACTCTCTACGAGGTTTGTTTTTGAAACTGTTCGCATTATTTTTTGGTCTAAGAATCTGAAAAAAGCATTTCTTGAAAGACAAGGAATTAGACAAAATATATTCAGGAACCTACAGACAAGGAATCTGACACAAAAGATTCATGACCCTACAGACAAGGAATTAGACAGAATAGCTTCATGACCCTACAGACAAGAAATTAGACACAAAAGACTCAGGACCCTAGAGACAAGGGATTAGACACAAAAGATTAAGGACCCTACAGACAAGGAATTAGACACAAAATATTCAGGACCCTACAGACAAGGAATTAGACAAAAAAGATTGAGGACCCTACAGACAAGGAATTAGACACAATAGATTCAGGACCCTGGCATAAGATCACCTGGTTTTGTGAACAAATGAGCTAAAACAAAACAAACCATATAAAATAAATGATTAGTTACCATAACTTTTAGCATTCTGAAGTACGAATTGCTAAAGATATTTTATTTTTCATGGTAAAATTCTTTGCAATGTCAGGTAATTAATCCATGGCAATGGCAGAAAAGCCAAGTACAATAAATTAAACTATTTAATTGAAACACTTACCACTGTGACCTTGACTGAATCTTTTTTACCCTAAAAACTCAGCAGCTCCACCAGCAGATGCAGTTGTTGTGTGTGAATTGTGATGATCATCAGCAGCGGGGGGGGGGGGGGGGGGGGGGCGAATCGGACATTTGCTCCAGACATCATTTGCTCTAAATCTAACAAACATCTTGAGAGAATTAATTCGAATTCTTTTTCAACCCAAAAAAAAAAAAGATTACTTGCTCGAAACATAAGTTTTTCGCAAGTCATACTCCAAGACCGTTTTCATCGTTTAGTCAAAATACGGTCTCGTCGTGATGTCATCGCCCCCCTGCTGCTATGGGTTAATAATTTATTTCAAACAAATATTTGATCGAGTCTTTAGGACGAAAAACATTTATGATTTCACAAACAAACTAATCGCTAACACCTCGTCTTGTAGATCAGTCAAATTATTTGACTGGTCGGAGAGTCGGAAATTAATTCTCGTTAGGGAATTATTATGGCATCGCATGTAGACAGGATTAATTGGGTTTTCAATAATTAAGAATCCTGGAGGAGCTGTTGGTGCAAACGAATAAAGAATATATCCTTGCTGAGCTTGATTTGATTGCTCGAGATTAATTTGATAGCTTCCTTCAATTGCATCACATGTTAAGTTGAGAGCAATCACCGTTGAAATATTCACATTGTGCGGGGCAATATGCTTACCGCCACCATCTGGATCATTATTATATTTGAGGAGGACAGTTGAATCTTGTACTTGTAATACCTTGCTAATATTCCTAACAGATTCTTTTAGTTCCTCAGCGTTGTATCCGGGAAACTTGAAATTACGCAGTTCGGCTTCTGCGATATTGTAACCGGTTAGGAATTGTTGTTTACTGTCGCTGTTGTCATTGGTTATTGTTTGAATAATTAGTTCATTGATATATTCCATGTCAGATATAAGCTGATTTAGTATTTCAACGTGTTTTTGTGAGTTTGTTTGCCGTAGTTGTTCTAGTTGTGTTTTATGTAATTGATTAATTTCATTAAAATAGCCAGTGATGTCAGTTAGCGTAAATGAAATAGTAACAGATGAGTCGGCTGTTCTTTTAATGATAAAATCCCATTGTAATGTGTTTTTGTTGGTAAATATAAATCTATCGGCGATTTTTACTTTTCTTATATCAGATAAACTATCTCGATATCTGGGATTTATTTCATGATATGATTGTACATCCGTGGTTAAGTCGGCGGCGGCTCCGGGTGGTTTTTCAGGCCATCCTAGCACTGTTCTTAACGAGCTGTTATAGATATCTACAATGTATCCCTCTGTGCATATTTCGATCGACGACGAGAGCGTCGGTTCATGAACTTTAATAGCTATTTTTGATTCTTTTCCAGTGATTGATTTTATTGTACGCTGAATTTCAGCATCGATTTGCACAATTTGGTACGACCCAGTTGGTAACGAAACAGTTTCCCACGCTGGAGTACCATCGGGTTTATTCTTATACGAGAACACCAGTGCGTTATTGGGTTGCTGACCGCCAAATGCAACCGATCTGATATTAGGCCAGCTATGATATACTCGTAATTTTGCCAGCGCGATCTCGCGCACTGGAATCGGAGAAGGGAAGTTCACACTAAATTGTGGGTTTGTTGATGTTATTGATATCATGCTTGTTCGTATCGGAGTGGTATTCTCCGCGATTCGTTGAAGCAGTTCGAGTGACATTATTGTTAACGCTGTCTTCAATTTCCAATTTCAACATCGTGGAGTTATACAACTGGGTCATCGTGGAAAATTCAAAATTGGATATGAACGAATTATCTATTGACAGCGAGATCAACTCGGATAATTTCGAGTACGCGTCAAATACCACCCTGTACCGAGCTGTATAATCGGCGAGTTTTTTCTGAGAACACGATGATAACTTTTTAGTTATCGCGGTGGCGACTGCCGCGATTGTTGTTACCGCGGAGATAGCGATTGGAACTGCAATCGGAGCCATCATGGTCACCGTCGGCAAAATAACCCCGGCGCTGGCCATCACACCGGACACCGAGTACACGGTGATGTCGATAATTGCTACGCTGCGTCGGTATTTTTTCATTTTTTCACGATAGCGCTCAGAAAGTGATTTCAAGTTCGCGGAAAATTCTTTCACGGTATCATATCGATATCAATCCGATTGTGATACCTCTGGGACTATTATCGCTTCAATTGATTTCATCGATGTCATTACTATTTTAAACTCGTTAGTGTTTTCAATTATTCGATTGTGTACTTGGATTCATGGTCGGTGGGGGGAATACCGGATACGAATTCTAGCGTCCAGGGTAGCGACTCCCTAACCCCTGCCGCTGGCCCGTCGGCTGTAGTTATATCAATTCGGATAGGGTATCTTATTCGGTCGGGCGCGTCGGGTATCATATCGTTTATATATGTTACTGTGTTAACGCCTGTTATATATGATGGTCCAGGACCGACTCTCAAATCAAATTTACGACGATGTATTATTGTAAATCGATAACAACCCGATATACTACCATATTTGCTATGAAAATATAAACTATTTTCATTTCCTTGGATCCAATCATAGGTTCCACTGGCAACTGTGTATACGATGTTATCAACGGTTTTTACGCGGTGTGGAATTTTTACTTTATCGAGTCGTTCGATCATTTTTGTAAAATCTTCTTTTAGTTTAGAAATATCCGTGTAAATATCGAGATAATTTGCCTTGATTTCGTTTAAAACCATCATCTTCCCCGCCTCCCTGTTATAAAAGAATGAAAATAGAAGGTATTTAATTTCTTCGAGAGTTTTTAGATTAAGAATATCATTGTACATTTTGAGATAATTTACTTTGATTTCGTTAGAAACCATCATCCTCCCATCCCTCTTGCTAAAAAAGAATGAAATCAGAAGGTTGTCGATTCCAAGCCGTGCTTGGTTTTTAATATACCGGTCGATGTTAGAAAATTTCGTCGTGATATCTTGGAGGCTACTGCCCTCAAAGAACTTATTAACAATTTCGCTGGTGAATTTTTGTTCGTCAATAGCTTTTTTAACTTAGGCGAGGGTCGGGCCTGTCAGAGATGTGGTTTCAGACACAGGTGTTCTCCCCAAAAATTTATCCACGATGGTATTAAGTGTTATTTGTCTCACCATAAACATATTAATATCTTTGAGAGTCATCGTAGATGTAGCCGGGACACCAAAGAAATTATTAGCGACATAGGTATTTTGAGTATGTTTGCCAATAAACTCGCTAATTTCAGCGAGAGTCATGCCTGCCACAAGCGGGGTTCCAAAAAACTTAACAACGACGTCGTTAGTGGGTTTTTGTACCTTTTCAAGATTTTCTATTATTTTAGAAATATCCGTGTAAATATCGAGATAATTTGCCTTGATTTCATTTTCATTCATCATCCTTCCCGCCTCCTTGTTAAAAAAGAATAAAGATAGAAAGTTTTTAATTTCAGCGAGAGTCATGCCAACCACAAGCGGGTTTCCAAAGAATTTATGTACGACATTTTTGCGAAAACTATTATAACCTCGTATATAATCATCCAGCTCACGGCCGTGGGCGGTAATCCTGTCGGTGATCGTAGACACAAGTGCGCCTGGTTTAAGTTGTCCACCGTTGGAATACAGCACAATAGAGTTTTCAGTGGCGTCGCGCTGCCGTATCAAAATGTCATCCGCGAATATATTACTG
The DNA here is from genome assembly GCA_030141615.1 of Unio pictorum. Taxonomy (NCBI): domain Eukaryota; kingdom Metazoa; phylum Mollusca; class Bivalvia; order Unionida; family Unionidae; genus Unio; species Unio pictorum. The sequence goes on along the minus strand of JARLTB010000218.1, from coordinate 23,585,240 downwards.
CTTTTCAATTTACCCTGGCGATCTTGAAATACAACTATTTCGTTCGGGTCAACACTTGCTAAATTTAACGTCTCAGCGATTTCATCTTCAATTATTTTTTTTACATCCTCGATAGAACCCGCAGATGTTTCCGCGGTGGGTTTCAACATTGACAGAGATCGTCCCCAAATATCAATCATTATTGTAAAGACTCTAGTATTTTCAATTTATTGATTCTCTAAAATTACCTTGTAATTTCCCACTCGTGTATTTATTTACAACCAGATGAGGTGGTTTCTGTGACGATGAAATCTCCGCGAGGACATTTAATACTTCACGGCCGCATATCGGTGGATCATTTCATTGTTGTGTTGGCAGCGTGGAATAAAAAATCGGAAACTCTTTGAGTTTCATCGAAGAATTTATATACCGCATAAACTCGTTCGGTGGGGCTAGCCCATATGAATCAAAATAGACAATCCCACGTGGATCGATCGCGTATGCAACCCAGTGAGTTCCCGATCCACTGCTGTTATCAAGATTGATGATACCGGTTTCAACGCGTTTAGGTTTTCTCGGTAATTGGTCTCTCATTAAAACCCCTCTGAAGTTTTTTATCGCTAGTTTTTTGGCAGCATCAATTAAATCAAAATTGGACATAGGGAGAATTGGGCTTTCAACTAATAAACCGTTCCTGGTATTCTTAGACCCTTTCCGCTGTACCATGAATACGGGGTTCCTGGTAGGTACAACCCCTTTCCCTTTTTTTTATATCCTTTCCCAGTTGCCTTTTTCAACGCCATCCCTGCCGCGGTCCCAACGGCTCCCAACGCAGCCGCCTTCGCCACCGCTGGGGCAGCCGCTGCAATCAATGCTGGTATTGCGGCTAACAATGGAAATATACCACCTGATTTTATCATGTTGGCGACTGCAGCCTTTGAAAATACAATTTGAACCCCTCTATTATTCTTTAGCGCATCATTGAAATGTTTTAGTTGACGATCCGTCAATGATATTTTATGTGTACCGCCGGACATCTGCGCTGGTTTCAACGTTATTGTGGTTCCACATTCTTTAACGGATTTTAATCGCAATTTCTTGACCTGACCATCAGTCAGCTTGACACTAACATCACTATATGTCATTTTATTGTAAAACACATTTATACATGTACTTTCAATTGACCTAATTGGAAACTCTTCAAGTTTCATTTACATATTTTCCACTGGTGCATCAACAATTCTCATTCGTCCACCAACACCTTCAAGTAGCATTGATTTGTCGCTGAGAATGACAGCAACCGCTCTATAATTAGCAATAGTGCCACGAATGACATTGGCTCTGAAGTGTATATCAACGACGGATTGCCTTGTTAAATCAAGATGTTCCAGCGAAAAGTAGTAGATCGGATAAAAGTTCTTAAAATCATATTGCGATATTTGCAAACCAGTATCAACATTTTCATCACGGCCCATATATGACAGCATACGATGGTACACGCGCGCAATATGGTTTTGACCGAAATTAAGTTGTATGTCTTCGGATGGTTCCTGCTGTCCATTTATTCTCAACGAGACCTCAGTAACTCCTAATTGATCAAATATCATATGACTGTAATTGTGATTCCACTCTTGTCATATCCTGTAACGTGATAAATATATGATGTGGAGCTGAAACGCTTTGTTGTGATGCCAAGTTCCATGTAAATGTACCATTGATATTTGATTGCTTAACATCAGTTGTTGTTAGCCAACTTAGCAATGATTTGCCACCCGCATCCATAAATGATAGTAGTCGCTGTTCTGTGGTAATTGATGGGGTCATTACTGGCATCCACAAGACCAATTTAGTTAAAATGACTTTACCAGCGTCAGCATCTGGATTTGCAGGATCCGCTGAAATTCTCCAGATTGCATCATTGTCACTACCCTTTCGCACGAGTACTACTGTATGTTTCGCTCCATAAATAACTTTTCGTACATTTCTGCAGAATCCAAATATATGATGCAACGGAATCGCACATGAAAACGATCTACGCTGTCCTGCCAACATTGCTATTCGTGTTGCAGCTTCTAGATTGTACTGGGGATCAGTATTTATAATCATATCCTCGATAGCAGCATGGGCGGGAGGACCAGCACGATCATTTGGTACCATCTGGATACGGTGCGGGTACAGCAGGAATATCAGTAAGTCGTACAAGTTCTCCTTCTACTTCGATAAACGCTTCAGCGGGTAGAAAGTATTTGCTGGTATCATGGACTTGAAGTTCAATTCGCGATCGAATATCTGCTTGTATTGCATGATAGGAATAAAATTGATAATCGCGGACGGAATTGTCCTTGGGTACTGGGGCTTCCATATCTAACGCTGGATCAGCTGTTCTTTTGAACATTATTATTATTATTCACATCAGAATTTTCAATTGTGAAATTCTTTGTAATCATCGTCGTTTTTGTTTTCGTTTCAAACCACTTCCTGCTATCATGTTTGCGATATCATCTTGGTTACTGTTCGCCAGCGGCGCAGCCACGGATGACGGAGTCACCGAAGCAGCCAACGACTTAATTTTTCTTCCACTGCGCTATTTATTGCTTTGCTGACACTTGCAGGCATCACTGTTGTAGATGGCAGTACAACTGGTTGCTTTTTTCGTCGTCGCACCAATGATGTTATTTTATCTTTCGCGGCAGAAAATGCCTTTCCGGCAAGATTTCCAACAGCGCTGATTCCCTTATCACGAATAATATCAATGGCCTTCATTGATAATTGTTTAGCTAACGGCGCCACCTTGGGAGCCATTCTTGTAAATAACCCCGCAATGGTATTGCCGAAACCATCTCCGTAATATGCTCTATAAACAGGCAATCGTGAGTTCACCACGTAGACGCTTACGGGTTTATCATGGTTGTAGTGTATGATCATCTTGTTATAAAACTAGTAGTTTTTCAATTAGTGATCAATCGCTAAGATCCATAGGATTTTCATCATAACCATGGGCGTCTCTGTGATTTTCAACTAATTCAGCAATGAGTTCTCGATATACATCAATGTCCATGATACCGCCGGCAAATAATCGTCTACAGATATCAGCTGCTTCATTAATTATCTCGACGGAGTTGTTTCCGGCTCGCTTTCCACCAATAAGTACTTCTAACCGTGATATATCACTTAGGATGTTACCAGGACATGTCACGGCTGCGTTGAAATCCAAAGGATTTTTAATTGAATATCCTTTTCCGCTTGTTTTCTTAGAACCAGCTTCTGCTTTTATGCCTATTTCTTCCGGGATTGGATCCTCCGTATAACGTGGTGGTTGTGGACCGCCTTTAACCGCAGCTAGAAAGTCATCATAACCAGGGTGCTGCAACGCCGAGATTTTATTCCCGCCGCGTTTCACTAAATATATTTTTGATGTCCAAGTGTCTTTGTTTTTTATAAAACTTTTAAACTCGTCTTTTAATAAATTCTCACTTTTACCTTTTGGAAAATTGTCTCTAGCAAAATCAGCTAATTCGTAATCCGTACGGATTCCTCTAATTTCATTTAATGCTGCGACTGTAAATATATTCTCAGGTGAATAGTCTTCTCCTCCAGCTGCACCTTGTTGTTCTTCTTCGAGTTCTTCAATTTCGCGTTGAGTTTTTATATCACTGGATAGCTGTTGTATCCCTGCGCGCATTTGTTCGGTCTCTGCTGATATCTTTTCAAGTGTAACAAGCAGCGGCGCCTTCGTTGCTCGTTCTTTTTTAGGAATATCTCCGTATATCGCTTCTTCAGTTAACTTTTTCACATCTTTGGTCGCACTTGTTATCGGAGTAAACAGTTGTTCACTTGACACAGAAAAGTCAGTCTGCGCTTGTTGTCGTTGTTGAAGTTAATCGCGAAGTCTGTCTCGAACCGGTATAAATTTTTTAATTGCTGCTAGCCGCGCTCGGGTTAATTTAGTTGTAAGCGATTCACCTACCATATATTGTTTGTGAACTGAGTTTTCAAATGTGAAACTATAACAATTAAAAGCTGAGTTATTAAATAATGTACTATCAAGCTAACGTATCCATCTCCGACAAGGTTAAACTGTACGACGCTATCCGCGAGTGTTTCAGAAATAACATCGCTGGGGGTTTCAAAATTGTAATATCTGAGAACGGCGATGAACGATTTTTGTTAACGACGCTGAAACAACAACTACGTGAAAATGGAGGCGTCGCGGTGATTACTTGCTACCACAGCCAGATCATCCAGTACGCACATAACTGCATGAGCAAGCCCAAACTGTTGAGTATTCTTTCAGGAGAAAATCATATGTGAGTGTACAAAAAACGCTAAAAAAATAATTTTTTACTGAAAATTTACTGAAAGCCTATTTTTTATAGTAACGCTCACGTGGTTAGGATACTGGTTTTTCGTCGTTTAATATTTTTCTAAGATCACGAAACTTAGAACTAATTTCAGCTCGTTTTTGATACTCTTGGCCGAGCTTTTGACGTATTGCATCAACGGTGCTAAATAGCGTTATAAATGCATTAATGTCGTTACCGTACAAACAAGCATTGATGGACTTTTGAATTCCTTTCACGAGCCTGTACATCTTCGGTAAAACATAACGACCCTTACTAGACTGATACTCAATTTCTTCATATTCCGAGGTAATCCTGTCACAGTCGAGACCTTCAGATAATACTATCCTTCGATTTTTTAAATTTGAAATTTCAGCAATTATAGCATTTACATCTTTGATATCCATTATTTATAAAAATATAATATAATATATTTTACCTCTAATTATTAAAAAATATTGGGGGTCGTTTTTGACCCGTTTTGTTTTATGGACAGTACAATGCCGTATATCTCCACTCGAGTGTTGTGGCAGATTTTAGGCATAACATATACTTAATTAATGGACAGTACAATGCCGTATATCTCCACTCGAGTGTTGTGGCAGATTTTAGGCATAACATATACTTAATTAATGGACAGTACAATGCCGTATATCTCCACTCGAGTGTTGTGGCAGATTTTAGGCATAACATATACTTAATTAACTTAATTAATGGACAGTACAATGCCGTATATCTCCACTCGAGTGTTGTGGCAGATTTTAGGCATAACATATACTTAATTAACTTAATTAAGGATGGATATATTCAATGAAACGATGATGGAATTTGTGATGTAATGATGTGGGACGACACAAGACAGCACAAACATGAAACGACGGGGCGGATTTTCTACGGCCAATCCAACCAATCAAAAGCAACCCAATTAAATTAACCCGGTTGCATGATAGACAAAAGACAACCACACGCCCGAGTTAAATGGCGTGGGTTAGTTTTGATTGGTCGGAATCGACTTTCAAAAGCCCCAAGCTTATTACGAGTCATAACATATATAAGGTGACTAATACAGCAGCGTGAATTCACGGGAGTGTTATTTTATTTCCTTGAATTACTTATGAATGCTGTTTCACAATATTTAAATGAGACAAAATATTTGAATAAAACACTAAACAAAAGAATACAGTTGTTAGATAACAGTGTGTATTTCATTAGTTTTCATCGTAAAATGATTAATTAATCGTAATATTAATTGGACTTCAAGGGGCGTAACTCTGTCATGCGACTTTATTATTGTACGATTTATCTCCCTTGATATATGAAAATTGTATCCTGTGTGTACGTAGTAGTAATTGGACTTCAAGGGACGTAACTCTGTCATGCGACTTTATTATTGTACGATTTATCTCCCTCGATATATGAAAATTGTATCCTGTGTGTGTTTTTCTTTGACAGAGCTGATTTAGTTATATTTTCTGCTACTCTTTCTACTGAAGGCATACAAATATCGAAATATCTACTAGCTTCATTCATCGACTGAAATATTTTCTCCTCGTTAGTTGATGTATCAAATGATTTTACGGATCTCTTTCCAACTGACTGACAAGTCCCTGTCCTGCCCCGTTTTGCATTCTGACTTTGTGACACGGCTTGAAGATTCTCAAGACAATTATCAGTCTTCACGCCATTTATGTGATCAATAACAAGGCCGTCTTTGATTAATCCGTAAAATGCTTCAAAAATAATTCTGTGACAGAGATATTTCTTCTTCCCAGCTGTAAACATCAAGTATCCCATATTATTTACCCGTCCAACCGGCTTCTTTAGTCTGCAATTTCTAACAACACCATCACGGGATGCTTCATAATTAACAAGCACTGGATGAGGTCTGAAATCTTGGCTCATTTGTATAATAATACTATTTGTCTAATTTATTATTTGCTTTAATTATAAGTCTATCAATGTAGTCATGAGGGTTTTTTATGATTTTGTCGCTGACGGAGTCATCGGTAGGATCAATGACTGCATTTTTTATTCGTTTGTCATAATAGCGTTTTAGTTCTCTGTATCGTTTGCCGCCACAACTGAGACACAACTGCGATTTTCCCCTTACCCCCTCCACACATCGGAGGCACGGAAGGGGGCCAAAACTTCCTCGCCGAACACTTTGTAAATGATACCCATAGAATTCGCTTCTGCATGATTTGTTACACGGGGTTGTTGATCAAATCATTAGCCACTTGCAGTGATTCATTATACTATATTTTTCTATTTAAATACTTGTTTTAATTATATGAATGACGAATTCGAGAGATTATCATCAATTAAGCCTTTCAAAAACGTTAAATTCAATCTCGATAGAACCCTCAAAGATGTGCCAAAACGGGCAATAACGGATAGAGCCTTGATAAATAAAATACGCGATTGTATTAATGAATTCAAGCACGACGGTGCATCTCATAGCTGGTCAACATTTCGAATTGATGGCGTTGTTGATGCCACCATGAACGACAGCAACGCAGCGTTGATGTTATCACAACTTGGTAACAAAAGTATTTTTTTTAGAGTGAAATTCATTATCCGTGTAGAATCAGGCGGTTGGATTATACGAGACAAATTTGAACCGATTCTCAAAGACAAGAAAACAGTCGTTATTAGCCGTGATTCTAAGCCGGGTCTGTTAACTGGAATTGACAAACCATACTATGAACGAGCATATCCTGAAACAGCAGTTGTGTATGGGATATATCCGTTAAATGAAAAACCCGATATAATAAAACTTAAACCAATGAAACAGTCGTCGCCGGCGACTTCGTCGTCAGTGGCTTTGCCACTCAATTGTGTAGCAGCACGAATAACAGAACATTTTACAAATGCATCCCGAGGGAACAAACTTACCGATCTACGGCGTAGCAAAATAGCTCAATGGGAGTTAACGGTGAAAGACCGCAGAGCGACTATTAGCGATATAGCAAAATTAGAAACGTCGCTCAGATTTCCAATAACTGTTACAACGATAACCGGAGAAGTTTTATACGAATCAAAATATAAATCAAAGGGAGCCCCAATTAAAATTATTGATCATAACGAACACGCATGGACGTCCGCGGTCACAATATTTCCACGAAACAGAACAATAAAGTATATACCCGACGAATTCTTACGAGAAGAATTTTCCAGGGACGGTTTTCTCTCTGAAAAGAAACTATTCGATGCTATTGCGCATTTGAGTAAAAACGACCCCGTGTCGGTGTGGTTACTTCGCAGCACTGAAAACGACCCGGATACGTTTGATCAGTTTGTAAGACCAAACGGTGAATTATATCGCACTGAAGCATTTCACAACAAAATGAAAAAAACAGCTAGTGGGTTTTTAAAGGCGTGTGGCGAAGCCACCGATGAAATTATCAACGACGAACAATTATTGACAAACTGTTTTACAATCCCGTCGGTTGCAGCTCATTTTGCAAGAATCAGAAACGCATGGAAACCAACACGCGTAGAATTCTTGCCAGACATTGAGGCTAGTTGTTTAGAATTTAATCATGGCGGTTTATGGAATAACAAATACGACAGTGATAATATCATTTAGTTGATATGGTTGCTTGTTATCCAGCGAGTTTTCTTGGTTATGGAGAGTGTACTGAGTATTTTAAACGATTTTGGATACCCCGTACATGAAATGACTCGTGTTGCAATTAATGGGCCGCTGCCTGATTTTGATTTAACTGGATTCGCTCGTGTAGTATCATTTGAGTTCGCAGCAGGACTTCATCGCTGTTGTTATATTTGGATTGGTAGACACATGTCTGAAAAGAAGTGGCTGCCAATAGCGCTATTACGATTCATGATTGATACAAAAATGTTAATTTCGCTGACAGTCAGTGAAGCAATTATATCATATCGGAAACAAATCAATGTCTGGTTACCAACACCGGAACGTCTTGATAGTATAATTGAGGAATCCAGAAAACATATTGATGCCGGTGAAGAATATATCATTGAGTGGTCCAAACGGATATTTAATCAACGAAACATCGAAGCAAAAGATCTCGGCAGAAGAATAATCGGAAAATTCAATCGGGGAGGAAAAAAATGCGACTATAAACGATATTGTTCACGGCTGATTATAGATAACATCGAATACGACTTTGTAATCGCGGATGCAGTATCTAAAAACATATATGTGGATCGTAAAGATGCTTTTTTGTCCGATGGAACAAAATTGGGTACGGTTGTTACTTATAGCGACGGTTACAAATCCCCGTATACACATTTGAGGTCGTCGATGCTGGGTTATGCTTGTATTAATTTATTTTCAATGATAAATATATTTCCTGACACTGCGGTTAGAGTTGCCATTGATTCATTTTACATTAACAGCAAGTACAGTTGCGCAGTTGCTGGAATTCACTAATTCGGATGAAAGCTGGGGATCGTGGAGAATTAAAAAAGAAATGCTGCGTGAGTATTCTGAATCAGCAGACGTTGAAATTAAAAGTAATTACTTACGCGATGATAATTTATCAGAACGTTCTAATGCACCACCGATATCAGATCCAATTTGTAGATATAAAACAGTTTATTTAAACGGCTGTGGCGGGTCAGGAAAGACGACTCGCGCGATTGAGTTATTTCGTGGGAAAAATCCTACGGATTTCACAAACATGATTGTGCTGACGCCAGCACATAGATTAGCCAGAGAGATAAAACAACGAGGCGTTTCCGCGTGTACGTATCATAGTTTTTTCAGATACAGTGGTGACAAATGGACACCTGAACGAATGGGAGATAAATTCATCCCCGAGGTTATAATTTGGGATGAAGTATGCACAGTATCAACAGAAATATTAAAGATGTTCTTGGATTGGCTGCTGCAAAAGAATACAGCGGTGATAATGTGCGGAGATCATGGACAGCCACCATCATTTGTCGGCGCGGGTCCACATAAGTGGCTGAAAGAATTCGTGGGCTATTATGAAGAAATTGATAGCGATTATAGGGCACTTGATGAACAATTAAGTGAGGTTAAAAAATTAATTAGACTGAAACCCGACAGAATCCAATGTGAAATAATCAGGGAAATAATTTCTGAAACTCCAATGGAGGAATTTTATAACACATGGAGACCAAACGATTTTGTAGTTGCTAGCAGAAAAACAGTCAGAGACACACTTCAGAAAAAGTTGTTTGAGCTTCACAAAGAAAAATATCCCCTGATAAAAGTTCCATTGTGTTATAGACCCGCTGAGACACGGCGACATAATATTGAAGTTAAAATTACAGGACAGCGCGAAAGACAAACACTATTGTTAAATGATATTGTGCTGGTTGATATCAGTGTTGTCGAAGATGCATTGCGTGCTAATAAATCGCCATGGACACTGGGTTACGTAACAACAATACATTCCTCGCAGGGATTAACCATCGCGGATACAATTGTTTGGATAGTCGATAATCGCATTGAATGGTCAAATTTAGTCTATCTTGCAGTGTCTAGAGTACGGCGAATAAATCAACTTCGAAGAATTGTTTTCGATGACGACACCACAATGGATGATATTGATGTTATCATCATTAATTAAAAAAAACTCTCCGGTTACAAACAACAAGACAAAAAAAAAAACAACGAGAATTTGATATTGATGCTGAATTAATAATTACGCTGAAGCAACAACAGAATAATCACTGCGCGAGTTGCAATTGTATAATGCGTTGGCAGTATTCGGATAAAGATCCTCGCCAATTTACCGTAGACAGAAAAAATAACAGTCTCGGTCATGTCAGAAACAATGTGATGTTGACTTGTCTTGAGTGCAACAGACGCAACGGCGCTAGTTAAGGCCGCGCGGTGGCAATTAAGTATCATCAGGAATCACTTGTAATTGTTCGCGTGTAAAACCCCGCTGAGGGGCAGTTGAATCCAATTTATAGATTGGAGGTCTACCAGTTGATCGTGTTATAGTAGATATGCTATGCGTAGTGACACTCCAAATAGGATCAGTAGCCCTTTTTTTTTTTACCACCTTCGAGTTCTCCTGGTTCATATAAATATCTCACGGTGACATTGCTGAGAATTGGCTGAGAAACGCTATTCCGCTGTGGTTGTGGTATATACTTTTTTTTTTATTGCGTTGTTAGGTTTCATATTGATTGCTCTGGTAATCTCGTTATTTAGCGCTGCAACTACCCCTAATAACCTTTTGACCCATTCACGGGATCGCTTTTCTTGGATGAATTCTTTTGCGTATTGATATCCAAATAACCGCTCAGCAATCGTCCGATTAAATCGTTCTACAATTGCCTGATCGCGATGTAATGCAGTATGCCCCCGTCTGATGGTGACATTGTGATGTTTCATTGTAGATAAAACAGCGCCTTGAAATTGCTTGCCAGGATCAACTTGTAACAGATTTGGCCAGCGTAGTGGGCCTCTTCGATAAATCTTTTCAAATGCAGAAGCAACTTCAGGTGATGATTTTGTTTTTAGCGGTTCTGCTTGTTTGTATCGACTCGCAACGTCAACTACGGTTAGCGCGTATTTGTAACCGTTATCATGTGGTAAAAACAATAAATCAGCTTGATGAACTTCATTGGGTCCGGTAACATCAAAATGCGAGAAATTGATTTGTTTAGGACGCGGTAGATAAATTTGCCATATAGCCTGTTTGGATAACCAATTAGCCGCAGTAGCCTTTTTCACTTTTGCGGCGTTGGCGAGTTTATTGATTGCAGCGTTACCCCTCCAGTATCCCCTCGGAGAATAATAAATAGATTCCATATTATTAATTACCAGCGCCCATCATCAATTTGCCTTTCATAGTCGATTTTACCAACCACGAAGCCAATTTTTCTTTGAAAGATTTATCAGGAATAGCATTTAACGCATGAATTAATTTCACATCCGCGAGATGCCTGTGTTGCAAATTGCTGCTTTTATAAGCATCATCATGAACATGACACGCCTTATCAATAGCGTTTATCGGATACTCGCCGGGTCGGGGCTGATTTTGATCATCAAGTCTGATATCTAATCGTGTTCCTGGGCCACAATAGCTATATCCTGGAAGGTGCTTTTCTCCTGGATACTTTGCCCACGGCGTTCCAGGGAGTTTTACTAACTTGGCTGCAATATCACCTCCTCGTTTTTTTTTTTAAAACATCTCCAGATTTCATAGAAACAAATCTATAAACTTTTTTATACCACATGTTGCACATCTACCAGTTAGTGCCGATCTGTTATTTTTAGTTGTAATCGTCGTCACATCATTTGTGCTAGTACGCGTTTTACACTTCACACAATATAGATCCATAATTTATGTATAGAGATATGAATATAATTGATTTCTCAGCGACTAAAACAAGAGAACCAGTTAAGCATCATGCAGCGCTACCAAACTCTATCCGCGCAATTATAATCGGGCCATCTGGATCCGGCAAGACGCAATTGTTACTCAATTTAATAGTGAGCTGGATGAAGTGGAATAAGTTGTATTTAGTTGCTCCTAGCGTAGATGATCAACGATGCTATGAAGTGTTAAAGGATTTTAACGAGACTGCATCAGAAATTAAGGGTGAGAACGTCATTGAATTTATAACTGATATTGACGAGGCACCATCCGTGGATGATCTTGATGGGAGCATTAACAATTTAGTCGTATACGACGATGTGATGTAAGACAATCAAAAAAAACCCCAGCTAGAATATTTTCCCGAGGCAGGCATAAAAACACCGACGTGATATATGTCACTCAACGCTACACTCAGATTCCAAAAGTGATCAGAGATAACTGTAATATTCTTGCTGTGTTTAACGGCGTTGATACACATACGTTACGAAATATTTGGCAGACATGGTGTTCCGATATGGACTTCAATCAATTTAAAAATTTCTTTAGTAAAGCTCAGTCAACCCTGCATGGATTTATAACAATAAATTTACATGATCCTCGGGCACGATATCGTATCGGACTCGATCAAATATTTGGTTGAAATAAATTATTAACCCATAGCAGCAGGGGGGCGATGACATCACGACGAGACCGTATTTTGACTAAACGATGAAAACGGTGACTTGCGAAAAACTTATGTTTCGAGCAAGTAATCTTTTTTTTGGTTGAAAAAGAAGAATTCGAATTAATTCTCTCGAGACGTTTGTTAGATTTAGAGCAAATGATGTCTGGAGCAAATGTCCGATTCGCCCCCCACCCCCCTGCTGCTTCATCAACTGAAGCAAACTGGGGACCTCAACAACTAACATCAGATGGATGGACTAGTGTATGGACATAATTAAATACAGTATTTCTTTATGACACTGGTCTCTGTCATGAGAAAATATTCAACAACCATGCTATCAAATACCAGTTTGTAAGCAACATTTTGTAAAAATGCCAGGAATTGCTCACATCAGTTGGAAACAGAAATCAACACGATCCAGCAGGAACACCCAGTATGCTAAAATGAAGAGGAGATGAAAACATATATATATGTGTAATAATTTTGGTTTATTTCTTTAAAGTATACTATAATATACAAATGTATGTAGTATGCAATGAATACTGATGATAATAATAATAACTGTTACATATATGACCTTTGATCCAAATATCCATCAATGTACAATATACATAAATACATATTCCAGGTTGCATAATGTACATAATTGATTCAAGTAACAGGATTAATCCTCAACTGATAATGCTCATAGTGATAGTTGGCAGTGAGCTGTGCTACAATGCTTTATTTTCGTCTGAGTTTCACAAAGTAATTTATATTTTATAAAACGAGAATGGAGATGTTATATTATGACAATTTTCTTCAGCTTGTTGATACAACACCTACGACAATATTGATACAATCATTTTCAAATGAAAACAATTAAGATCAATGTTGAGCAATAATCAATAGCATTTGGTTACAAAATTATGTTTCAGATATGTCATTACAAGCAAGACTCGATTTATTGCTAGAAGTGTATTTTAAAATGTAAAAAAATCTTTGATAAAAATTGTCACAACAGATTTTATGTTACACATGCATAGTACAAGCATATTGATTTGACAACTGATACAAAATCTATATATTTCCTTGCCACAATTTGCAGCTGTAAACAATATTGATTCTGATTCACCACTGCATAAAGCACCATCAGATCAGGTCCTATGCTATTTGTTAAAAGTTACCTATAAAACAAACTGTAGACTCTGATGCAATGGTGCATTTTGCCATAGCTGCACTGACTTGAGATCAGAAAATTTAGCTGGACACTGAGATTGGAACTATCAACCAATCAAAAATGAGATTTCAAAATGTAAAATCATTTCTGATTGGTTGAAACAAAATATCAAGCTCAAACTCAGTCTCAAGAAAATTTGTCTATTTATAGGCCAAGTGTACACTACTCGCAGTTGCATATGCATTAAGTAAATACAAGTTCTTTAATTTAAACTAAAAAATATTTTTGTCAACCACTTGTTTATGACAGTGGCTGATGAACATGCTAATCAGACCCCTAAAACAATGAGTGTATACCATTATTTCCTTTCAAGAACAAATTCAAACTCGATTACCTATTATATACTTTACATCAAGTCCCATTAGTTTTGCATTAAGATAACCATTCAATAAATTTCTACACAAAACATTGAGTAGGTCGAATAGTAGCCAAACTTTAGCCCATACCATAGTTAATGATGTGATGCAACGTGTTTACAGAAAACATGGAGAATAAAACAAGGATAACTGGGAAATGAAAATCACATTACCGGTACATGTATTTAAAATTTTAATAGAAATTTTCAAAGTTGTGGTTGCAGGCAAGTGGCTTGAAAACATTGTAGAAAAGACAGTATTTATTAATCAAGTAAGACTCGGTTCAATTTCGCTGAAAAGAAATATTTAAAATTTAGAAACAGCTGCCACTTGAATGCACAGACATACAGATTGTGCAATCTAGTGTTGATTTTGTTCCCCGAACTTTGATTCCCCAAAATTAAGGATTCTCAGTTTAGAACAGAAAGATAAAAAAAAAACCAATCAATGTAGATACTACATAGACCAAATGGAAAAAGAATACATATATTTTGCAGCCAAATATCTTACAACCCACAAAAAGTTTTTACAGCTTCATCCTACACTACAAAACAAAGTACTGCATAAATGAAATTAAGAATTTATAAGTTCTTTAAAACCTTTTGACATTAAGATGAACAATTAAACTGTTAATTTTCAAATTAATCTTTTGGTTTTTATTTCAATAACGGCATAAAAAAAATACCTTTGTTTTCCGGTATATAATAAGGGTAATTGAAAAGACCATTTTAGACAAAAGAATATATGGGTAATTAAGAAAACACTATTAGACAAAGGAAATTTCAAAGTGCATTCATTGATGTTGCCTCATGTTTAGTTGTCCTTCGAAATAATTATTAACACGTTATGAATAATTAATAAAAAATTAAATAATTGTTAAATTTAAATATCGTAAAGAAAATGAGAAGAAAAAAAATCTCACAAATAAACACAATTCATAACAAGAATTTGGTAAGATCACCATACAACCAATGAATTGGACACTTGCCTCTCAATACTTATTTTATATTTTAATAATACCTATTGGGAATGGACAACTAAATACAGAACTATACTTACCGGAATTACAATGCTAATCAAGAAAACTTTCTGTTCAACATTGACTTGATTTGGAAGACAGTAATGGCATTAACTTGCCTCTCAAGTATGTCATGAAATTTGTCATTTATCTTAAACCTTGTAATGAAAATTTCAGTCTGGATCACTCGTTAAAAAAATATTAATAAACAGAAATAATAAAACTGTAAATGTTTAACATATGTTGACGAAGCATCTCTATCTGAAAATGGACCAAAGTAAAAACTAATTCTGACAATTTTAAATTTACCATGAGACGAAGGCAAATAGAAATAACAAATGAAGCAAATAAATTAACCAATTACATGTAATATTCAGAACTACAAAAATAAGAATTCAATAGACTGGAAATTTTACATCCAGATTATAAAGTAAGTGCATTCTAGCATTTGACAGGGTATTGTGCAAACAGCAAAACACACATTTATCATGCCAGACTGGAATCATCATTACATTCATCATACAGCTAAGTGCCAAGATCAATTCACGGTCCATTCTATTTTATAGATCTACTCAAGTAAGTACTTTCAAAGTTATCAAGTACATGTACTATCAAATGTGCCTGAAATATCCAAACTTGTCATGCCAGTCTAGTTTAAACTAATTAAATATGGACTAAATTGTTTTGCTTAATTTGAATGCAATCTGAAAGCTTCATTATATATTTTTTTACCAAAATAGTAAAGTATATAAATACAAAGCTTAACTTGAAACAATGATGTCAAATAAATGTAATGAATTTTCAAAATTTTAACCAACCAAAGTAAATCTTTTTATTCTAACATAACAAAGCATAAATGATACAGTTATTTTATCTAGGCCTATACTATACTAGAATTTATATTTTAACAATTACATTAAAAAATGTCAAGGAAATGTATAATATTGTTACCTTAGTATGCCCCAAATATGTTGTAATTAGCAATACTGTGAATAAATAAATTCTCATGCATATTTAAATGAATGGATTGGTGGGTAATCTTCTTGTCTACACAAGTGATTTTGTTCAATCGGTGTTTTAATTTTTGGCAACATGTAGCAACCCAAAAATCCATTAAAAACTGCTACCCTAAGAAAAATAGAAAAAAATAGTTATAGTATACTGTACAGTACAGTATTTCAGAAGAAAACTAAATTTAAATACATTTTTGTGAAAATGTGTCTGTTTTATTTATCAACAAATACAGTATAATATTTCAAAAGAAAACTAAATTTAAATACATTTTTGTGAACATGATGAGATATAGTTCATACAGTTTAATTTTTTTTAAACAAACCTTGAAATTTCAAAGATGAGGAAATTTTATGCTGAGGTGGTTTGTGACCGAAGCTACAGTTCAACAAACAACTATTCAGATCTGTTGAAACATGGGTTCAGCTTGAATAAAATAAAAATCTGAATCTTTCATCACCATGGTTATCAACCATTATAAATCATAACAGTGGTAAGCAACATCATCATTTCATCCTAACCAAAATCACAGACATCATCATTTCATCCTAACCAAAATCACAGACATCATGATTTCATCATAACCAAAGTCAGTGACATCATGATTTCATCATAACCAAAGTCAGTGACATCATCATTTCATCATAACCAAAGTTAGCGACATCATCATTTCATCATAACCAAAGTTAGCGACATCATCATTTCATCATAACCAAAGTCAGCGACATCATCATTTCATCATAACCAAAGTCAGCGACATCATCATTTCATCATAACCAAAGTTAGCGACATCATCATTTCATCATAACCAAAGTCAGTGACATCATCATTTCATCATAACCAAGGCCACCAAAGTAAATTTAAAGGTGAAGTGATGTTCAAGTAACAATTCTATAATCCCAACCCCTTGAATACTGACAAGTTCTAATCAAGATTCAAAACAAACAAAAATTGACAACTTATGCAATAAAATGCTAGTTCTTAAAAAGAAAAAACCAGACTGTACAATATATTCCAAATTAGCAAAGTGAATGTTAGAAATCGCACAAAAAATGCATCTATCTGGGAAAGAGTAAGGGAAAGTCGAGATCAAAAGAAGAGATCGAATTAATGTCTCTGACACTCAAAATCATTTAAAAATAAAACGGATCAATTTGAAGCATTTAGTTTCATCATAGTATCTTACAACAATTATAGTATCGTGTCCAATCTTACAGCGATTATAGGATTCTGTCCAATCTTACAGTGATTATAGGATTCTGCATGCTCAAACATCAGATCTAACATGGGAATTAACTCACCACCACCACCCATTCATTTTTGAATTCTTTCTCAAATATTCCAGTAAAAATGTGATCATAGCAAACCAAACAATATTATTATTGTTATAATCAAAAATATTTCCAGTATATAAGATCTCCTTTAAAGCTGTTCTAGGAGACATGCTGCCAGACATCAGTTAATGCTGTTTTTGAAGACATGTTTGCCAGATGCTGTTCTTGGAGATGCATTTAACAGACAAAATAGCATATTCTAACCACCTGGATATTGGTATATTTATTACAGGTAACAGATCTTAAGACTCAATAGAGATACAAATGTGATCAAAAACTGTTCCCTTTTAATGACATCGAGAAACTTAAAGCATAAAAAAGATATCCTGTCTATTTCACAGAATTGAAGAACCCAATTAATAAACTTTTGAACTTAAAGCACTCGTGATATGAAATATTCTGCACACACTGCATGCTCAAACATCAGATCTAACATGGGATTTAGAACTTAAAGCACCCGTGATATTTGATGAGATACTCTGCACATTATAAGTGACGAGTCCTCTTGGATAACATACAAATTGTAAAAAACTGATTCCAAGTCTTCTCCATTGATTGTAATTTTAATATAGCTAAACAACAATTCTGTAAGAACTACTTAATTCATCCATGAGTACTTTAGTCACAAGATGTATATACAAATAACAATGATGACTAGATTATAAAAAGTCAATGAAATTAGTGACTAATGGTGCATCAATTACCGGTAGTGTACAGAATGAATTGTATCCACTCTACCAATTAGTATTACTCAGTGGACAGTCACACTGCCCTGTACACTGCTGCACTACTTGAGAAATTGTTCCAACTCCCCCAATATACACTGTACATGGATCTCACAAATTTTATGAAACTCAAATTCTGTAGATATCAATCATAGTGTTTATTTGCATATACATAAATCTTTGACATGTGTATTGCTTTTTATTTGACAAATGAATTACTCTGACATATTTCTCATTATTGGATGCATACATTACAATTATGTGTATTTATGATTACTGGAAACATGAATTATGTGAAATGGAAAATTATTTCAGTGCAAACTTTGTGTGGATTGCATAGTTTTACCTATTGCTATCCATGTCAGCAGCAAATTGAACAAATTAAGAAAAAAAGAATCACAAAAAATTTAAAACAACCTGGTACATTTCAAACAGGGATCTATCTGTATGGTTTATTCTAACTGGTTTAATCACTTACTGATCTGATCATCTGTCTGTAATGCTTCGTTTTAAGTTAACTGTTTAGACATTTTCCAGACTAGTGAAAGTACTCTTGGAGTCACATGAGAGTTAAGCTGAACAAGACTAATCAATCACAATATCAACAGCTTGACATTAAAAAAGTATTTCACACAAAAAGTTTAAAAAATAAAATCACAGCCTTTCAAAATAATGCTAAGTTCATTTTTCTTTTAACATTACACTAAGAGTAGGGGGAATACTATGTGTGTGTGTGTGTATATATATATATATATATATATATATATATATATATATATATATATATATATATACACACACACAGTGTACACGCACAGTGTGAAAGGGGTAGGGAATAATTATAATATTGTATCTGTATATAATACTCAGATTAAAGAGCAATAATCTTTTAAAATAGAATTTTACAAATTGGCTAGCTACCAGTTTTAAGAAATTTACAAGTTCAGCACAAGGTGTCATTTTAAAACCACAGTAAACCAGTTGTTACTTTAGGGTTTAATGCCATTTTCCAGCACACAATAGGCTATAAATGGTGGCCAAGTATTAATAGTGGGTATGTCATTAAGATGTTTAATGCAGCTTTAACAATTTTTCAGTTATATCTATGGTGGAGGAAGAACCTAGGAAAACCTCTGGAAAGAACCATGACCTACGAGAAGCTACTTGCATGCTTTCTCACATACTGATGGCTGAATCAACAGTAAACCAGACTAAAATACGTCACTAGTCGCCATTGTAATGCCGAAGTCATGTGGACAGCCAGTAAGATTAACCATTTTTTTCATCAGAGAGAGTAATGATGCCAAATTAGAGGCTTGTATTTTTTCTTTATCTTTGTGAAAACCCATACAATGCCGGTAGTCCTAATGTCCCAGTGAGAAATCTTTTGAAAGGACTTCAGTGTAAGGTTGAGTACATAGTTTTTCTTTCCAGTCAATCTGTAATGCCTGGGGGGTGGGGGTGAATGAACTCTTTGTCTTTGATACTAGTAAGTGAGAATCATTTCCAGATTCTATTTTTTAATTTATTTTTCTTTCGTTACAGTGTTTCACCAAGCCACCATCTGTTTAGCCAGGTGGAGATGGTCGCAATCTTTGTTTATCGAGCTATAATGCTGGTGATTTAAACTTCATCTCAAAATAAATGTATTGTTTCTTGACGAGTTAATTATGTCTTTTGGTTTCATTCATTGGTACATAATATACATTTTTTCCACATTTCCCCAAAACCTGGTCAAAAGCTATATACATCTAGTCATTGTTGCGTCAATACAACACCTTGACAATCCTAAACCTTTGCTTCTCTGCTCAGAAATGGAGACAATAGTTCAGACCAAACAGCTGAGTAAAAAATGTCAACAAAGAAGTATACAGTAAGACCTATTATGAGAGACCACCCCTTCTGCCAATAAAAAGTGGTCTCTCATAACCGGTTTGTACAAAAATACCAGTTTCCAATGTTCATTTTTAGAACAATTTCAAGAAAAATAACCACAATCACTGTACATGTATTCTATTCTTTGTTAATAGGTCATGCATTTATCTAAAAACAAAATTATATAGCAATAAAGATATACTTCTATCATTAAACATTTACATTTAATGATGACATATTTTAGCATATGAAATTGTTTCTGAATTAAACCTTTTCATTTATAATAACTAAAACTTGTTTTTACCGATGTTTAAACCTCTTGTTTGCAAGTGGCCTGCTTATTTTCTATTCTTTCAGTTACAATATTTTCTCCAGCCTTAAAATTTTTATTTTTTTCATATGAGGTTCCTCCATTGTTATCAAGGTTTTAGGTGTTAATTATTTGTTCTCAGTTGTAATATCGAATGTAAAGACGGTTTTGAATTGACTGTGGGAAATTATGACAAATCTGTACGTGTGCATTGCGTGTCTAACAATTAATGAAATAAAAGAAACAATTATCTCATCCAGAAACAGAACCATTTACTCAGAGACAAAAGACAACAGCTTTATTCAAAGATGACAAACACGGATTAACTCTATTAAGTAAAGTGTGTAACCCAGTGGTACCAAGTTGAATAGATGACAGATTTATGACTGGAATGTAAGCACCTAATATTGGGGGAAAACAACAAACATCACAAGTCTTGAATATTATCAATTGAATCCCGCAAATGATTATCTCTTGATGGTTTAATAGACAATGACTTGATTCACCCCACGGCAATATGGATTAACTCCAAAGACAAACAATATACGCGACCACTCATCAAATTGGGCAGTACAATGGCAATTTGTGACATGTACGATATCCTGGTTTATGGACTGTAGCAACTATCACTGGTAGCAACAATACTTGTTTCCTTTTTTAATGATTTCTCCAATCGTTGCTAATCAAGTGGTCATTGTAATAATTGATTACATATATGTCAGTGGTGTCTGTCCTCATGATATAGTCATTGATAGGGATGCAAAGTCCTACGACATGGCAGAGAAGCAGGCTAAGTGAGGGAATAATTAGTCTGATTCCCTACTTTTTACACTCCCTGCATTGCTTACATCTATATGAATAGTGGAGAACACAGGGAGCATATGAAGCAGGGAAACAGACATGGAAATAATCTACATATACTATTGTCTGCTGTACGACAAAAACTATTAAATACTATAAACACAACTAACAAAATAGACATCGATAGCCAGCCTATTTTATAATTTTCAAAACATTTTGAATGGTATGAATGGTAGTTTTTACAGGAATTGAAAAAAGGTTGGTGGAGTTTATCCTCGTTTTATTGCGATGTGTCAAAATCCATAATTTGCCAAGATATCGCAGTCGTTGGTCGCATTCAGCAAGTGCTAGCTCATAAAAGAGCGTTTATATAGAAAAATCGATCTGTGCATTGTTTGTGGTCGGAAATGGCATGTGGTTGCTCATAGAAGAGGTCTCTGATGGCAGTTTGTACTGTGATAGATTTCTTCAAGAATAATAAGACATATACATCAAAGCTAACTGCAGTTCTTGTTACATTTGAAACAACTCTATGGATATGATAAATATCACCTTTGTTTATTTCACAAATCATATACATATACATGTATTAATATATGTACATATTCATGTGATGTTCATATATATTTTTGATTCACTTCGTTTTATAGATGTACATCTTTATTATATAAGCTATTTTGCGAGGAATGCATGTAATATTTAACAAAATTTATGAATAAAGGATATGATACATGCACAGTCTGAGTTTTTGTTCTTCTTCAACAATACCAACTATTGATCCTGAAAACTGGTCAATTTTCACAAACCTATTATGACATACCACTGTCTTAACAGGTTTTACTGTAGTACCCACAAACGTTAATGATGAACACAACAAATGAAAAAAGGTTTAAAAACTGTAACACAAAACTTTAACATTGTTAACAATGATGAACCAAAATTTCTGCCACAGTAGTCAAGACAAGCAAGTGTAAAAACCGGAGATCCTTAAAAATAGTATCTTTAAGTTTCAGCTGAATGCAGAAAGTACTGTAGAAAATGTGTGACTTTCAACTTCAGATCTCTAATATAAATCTTTCACACTATTCACCATGATACAAGCTTTCTACTTCAGGTAAGACAATAACTCCTTGCATATCACAACATCAGCACAACAAGAATTAGTACAGATACTACCCCAACCTCGAGACCTATTACAGACACTATCCCAAATAGGACCAATTACAGACACTATCCCAAATAGGACCTATTACAGACACTATCCCAAATAGGACCTATTACAGACACTATCCCAACCTTAAGACCTATTACAGACACTATCCCAACCTTAAGACCTATTACAGACACTATTCCAACCTTAAGACCTATTACAGACACTATCCCAACCTTAAGATCTTTTACAGACACTATCCCAACCTTAAGACCTATTACATAATCTATCCCAACCTTAATACATATTACAGAGAGTTTCCCAATCACAAGACCTATTACAGACATTATCATGACAAAAATAACACCTATTACAGACATTATCATGACAAAAATAACAAGTGAAACAAAATTTTGACTTTGATACCAGGTGATTAAAAATGCATTACTCTAGAAAAAGCAAAACTCAGAACAAATGTGATACTTCTCACTTGAGCTGGCAAAAATCAAACCCTTGAAATAACTACAATGCATACATTTGTGTTCACAGAAACCTTTCAAAGGTATTGTTTTTGCATGATTGTTTCATTTCTTAGCAAAGAGAAATTAAACAATATATTTTGGTGCATTGTCAAACAAAACCAGAATTGTGTGAAACAAATCTTTTAATTTTGCAATTGAAAATTATTCAAATGAGCTAAAAAGAAAGTACCTAAGTGGTATCATATTTCAGAAGTTAAAATTAATTTTTCTTAAAGCAATAAACCATTACCTTAAAGCAGTAAACCGTTACCTTAAAGCAATAAACCACAACCTTAAAGCAATCAACCATTATCTTAAAGCAATCAACCAGTCTTTTTAATGTAAATCAACAAAACTAGAATTTCTCTAGAAACCTTGCACATATTCACACACATAATAATTTCATCCACTTGTGTGAGAGTAAAAAGAGACTCCCTTGCTGCATTTCTTTTACATACAATTAGTGATAATTTAGCTAAAAGTCTGCACTAATGACTTATTACTACCGTACACATAAGCATAATAATGATCTGGGAAACTTGTTAATGACTAGTCAATTGCAGATAGCCAATATGGAGTGAAAGGAATGTTAAAATATTTATGGCAATTCCACAACCAATTGTTTAAAAAAAATTACAAGATGACGTGATACATAAATTGTGAGGTCTCTTTTAAATAAAACCTTTGTGGCCTTGATATTTGATCATCTGGTTTTGCCTGCAATAATTGTTACATCTGTAGCACTGAATGATGAGTTTCAGTTATCAAATCAAGAGTGATCTTTCATTTTTCTCTGATACTTTAATCCCACAATCTCATGACACTACACCCACTCTGATAATTATTTATTTGCTGATAAAGATAAAAAGCTTTCAAGTTTAGGCCAGACTCCCAACATATGACACACTGAATCCTGTAACAAATTAGCACATATGATGACATAAATCCTGTACAAAATTAGCACATATGTATGACACTTTGAATCCTGTACAAAATTAGCACATATGATGACATAAATCCTGTAACAAATTAGCACATATGCTGACATAAAGCCTGTACAAAATTAGCTTATAAGTACAACACTTTAAATCCTGTACAAAATTAGCACATATGTATAACACTTTGAATCCTGTACAATTAGCACATATACGACACTTTCAATCCTGTACAAAATTAGTGCATACAAACAAAACATTTAATCCAATACAAAATTAGCGCAAATAGTTTTAAATATCAGATAGTACTATCATGTCTCACATTTCAAAAAACGGCAATTAAATAAATAAGTCTAATGCCCCATACACCACAACTGCCAGATAAATACAAGTGATATCTGCATGCGGATTGAGCTAACCAATGACTACAAGACTTCATAAATTAGTCACATCGTATGTTAAGAACAGGATAAACGTCACCACATAGCACAAACATGGTTATCTATAAAAATTTGAAGGTATTCAACATTAAATCTTGCAGGAAACAAAACGTGAACACATTTTCAGTTTCAGCTGGTAGGCATTCTTAGACTGATTACATTTCTTGAAACTCAACTAGTTTCTTGTGACCACACTTGAGATGGACCTGTTCTTAACTTAACTGATATCAAAAGGTTACCAACTGACAATAAAAGTTCATTTACCTGGGCATTCCATGTGATCACAGATTTGAGGGTGAACGCTTTAAACAGTTATTCACTTGCAAACATACTGTGTGACTGTCATTTAACAGATATTGCATCCATTTAACAGAAAGCATTATTATGCTACATTTAAATATGTACTGTTAATAAATAACTGAGCCCAACAGTTCAAACTCAACTTTCAAAGTTCCCTGACAGGATCTTCTTTTCCACTTAACAAGAAAATAAATTTGGTCCTGATAGATACAAGAAATCAATGCCAAAACGTAAGTCCTATCTTAGTAAGCTACATGTATAAAGTTGTAAAACTTAAACTATTATAGAACTTCATATACAACTTCAACAAAGTCACACCAAGAATTTATTATCAAATAAGACTTGCATTCATTGCCTATCATTTTGTAAACTGTTTCTCTTTCCTCACAAAATAACTCATGAAGAAGCACATTTTTTTAAAAAGGAAACAAAATTAAATGCAACTTTGAACAGTTTAGTAGTGAAGTAATTACCAATATGATGCATATCCTTTCACAGTGTGTCATATACAGTTTAGTAGTGAAGTAATTAACAATATGACACATATCCTTTCACAGTTTGGAGCCTTAAAATAAAGGCTCCAGTTCAATTAAAAAAAGTATGTACATTCTGTAACTTTAAAACATATCTCGAGTCACAGCTTTTTGTTAGAGCTTGTAAATGTTAAATTTCAGCATTTAAGTGAAATTAGGTCTTGATTTTGTTTAAAGATTACAGGACTATGTTGTGTGATATACAGCGGAGTCCAATTTATTGCCATATACTGAAACGATTTTAGATGGGCAGAAGTAAACGATTTTAGATGGGCAAGAAGTAAACGATTTTAGATGGGCAAGAAGTAAACTTTCCCTCAAAACTTAGTGGTCAGGCACGTAACACAGCTGGCTGCTCAATTCTTTTCGTTATATCTGAAGCATTGTTACATTACATAGTATGAAGCCATATGCATGTCCCAAGTCTAAAAATCCAACAGATGGCGGGGGGTGGGGTGGGGGGTGGTGTAGGGGGAAATCTTACAACTTGACGATTTAAATAAAATCTGCTTAGCCTATCCTACAACCAAAATAATTCCAAAATCTCGGAATTACAGGTTCCCATGGACACTAAAAATAAAGAAATTTATTCACACATTTTTAATATGTTTAAATTTGGCCAAACTTGTAAGGTGGACCTGGACTAATAAATCTTAACTGCCATTAAAACTGTACAATAATAAACATTTGAAGTGTTTTATTTATTACAGAAGTCTATAGGACTTTTAAACTTTGGAAACTTGACTTTAAAAAAGAACTACATAATCTCTTCAAGAATACATGGTACTGTCTGGTTGTTTTTCTGTAAATTAGCTGACTTTCTGAAAGCTTTTCACCATGTCAAGAACTTTGGATTTTCTGTTGCTGCTACTCAGGTCAAACTTTTCCTGTTGTGTTTTCTCACGTACCTGGACTGCAGTTTTCTGCAACAAAAATTAATCCAATGATGTTACAAACTTTCAATATTATCACATTTGAAATCATATTACCATGGGTCAAACAAGGAGCAATTCAGTCAAACAAGGAGTGATTCAGTCAAAACAGTCATGGGTCAAACAAGGAGTGATTCAGTCAAACCAGTCATGGGTCAAACAAGGAGTGATTCAGTCAAAACAGTCAACCTTGTCCATAAACTTTACTTAAAACTTCAGAAATTTGATATGTATATGTACTTTGCTGTGCCATGAAATGACACCTACCCCACCTCCATTCTGCAGGAGACGATGATACTGCCGAGTTAAAATTCAATGATATTCTGTCAGAGACAGTGATCTTGCATAGTTACATGGACCAAGTTTTATTAATGTGTAAAATATAAAAGGATGCCTTAACATAAACTCTGTCCTAAATTAGAAGCTACCAGTAACCTAAAATCCAGTCCGGTCATAATGAAATACAGTAGTCTTCATTTGGTATACATATACTGTACTGTACTGATATACAGTAGTTACTGTGCAATATTTATGAAACAAAAACCAGTGTCAATATTTTCTCAGAACATGCAAATTGGGCAGTGCAAATATTGAGAATTATAAATGGACACACATTTAAGAAGTATGCTGCCTGATCCTATTAAAAGAAATATATGGAAAGACTCTTCTCTTCTTCCAAATAGTGCCTTAAAAGTTGAGTTGTTCACACCTTATTATGTAGGTAGGTAGGTAGATAGGTAGGTATGCTAACATAATGTTATCAAATACCTGGCTATTCAGTGCTGATATAAAAGGAACATGTTTGGTCACATTTTATGGTTCAGCAACAAAAACAGGCAACTTAGGACTGAAACAGAACAAATCATTGTAGCCATTTTGAGCCAATTCAATAAAGATTCAAACCTGTCACTTGTTAAAGGGAACAAGAGTACAATGAATAGCATCTAATATGCCTGCCCCATGTGTAATCGTCCAACAATGACAATACAACTATCCCATGTTTAAATATCATCCAATGACAGTACACCTGCCGTATATTTAAAATGTCCTCCAACAACTATGTGTTTACCCTATGTTTGTCATCTAATGATTATATATGCCTGACTCATGTTTAATTGTTCTCTAATGATAAAAAAACTGCCTGTGTTTAACTGTCCTGTAATAATAATACACCTGCTGTGTTTAAACATCAACTAATGATAAAAAAACTGCCTGTGTTTAACTGTCCTGTAATAATAATACACCTGCTGTATGTAAACCTCCACTAATGATAAAAAAACTGCCTGTGTTTAATTGTCCTCTAATGATTATACACCTGTCTGAGTTTAACTGTCATCTAATGATTATACACCTGTCTGAGTTTAACTGTCATCTAATGATTATACACTGCCCTGTTTACTTGCCCTCTAATGATTATGCACCTGCCCTATTTAATTGTTCTCTAATAATATGCCTGCCTTGTGTTTAAATATATTATAATGATTATACACCTGCCCATTGTTCTCTAATGATTATAAAGCTGCTCTGTGTTTAATTGTCCTTAAATGCTTATACACCTTCCCTATGTTTAATTGTTCATTAATAACAATACACCTGCCTGTTTTTAATTGTTCACTAATAACTGTGCATATACCACGTGTTTAAGATTTTCAAGATGGCTATGTCAGATATGGTAGGTCGTCCTTTGTGATATTATTGCAGATTACTTTGTTCCAAAAATAAATGACTTGTACATGAAATGAAGGTGTGTGTGTGATTTGGATTTTTAATGTAGCTTTAACAATTTTGCAGTTATATTGCTACAATGTCAGCAATGTGGCAGTTTATAGTGATGTCTAGCACTGCTGCATCATGCTGCAGACATGTGGCATAACGCCATCCAGTCACATTATCCTGACACCAGGCTGACCAGTCCTAACACTAACCTCTTAATGCTGAGTGCCATGTGAGATGGCTGTTAGTACCATTTTTACAAGTCTTTGGTATGACTTGGGTGGGAATAGAACCCTTGACCTCCTGCATCCAAGGTGGATGCAACAACCACTAGGCCATCGGTGTGGCTATAAAATGAAAGAAAACAGTCAAGCATATTGTCTATATATGTACAAATTTATTTAATTTCAAACTATCCAGATCCATTTAAAACTCGGGTCTAAATCTCTTCCTTCCTCTTTGAATCAATTTATCCAACATGTGCAATTGTTGTTATTAGATTATTCATTAGTGGAATTTGTCAAACAAAATTACGACTCTGGCGATGGAATTGACAGGTGGCATCTCTGAATTCTAAATTAATATCTGAATCTTACTTAAACCTAAAATCTTGATTGTTTCTGATAGTTTATTAACAGTTAATGTCAGATAGCTATTAACAGTTAATGTCAGATAGCTATTAACAGTTAATGTCAGATAGTTATTAATAGTTAATGCCAGATAGTTTATTAACAGTTAATGTCAGATAGCTATTAACAGTTAATGTCAGATAGCTATTAACAGTTAAAGTAAGATAGCTATTAACAGTTCATGTCAGATAGCTATTAACAGTTAATGTTAGATAGTTATTAACAGTTAATGTCAGATAGCTATTAATAGTTAATGCCAGATAGTTTATTAACAGTTAATGTCAGATAGTTATTAATAGTTAATGCCAGATAGCTATTAACAGTTAATGTTAGATAGTTATTAATAGTTAATGCCAGATAGTTTATTAACAGTTAATGTCAGATAGTTATTAATAGTTAATGCCAGATAGTTTATTAACAGTTAATGTCAGATAGTTATTAATAGTTAATGCCAGATAGTTTATTAATAGTTAATGTCAGATAGGTATTAACAGTTAATGTCAGATAGTTTATTAACAGTTAATGTCAGATAGTTATTAACAGTTAATGTCAGATAGTTTATTAAGAAATCATTTCCTTATATAGATTAAAAGAATCATAACATTTATAAAAAATGGTGTCATTGGGGCTTTAAACAGAGGATAACCTGCAAATGCATTTGGAAAATAATATATGCCATAGGAATCCAACTGCTCAAAAAGTTCATATGAAAACCATAGAAAAATGTAAACTGCATTCATGATTGACTGCTCAACATCCAAGGTGTCTCCATCAGGTATATCTTACTAGAACAGCCCTAAGTTACAGTGACCTTTTGACATTTTGACACCATAATCAATAGACTTTTCACGCCATAATTAATTGACTTTTGACACCATAATCAATACCTTTGACACCATAATCAATAGATTTTTGACACCATAATCTATAGACTTTTGACACCATAATCAATAGACATTTGACAATATAATCAATAGACTTTTGTACCCAAGATGTATATCATCAACACACTTTTGTAAAGGAATGTTGCTGAAAGCTTGACATTTTTGTGCTGATGCCATTTTTTTTCTTATTTCAAAATGAGCGTTTTACTTTCTCTAACAAATATTTGTAGGCTTGCTCTTTATCCAAATCAATCTTAAAAGTTTGGTATCTGAAGATTCTGAAGAACTCTAATTAGGCAAAAGAAGATGGTGCAGAACTCGAGGTGCTGTGCAGAAATAACACTGGTAACACATGTACAGATGAAAAGATTGAAGGGACAGACAAAATTGTAGCATAGTAACTTTAGGCAGGTGGATACGAAGTCAAGAGAATTTGCAAGGATCTTGTTTAAATGAGATCATTTTGTTCAAAATATAAATACATGAAGATAATGTTGCAATTTATTTCAAAAGACAAATACCGGTAGGCAATGTTGCAATTTATTTCAAAAGGTAAATACCTGTATGTCTTGTTGTAATTACCTGTAGACAATGTTGTAATAATTTACACAAGCTCCACACAATGGTGTATTGAGGGTTTATTTAAAACCTATGTTAAATCTGAACACTTGAACAGGTATTCATTTAATGAAATAAACATACCTTTTCAAATTGTTAACTCTTAATTTAGCTATAAAGTCCAAACAATGTACATTATAAGTTACAAGCCACTCTCATACAACATTTTTAAAAAAAAATAGTTTCATTACCGTTTCTTCTTTCTTTTCCACCTTTGATGGTGCCTTTTCAATGATTTCTATTTTGACTTGGGAAGCATTTTCTGTACCATTCTTCTTTATTGACAAATCCCTCTTCCACTGAGGAACACTTGATGCAACACTCGATCCAAGGTTTACTGATCTCTCAAGACTTTTGCTCTTTTCAACCACTTTTGGTGGAACTTTCACTCCAACCAGCTCAAATGTGTTGATATCTTTTTTGGAATCAGATGTTACATTTGTGCTTCTTGTTTCTACTGTCACTGGTTTATTAGCAAAACTCTGGTTATCCTTTTTGGGCAAAGTTCCTAAAGGAACTGTTGAAGTATCCTTTCTGGGGCCAGAGACTGAAGTTTGTGTATCCAATGTCTCCTTCTTCTGATGTGGAAACTGACATTCTTTACCATCCTTTTTCAGAGGTGCTGTGGAAACAATACTTACAGGTTTAGGTGTTATTGGCACAGGTTTAGCATCCTTTGGTTCAACATTATCAGGCTTGTTGTCATTATCAGCCTGTTTCTTTTTGGCTAAAGCAACCCATGACGGTTCTGTAGTTGAGTCAACAGAGCTACCGCTTATTCCAACCCAGGATAATCGCTTGACATCCACAGGTTTCAATCCAGCATTGCCAACAGTGACATTATCATAGTCATTTCTAACTGATTTCTGTTGCCTTGATGAAGAAATAGTACTTTCTACTTTTGCATGTACAGGATGTGTATTATCTGTCTTTGCAGTATCTAACAATTCCTTAGGAACATTTTGTTCTGGAAGTGTCTTACTCCGTGTCTGACGACGTGCCTTGTATTCTTCTCTTGGAGACGCCAATTTTTCTGGTGAACCTGATGGTATATTTGAAGATGATGAACCATCAGATTTTGAAGAGCTTTTATCTCCAATTTTAAACCCCAATTCCTCTCTACTATTCTTTATCTCATTTTCTGCTGGCTTGACTGAATCACTTACTTCTGGCACCTGTTTCACTGATTTAGAAATATCTGCAGTGTCTGCCTTTGGGTGAAAATCACTTCTACCCTCAGACAGCTTAACACCTGGTTTTAAAGGCTCTTTCTTTAAAATAAAAGTTACAGGGCTTGTTGGAGTTAAAGGGGATAGATGTTCAACTGGGCCAACTATTGTCTTTTTATCTTCTTTTTTCTCCTCCTTTTTCTCAACAGTTTCTGCAAATTTTTTCTCCTCAACAACAATTTGAAACACTTTTTTCTCCTCCAATTGGTCTTTAGGGCTAAGTGAAGCAGATGGCATGGAATCATGAGATGGGGATTTTACATTCTCCACCTCTGGCTGTCCACCATTTTCCCATTTCGATGAGAACCTCTTAACTCGCTCAAATTTTTTTGACAGTTCAACATCTTCAGATGAAGAATCTTTACGATTGTCATTATTATCCAGTTTTAATGGCACTGGCCTTGATCTCAACTTGACATCCTGTAATGCTGACATAGATATAGGACTGGTCGAGAGTGGGGGCCATTGTTTAGTGGTTTCTGAATCCTGCCTAGCAGGTGCCCTTGGAATTTCAATTGGGGCTGAACTTTGAGAGTGGACACCAGAGGTGCCTGTGTCATTAGGATCAACTTGGATTAACGTCACTAACTTGTCATTATCCAATTTATTTTTGGATTCACTCTTGTCTGAAAAAAAGTTAAAGAAATGTCAGAAAATGTTAAACATGCAATGATACAAATCCTGAGTATGTACATTTTAAAAGGTACAGATTTGCTTATAATGTGTATTTTTAAAACCATAATTATTTTACTACAAATTAAGCATTTGATCATTTTGTATGGTCATGAAACTCCCTATCAAGCACATTTATATAACATAGTCCATGATATAGCACAGGTCTAGTCATGAGTCTCACTACATAAGCATCACCATATAACACAATCCATGATGTAACACGTGTCTTGTCACGAGTCTCACTACAAAAGCATCACCATGTAACACAGTCCATGATATAACACGTGTACTATCACGAGTCTCACTACAAAAGCATCACCATGTAACACAGTCCATGATATAACACGGGTCTAGTCATGAGTCTCACTACATAAGCATCACCATATAACACAATCCATGATATAACACAGGTATTGTCATGAGTCTCACTACATAAGCATCACCATATAACACAATCCATGATATAACACGGGTCTAGTCATGAGTCTCACTACATAAGCATCACCATATAACACAATCCATGATATAACATGGGTATTGTCATGAGTCTCACTACATAAGCATCACCATATAACACAATCCATGATATAACACAGGTATTGTCATGAGTCTCACTACAAAAGCATCACCATGTAACACAGTCCATGACATAACACAGGTCTAGTCATGAGTCTCACTACAAAAGCATCACCATGTAACACAGTCCATGATATAACATGAGTATTGTCACGAGTCTCACTACAAAAGCATCACCATGTAACACAGTCCATGATATAACATGGGTCTAGTCATGAGTCTCACTACATAAGCATCACCATATAACACAATCCATGATATAACATGGGTATTGTCATGAGTCTCACTACATAAGTGTCACCACACAATCCATGATATAACACAGGTATTGTCATGAGTCTCACTACATAAGCATCACCATATAACACAATCCATGATGTAACATGGGTATTGTCACGAGTCTCACTACAAATGCATCACCATGTAACACAGTACATGATATAACACATGTATAGTCACGAGTCTCACTACATAAGCATTACCATACAACACAGTACCTAATATAACAAAGATAGTCATGGATCTCTCTATAAAAATACCTCATTATAACATGGTCCCTGATATAACACAGCCATGATCATGGATAACACAATGAAGCACCTCAGTATAACATTGTTCCTGATATTCCTAGATTAAGTCATGATCTCACTATAAAGCACATCCATATAACACAGTCCCTAATATACCATGGGCATAGTCATGATCTCACTATATAGCATCACCATATAACACAGTTCCTAATCTAACATGGGCATAGTCATGATCTCACTATATAGCATCACCATATAACACAGTTCCTAATATAACATGGGCATAGTCATAATCTCACTTTAAAGCACATCCATATAACACAGTCCCTAATATAACATGGGCATAGTCATGATCTCACTATATAGCATCACCATATAACACAGTTCCTAATCTAACATGGGCATAGTCATGATCTCACTATATAGCATCACCATATAACACAGTTCCTAATCTAACATGGGCATAGTCATGATCTCACTATATAGCATCACCATATAACACAGTTCCTAATCTAACATGGGCATAGTCATGATCTCACTATATAGCATCACCATATAACACAGTTCCTAATCTAACATGGGCATAGTCATAATCTCACTTTAAAGCATATCCATATAACACAGTTCCTAATCTAACATGGGCATAGTCATGATCTCACTATAAAGCACATCCATATAAGACAGTTCCTAATATAACATGGGCATAGTCATGATCTCACTATATAGCATCACCATATAACACAGTTCCTAATCTAACATGGGCATAGTCATAATCTCACTTTAAAGCACATCCATATAACACAGTCCCTAATATAACATGGGCATAGTCATGATCTCACTATATAGCAGGCACTGTAGCAAGGGAGTGCTATAACAAGGGAATAGGAACTGTTACACTGAATGGTATTATAGCAAAAGAATGCTGTATTTGAATAGGAACTGTGCCACTGAATGGTATTACAGTAAAAGAATGCTGTATTTGAATAGGAACTGTTACACTGAATGGTATTACAGCAAAAGAATGCTGTATTTGAATAGGAACTGTTACACTTAATGGTATTATAGCAAAAGAATGCTGTATTTGAACAGGAACTGTTACACTGAATGGTATTACAGCAAAAGAATGCTGTATTTGAATAGAAACTGTTACACTGAATGGTATAATAGCAAAAGAATGCTGTATTTGAATAGAAACTGTTACACTGAATGGTATAATAGCAAAAGAATGCTGTATTTGAATATGAACTGTTACACTGAATGGTATAATAGCAAAAGAATGCTGTATTTGAACAGGAACTGTTACACTGAATGGTATTACAGCAAAAGAATGCTGTATTTGAATAGAAACTGTTACACTGAATGGTATAATAGCAAAAGAATGCTGTATTTGAATAGAAACTGTTACACTGAATGGTATAATAGCAAAAGAATGCTGTATTTGAATAGAAACTGTTACACTGAATGGTATAATAGCAAAAGAATGCTGCATTTGAATAGGAACTATTATAATGAAGGGTGTTACAGCATGGGACATAATGTGTTGTCATACATTTGGAACCTTTTCTAGGATCTTAGAATGACCAAGAAATTGTATGGTGGCTTAAAAACTTAAAATTAGTTCCTAATTATTTTGCAAAATAAAATGTTTTTCAAAAGGAGTCATCTGACATATCTCAAGTAAAATTTAACTCGAGATATTTCAGATGATACCTTTTTGAAAAACATTTTTTTGTGGTAAATTTTCACTTTGTTGATAAACTGAGAACTTTAGTGAGACCAGGACCAGGTCATTAAACTTGATATTTTTACACAGAATGTCACTTCTATTCATGAATTCTTGACCGAGTCGATATTTAAGCTTTCCAGTGCTTGGTTTCAGTCCAATTTTTAACTTTCTCCTCAAACCGAAATTGTACATTTTTTATATTTGAAAAAGAAATTGAAGAATTCCTCAACTTTGAAGAAATTCTTAAAATTTCCTCAGAGCTATGGCAAGAATCCATCAATGAAAATATAAGTATTCTATAAATGTATTTTAATCTCTGATGCCTGCAGTGAGAAAATCATATTTACCAACCAAGCTATAAAAAAGACATTAAAAAAAGCAATAAGAAAGAAAACATCAAAAATCTAAATTTGAGGAACAGAGATTGTGAGATGTTTAGCGATACTTTAGCCAGGGTCAAAACTCGAGCTGATGAAACAAACATTATGATTTTAAGTTACAGCTCAAATTAGTCTACCTTCTCACCTTGTCCACTTGCTATCAAAATAAAATTCTATAACCAATCAACCTGCCTTCAAAATAAAATTATATAACCAATCAACCTAAAGCGGGGAGTTCTCCCTTGTCACCAACATAAGCATGTGATTTTAAAAAAAAAAGGAGAAAGAAAAGAAAATCAGGGATTGTCCTGGGCTTCGCCAATGTCGCAAATTGTGATTTATTTCCCTTATTGGCAACAAAAATGTCCCATCTGGCGATTTTTTTGGTGACAAGACTTTTTGATTATTTAATTTGTACATACAATCATGGATTTGGACTGGATAAATTAAAAGGGAGAATGAAAGGAAGCCACAAACTTGACTAAGCAATGCATTGGAATCACTCTTTTACACAAACAATCCTTTGTTTGTATCGACAACCCCATCTTTACAGTACATTGTTACATCATAATCTGCTTATGCTGACATCTGGGCTGAGTACTGTATGCTGTGATACAGTCAATCATGCTACTGTACTATACCTAAAACTGACCGACTTCTGAAGACGCGAATAGAACAGATAAAATTAATTGAATGGCTAGTCCTTCTGGGTCTTTTTTCATTTTCTTTACATATACCAATACAATAGTTTTGCTGAACCTTCATAGAAAACTGATAACCTTTGAAGTACCGACTACTGTGTATAAATACAAAGCAAAATGGAAAAAATCTCAATCACATTTA
Organism: Unio pictorum; assembly: GCA_030141615.1. Classification (NCBI taxonomy): domain Eukaryota; kingdom Metazoa; phylum Mollusca; class Bivalvia; order Unionida; family Unionidae; genus Unio; species Unio pictorum. The sequence continues at coordinate 23,549,645 of JARLTB010000218.1, read as the reverse complement.
TATCTGTCGCCAGTGCAACATTATCATGAGCAAATGGAAGCTAGATGTTGCGTGTTCATCATCTCATCCTAAGTTAATAAAATAAACAGTGTTTGGATTTAGTGAAAATTCATCAGACAATACTGTCACTCACTCACTGAACCCGATGATAAATCTTGCAGTCCAACATCATTTACATGTAGTGCTTTAAGTGCATTATGATGAACGGGGCAAAAATTCCCAAAAAGTTGTAGACAGTTGGAAACTTGGGCATCGTGCCTGAGATATGATAAAAAGTTAAAACAGATGTTCTGTGAGGTATGTATCAAGGTAAAGTTTGTCAATTCATTTACAACTGGCTGTGATATTTTGAAGGAGTGTGTCACCAAACATGAATCCAGTCGGGGTAAGTAATATTTGTGCATTTTACACATTGATCTTTTCTTTTTGCTATCAATCCTGTGTTACGGCTACAGATTCTTAAACTCCGCAACAAGAAATAGCAAAAAACAAACAAGTTTTGCATAATTAAAAATAATTATTTATTTCTTAAAATACAGGACTGAAAGAATCCCTATATTGGGTTTGAATTTATGCTTATATATACGGTCCAATATCGCCTGGTGTTGACTCGTGTAAGTTTCATTCATGGGAATGGAGATCCTATTTTGCTTGTCGAGATAATTTATACAGCATTCATTGATCATTCTTGGGATTTTACAAGCTTTGAGAAGCTAGCCATAAGGTGGGGTGGTGGTGGCATTTCATTACGGAATGCATGCATGCAATGAACTGTCGCATTATATGTCACTTTATCTTACATTGCAATATACGATCATAGGGTTTTATTATTACTAAAATGTAAATTAAAGTTGATAATGCATTTTTTCCCAGGTAACAACAGGCATACATGTGCACAAACGCTGATGCGGGATGCTGACATCAGAAATAAACTCTGCATGCATCTCATCTCTCAAGAATTTAATAAGAATCAGCATGTACAGATGTGAAAAGTTCGACTTTGAAACTGCATTCAACAAGTGGGCAGCCCTAAAATCGTGATGGATCTTCATGTAACACTTTGTAAAATTTTGTTAATGCTTGTTGTAATTAAAGTATTAACTAACCCATCTTTTGTAATTTTCATTGCCTGTTACATTAATAGACTCAATTAACACTTGGAAAATTGTATACTACTTGTTCTGGCAACACTTTTTGAAAATTGGTGACAAAATATTGAGGTTGGCAATTTTTTGGGCGACAGCTTTTGAAAAGACAGGACCATCCCTGGGAAATGGAGATAGTTCAATATTTAATAATACTTCGATACCATCTATCATTCTTCTAGATCTACTCTGTTAAAGCTAGATTGAAATCAGAATTTTTAAAAAGATGTTTCCTCTAGTTGGAAAAGCACAAATAGATATTGATTGTGCTCTAAGTCTTCCTTATTTGAGTATGAAACTATACTGTATTGTTTCTTAAGAGGGTTAGTAGAATGTCATAATTAAATAAGATAAAAATAGATACATATAAATTGTGAAATGTTCAAAACCATTTTCATTTTCACGATGATAAACAAATACCAATATAGCTTAATAATATATCTGAATGTTATGTTTGCCTTTTCTTATCTCTTAACAGAAAATGTATTAAAAAGTCATAAATATATTTTAAGCAATTTCTTTTTATAGGCATTTATTATTTAAAAGGCCCTGGAGAGAAAGCAAATATCAAGGGAGATAACCGCTTCAAGTATGAATATGAATAGGATTAAAATTTGAGCTATGTCCCTCTATGAACATAACTTAAGCAAATTATATCCCAAATGTCAGTTTGACCTATTTTACTAAAGTCTGATATACACTATCTAAAGATAATGGCACAGTTAATATGCATATACTCTACTCAGTGTTATCCAAGACCATTCAAGCTCAGGTTAACAGACAAAGAAACAAATACACCACTCCCTAAAATAACTCCAGCACTGATAATTCACTAAACCACTTATAATGCAGGGTCAGGCATGGATCCCATTCTTTTAAAACAATAAAATACCCCAAAAATGATCTCTATTTGTTGAACATCAAAATTGATAACCGAAGTTCTGATATATCACTCATTCTATTGTCGAAAACACTAGATAGGACCTGGAAATTTTAATAGCTATTATGACAATATTTAATTTTAGTAAGAAGTTTTATAATTTGTTATATTTTCTAAGTACACCATAAATAATGATATTCAATGAAATATTTTGATCAATGTTAATAGAAAAATACCAATGAATAAATAATTTCTTATCAAGAAATTTGTCTTTTAGTTTCTTTTAAGTGTAATCACCATAAATACAATGTTTTCTTTTGTATTACATGTAAAATGTGTAAATCTACCATAACATCTATGTCCACGAGTTTTATTTGAGAACCTAATTAAGTGCTGATTCATGTCATGATATCAAAAATGGGGTTCAGCCATTACCCTGCAATGCTGATTCATGTCATGATATCAAAAATGGGGTTCAGCCATTACCCTGCAAACCGATATAGTATGGGACAAGAGTTGAGAACCTAATTAAGTGCTGATTTGTGTTATGATATCTGACTTGGGGTTCAGCCATTACCCTGCAAACCTAATTAAGTGCCGATTTGTGTTATGATATCTGACTTGGGGTTCAGTCATTACCCTGCAAACCTAATTTAGTGCTGATTTGTGTTATGATATCCGACTTGGGGTTCAGCCATTACCCTATAAAAAACTATAGCATGGGACAAGAGTTGTAATTGGTTTTAATCTTGATACATGCCATACTCCTTTACTAAACATGTGAGTGCCTATCTAGTCCACGACCAATGAGACAGCGTACAACTAGGCAGTTATTTACAAGTCTTGGTATGACTTGGCTAAAGTTTGAGCCCGCAACCTTCAGCATCTGATGTATCCGCTCTAACTACTTGGACACACGAGCAGTCCCATTATATAGTGAACTTTACCAAAGTTTTAAAAAAATTCTTGATTAAGGGTAGCTGATTAAGCATTTTTTACTTAGATGTAATTACAATACTGTAATTTAGTTACACAGTTAAAATTCATTACACTCTATAGTGAATGATGTTCTCATTTAATGTCACAAAACACTGCATATGAAGATGATAATTTGTATACACAAATAAAATGTGTTTATATCATATGTACAACTCAGAAATGTTTTACTTGAAAATATTGGTTCAAACCAATGTTAAATGTAAATGAACATACTAGCAAATAGATAATTCAAATAAGAGAATGAAAACACATTCATACAAATATATTGTATTCTTGCTTTGTGCCCACTTCTCCCTGTTCTGTCCAAACAGAGATGTCACTTCTGAATAAAATTCAAGTTTAGTTTGACTCCTGAGGGGCATCGCTAAGCAACCTGCTTGACATGCATACTGTTTTGTTGAATTCCTTTAAAGGTTTGAGAAGTATGCTCTCGAAAGGAAAATATTTATGGACAGACTGAAAGACTATCATGGGGTGAGAGATGGGCATAATAATAGATATATCCAACATGACTTGGTGACTGAAAATAAACTATGTACCTGTTCGTGTCTCATCTGTGTAGGATTTGGTTGGAGATTCTTCATTTAGACTTGGAAGTGGAGTTTGTTTCTCACCTTTCTGAAAAGCATCAAAACATTATATATATGTATGTTTATCATGGATTATCAACGGCTAAATATGCTGGACTAGTGACTAGGAGGTACAGGTTCAAATCCTGCACAGACATGCTGAGTTGGAAGTCATTTTGTGTCTCAGAACAAGGTACATAACTCCAGTGGCCATAAATTAACTAACATTCCCATGTTAATGTGTTGTTCAGCACAATTCCAATCCAATAATCCAATCTTAATTGGTACCAGTTATACAATTATAGCGGACTTTGCAGTTGCTATGTGTGTTGATACTTTTTTACTTGAAAGCTGGGGCTTTGTCTTGTACTCTGAATCAACTTATATATGGATTGTGTCATTGAAAGTTAATATAAGTTATGTTCGTAACTACAGGTAATAAAATGAACTACAACATGGATGTGCTTTCAGTTATAATAAAACAGCTGTGTCAATTGATAACAGAATATAGCAGTGATATTTTCAGAAGTAAAATCACAAGCATGTCAACATCGGTAATGCAATTTCATGATTGCCGGTAATATGGAATATCATACAACGATGCCATTACTAGTGTAAAATACAAAGCCAAGATATTGACCTGGCCTCGTCTTATACTCTGAATCGACTTATATATGGACGAAGGATGGAAAAAAAGTCAAATTGGTGAATTAGACTTAAATGTAAATTACTGACAAACTATAAAAATCAAGCAATGGAACTTTATGTAAAGATAAATATTTGATGTGAAATATGATGTAATATTAGAAACATTTTATAATTAGAAATGTGAATCACAAATGAGAAACCAAAGTGCCTCAAAAAGGACCAAAACCACAACAGTTAACAGGATGGATGAATGGGGAGATTGAAAATAGAATACCATGTGCCATAACCCAATCTAATGTGGGGCATAAAATTAAAACAACACAAGAAACAAGTCCCCAAAGGGGACTGATAGTCTAATCACCATAAAGAATTTTGGTAACAATTCAAGATCACTTTTCTTTTAACTGCTGAGTGTTTAAACAATTTTAAACATTTTTTTCCCATTATAACAAGATTTTAAAATTAACTGTTATGGATCTATGATTGGTACCAGTTTCAAACTAAACAAGTAAGAAGTCTTTTGGTGAAAACCCTATCTCTATGTCACCAACTTGCTAGAAAAAACAGATTTTCAAAGTGGTCACTGTTGTCGTCAGATCATTTTAATTTTTTGGAGAAAAACAATATATCATAAGAAATATTCTGGTGAAAGCCCTGTCATATGACTTTCAAATGAGGAGGCGATATATTTTTAGAGGGGTAGCAATAACATTATTTTTTAAGATGGGCACTGGCAACCACAAGGGCTGTGGAAGCATCACTATTTTCATCAAAGCTCACTAAACCATGCGAAGAATGTGTGTATAAAAAATATTTATGTCAATACTTCAAAGTAGTTTAGGAACAGTTCAATAACAAATTTGTGCTAACGGACAGACAGACAAGAGACAATGGATGACCCACAACATACAACAGGCCATCCCAAAAGGCTCTTTACATACATTCACAGTGATTAAACCAGCGACAACTCACATCACCCTTTCTGTGCACTGATCTTTTCGAAGACACACGACGATCTTTTGGTCTGACAGCTATTCTGTGTTTTGCTGCATTGCTACTCAAAGATTCTGTAGCTTTAACTGGCACAAGGTCCAGGTCCATATCACCTCCTAAAACAAAATAAATTATTCATTTTATATTTTATGCTGATACAAGTTCTGACAACATGAAGCAGAAAGACACAGCTTATATGGCTAACTGTGTTATATCCCCACACATCTTATTACACACCATCCATTCCAGACCATGACCCAAATTTTTTTATATATATTATTAATCCTCCTACAATTGCACAAAGTTTGGTAAAAGAAATTTTTAAATGTCATGGTAATTGCAGTTTCCTAGCTCCTTATAACACAGCTCCTGTTATAAGGCCCTTCCTTATAACACAGTTCCTGTTACAAGGCCCTTCCTTACAACACAGTTCCTGTTATAAGGCCCTTCCCTATAACACAGTTCCTGTTATAAGGCCCTTCCTTATAACACAGTTTCTGTTATAAGGCCCTTCCTTATAACACATTCGTTATAAGGCCCTTCCTTATAAAACAGTTTCTGTTATAAGGCCCTTCCTTATAAAACCGTTCCTGTTATAAGTCCCTTCCTTATAACACAGTTCCTGTTATAAGGCCCTTCCTTATAACACAGTTCCTGTTATAAGGCCCTTTATTTTAACACAGTTCCTGTTATAAGGCCCTTCATTAAAATAAAATTCCTGTTATATGGCCCTTCATTATAACACAGTTCCTGTTATAAGGCCCTTCCTTATAAAACCGTTCCTGTTATAAGTCCCTTCCTTATAACACAGTTCCTGTTATAAGGCCCTTCCTTATAACACAGTTCCTGTTATAAGGCCCTTTATTTTAACACAGTTCCTGTTATAAGGCCCTTCATTAAAATAAAATTCCTGTTATATGGCCCTTCATTATAACACAGTTCCTGTTACAAGGCCCTTCATTATAACACAGTTCCTGTTAAAAGGCAGGTATGGACATGGTCCCATTTCATGAAGTGGTAGTCAAGACACATACTTTATGACAAGGCAGTCTGTGGTTTCCATATAGAGCATTATAATGAGGGAACTATAAAACTTTCTAAAACATTAACATTGAAGCCACTGCTTTTGCTGCATGAAAGTAGTTCATATACCATTCATAGGCAAAACAAATATCAAACTTTGTCTGGATGACTGGTCCTCTATTGCTAACTCTCAGCATATATCCCATGCTTCAACATTCACGAATCAACTTTTCATTTTACATTATTTACAATGTATATAATACATACTCTTCATTGCTATAGGATGCCCAGATAACCTGTAGATACACTTGTAATGCGAAAGAAGGTGTGGATCTTATTTCTGTTATAGGTCCATTTGTTGCATGCTAAGAAATAAATTGGAAGATAAAACCTTGATATATTGTTGTTTTAGGGTTTACCGCCATTTTTCAGCACACGATAGGCTATACATGGCCGCCAGTATTATTGGTGGAGGAAGAACCCGGGAAAGCCCTACCGACCCACGAGAAGCTACTGGCAAGCTTTCTCACATAACTGCATTAGCCAAATCTTAGACTCGAACCAACGCAGACAGAGGTGAGACGGCAGTGATCCGTAACAGAAGGCGCTTTAGACCACATGGCCACTCAGGCCCCCCCCCCCTTGAAATATTGCTCATTTTATAATTGGCAATTAGTGTCCAGAATTTGGAATAGAATTATGAAATTCACAACTTTTAAAAAGATTTTTAATCTCTGGTTAAAAAATTGTAATTAATAAAAGAGTATCAGTACACAGTATAACAAAATGTTAGTAATACCTATTGTAAAACAGTATCAGTACACAGTATAACAAAATGTTAGTAATACCTATTGATTGCTATTCTTTCTGAATAAATATCAATTAAATATTTTTTGAAGTGAAATTAGAGTCTTTTAAACATTCAATTTCAGTAGAATCATCATAACTTTGAATTTGTGCAATTGAATTCCGATGTTACACAACCTTCACAGTGATGCCTATTAGTGTTTCTGTGAGAACCTAATTAAGTACTGACTTTGTTTTGATGTCGGTCTTACAGAACATTTAGCTACATTGTTACAATTTATCAAGTGCCCCAAGTTGCCAAGAGGTCTAAAGCACTCACCGTTACAGATCACTGCCATCTCATCTCTGATTGTGTGGGTTCAAGTCTTAGATTCAGCCAATGTGGGTATGTGAGAAAGTTTGCCAGTTGTTTCATGTGGGTTGGTGGTTCTTTCCAGGGTTTTTCTAGGGTTCTTCCTCCACCAATAATACTGGCCACCATGTATAGCCTATTGTGTGCTGAAATATGGCGTTAAACCCTACAACAACAACAACAATTTATTAAATATTGACCTGTGTCATACTCTCATGTTAATCAAAGTCTTATGTATCAAATCAAGCAAGGGGAATAGAACCCAAAAAGTTAAAAGGCATGTAAATCCTATCTGTACAGGAGCCAGGGGTCACAGTCATGTGACGTCATCTCAACTACTAAACTTGATACATGTACATGCTGAGAAAACTGTAAAAGTACATAACTACAGTATTTAACATATTGGACCATGCCAAGTCCATACAAAATAAACAAGCTTTGTATAAACACACTTCATGGAAGCCTACTAATCAATAATAATAATAACAACCCAAAACTGCATCAATATAATGAACCCAGACTAACCTGTTATAATAACAAACTAGGACACCCTACTAACCATAAAAAACATATCCCAGAGCTGTATCAACACAGTGAACCACAACCATCAATTATAATACCAACCCAGAGCTGTACCAACATACTGTATCCCTAGTAACCCCTTATAATTACAGCCTGACACTGTATCAACTCAACACAATGGACCCCTACTAGCTAATAATAATAATAATAATAATAATAATAATAATAATAATAATAATAATAATAATAATAATAATAATGAGCTGTATCAACACATTGGACCCCTATTAACCCCTTATAATTACAACCTGACACTGTATCAACACATTGGACCCCTACTAACTCCTAATAATAATAACAATGAGCTGTATCAACATAATGGACCACAACCAACTCTTATAATACCAACCCAAAACTATACCAACACATTGTACCCCTACTAACCTGTTATAATTACAACCTGACATTGTATCCACACACTGTACCCCTACTAACCTATTATAATTACAACCTGACATTGTATCCACACATTGTACCCCTACTAACCTGTTATAATTACAACCTGACATTGTATCCACACATTGTACCCCTACTAACCTGTTATAATTACAACCTGACATTGTATCCACACATTGTACCCCTACTAACCTGTTATAATTACAACCTGACATTGTATCCACACATTGTACCCCTACTAACCTGTTATAATTACAACCTGACATTGTATCCACACATTGTACCCCTACTAACCTGTTATAATTACAACCTGACATTGTATCCCTACTAACCTGTTATAATTACAACCTGACATTGTATCCACACATTGTACCCCTACTAACTCATATAATAACCACCCAGAGCTGTATCAACATACTGGACCCCTACTAACCCCTTATAATAATTACACAGTACTGTATCAACCCCTATTAACCCTTTATAATAACAACCCAGCACTGTATCAACATATTGGACCCATACTAACCTTTCATAATAACAAAACAGCAGTGTATCAACATAGTGGACCCTTACTAACCCTTTATAATAACCCCGTACTGTATCAACATAGTGGACCCCTACTAACCCTTTATAATAACCCCGTACTGTATCAACATAGTGGACCCCTACTAACCCTTTATAATAACCCCGTACTGTATCAACATAGTGGTCCCCTACTAACCCTTTATAATAACAACCCAGTACTGTATCAACATATTGGACCCCTACTAACCCCTTATAATAATAACCCAGTACTGTATCAACATATTGGACCCCTACTAACCCCTTATAATAATAACCCAGTACTGTATCAACATATTGGACCCCTACTAACCCCTTATAATAATAACCCAGTACTGTATCAACATATTGGACCCCTACTAACCCCTTATAATAATAACCCAGTACTGTATCAACATATTGGACCCCTACTAACCCCTTATAATAATAACCCAGTACTGTATCAACATACTGGACCCCACAAGCCCTTTATAATAACAACCAATCACTTTATCAACATATTGGACCCCTACTAACCCCTTATAATAATGATCCAAAACTGTATAATGATAAATACAAAATTCAGATTTCATCAACCATAACTCTCTTCATTGATATGAAATAAAATCAACATCTGCACTAACACATTAACCCCTGGAGATTTTTGCTATTTTCGCATGAAAACACATTTTGGGTACTATTTCTGAATACATCTACTTCCATGCAATTTTCAATTAGCCTAATACCTATTTGTGTTTAAAAAAATGTTTTCCATTGGTTAGTTTGCTCGCGCATGAGCAGAAGGTAAAAAGTTGCGATTTTTTTTGTTTGTTTGCTTATTGGACCCATAATTTTCGTATGGAGAAGACTTTATTAAAAAATGTCCACCTTATTCTACTTTTTGCACAGGTTCACCTGCCTGTGTGCACTTCAGACCAAACTGCCTTAGATCTGAGGCCATAAATTCTAAAATATGGACACACAATCTGATTCGTACCATGCATAATTTTTGGGTGGGGGAAAAAAAACGGGTAAAAAAAATTTGGGTTTTTCCCTCTGTATTTTGCAGTTGCATCATCATTTGGTATCATTGTAAATCTAAATCTGTCTACCTTTCTATAATACCACCCACTTTAGTGTATCATATATGACCTCGACGCTACAGACTTTGCAGTAGGCTACTACCTCATTCCCTGTAAACATGGCGCTAGAGGTTAATGTGTTAAGAAAAACAGTGGCAGTAAATTAGGCTTATCTTTACAAAGATCAAGCCATACAAGAAGAAGCAAGGGAATGAATGAAACCTGACATCAGGGACACTGCCCCAAGTTTAAAGGTCAATTATTCTGTGAGGATTGTCCATGGCTGCGCCAATTGAGATGTTTTTCCCTTACTTGCAACAAAATACAATTTCTCTAAGTACATTTAATATGATGGGAATTCAAACATAATTAGCCTGGTTTATTCAGGAAGTCTTAGAATGTTGAAACTTGACATAATTAGTCTAGTTTAATTAGTCAGGAAGTGTAAGAAACACAATGCTGATGCATGTATGTACACATTAGTACTTTACAGTATCTCTGAACACAAGTGACTATGTAGTGCCAACAAAAGGTTAAGTTAAAAACATGTACAACTGAGATGCACACAAACTTAGGAGGATAAAACCTTCCATAATAAATATATAATTAAGTACAAATTAAATTATTAAATGTAAAAATGTTAAAATTCTATAAAGTGTATATAAAATAAGGTTATGATGACACTTGTAAAATTCTTGAAGCATTATTAAAATGTGTTGTAAAAAGCATATTCCATGGAAAGTCCAAGATTTCTTGGTTGATTTATCATCACACACTTTCCTCAAACATTTCATATCAAAATACTTCTGTCTCACAGGGTGGAAATTGCCCCACTTATCACTGTCAGTGGAAACTGGCAGGGTACACCTCCAGTTGGAGTTCACATTTCAAGAAGTATACAAAAGTCAGGTATGCATATCCAATACCCCACTCACCCCCATCAATTTGCTGTATTTAAGGGATGCCAGTCTCCAATAGTCAAATATGGTTTTTAAGTTTGTGGCATAGCTTATTTATTAAAATTTGAAGTCAGTAATTTTTTATCCTGAAATGAGTGCATGGCAGTGGTGGCCACACTTATATCTCAGTAAATGACTATTTATACAGATTTGGCAGCCAACAGTATGGAATACTTTTCAGATTCTGAGAACATCTTGTTGAGATAATATCTGGGACATAAACAAGCTGCAAGATAACAATGTGAAATGGGAATTCAAAAACATGGTGTTGAAAGCTGACATAATTTGCTTTGTTTGATGCTGCCTAGTATTCTATTCCATTTATACAGTATCCACCAGATTTATTATTATTTTTAACTCACTAACAGTTTATAGTGTTTTATTAAAAATGCCTGCCATAAAACAAAGCATGTAATGGCATCCATCTGCCTTGCTTTCAAACTTGATATACTGACATCTTTGAGTTACACAGACAATGTAGCTGGATATCATACTGATATCTTTGAGTTACACAGACAATGAAGCTGGATAACATACTGATATCTTTGAGTTACACAGACATGAAGCTGGATAACATACTGATATCTTTGAGTTACACAGACAATGAAGCTGGATATCATACTGATATCTTTGAGTTACACAGACAATGTAGCTGGATAACAGTGAGCACAAGTGAGGCAAGAAATCAGCGTTTTCAGTTACCCTCATTTGTGCATAAGCTACCCCACCCACCTCCAGTTTTTAATTTGACCTCCAGTTTTGACACCAAGGTTTGGGAATTTTGTTACTCAATCTGGTCCCCAGTTTTGACACCAAAGGGAATTTTTACCCTTAATTTGGCATCCTTTGGGAGTAAAATCAAAATGTTTGCACGTCACTTCACATGATATTCCTTTAGCTAAACAATGAAGCAAAGGTTTGGTTTGCAGTAGATATGCTCCAGTGATCCAGTGACTGCTGAACACAGGAAAAAACAATTGTTAATAATAAAATGATAGTATTAAGAACACATACAAGCAGATGAATAGATGGAGCATTTTCTTATTACTGAGGGCCAATTTCTATACTCATTTATATTTGCAGTGGATAGTCATTCTTCTGACGAAAACCTATTTCAATATACAATGCAATCTGCTGATGGTAACCTTTTGCAATATACAATGCATTGGCAATCTGCTGATGGTAACCTTTTGCAATATACAATGCATTGGCAATCTGCTGATGGTAACCTTTTGCAATATACAATGCATTTTGGCAATCTGCTGATGGTAACCTTTTGCAATATACATTGCATTGGCAATCTGCTGATGGTAACCTTTTGCAATATACAATGCATTGGCAATCTGCTGATGGTAACCTTTTGCAATATACAATGCATTGGCAATCTGCTGATGGTAACCTTTTGCAATATACAATGCATTGGCAATCTGCTGATGGTAACCTTTTGCAATACAAGTCCTTAATATGGATGTTTACTACATGTACTAAATAAAACACATTCATTCCTACTTCCAACTGTACTTGTTCGATACATCTAGGATGTACACAACATAGCAAAATCTGTTTGGTTATGAGATAAATGCAAGGCAGTAAATTGTAGATCAAAGTGACCTCTTTCTGTCATAAGGTTGCCAATATAATTTCATGCAGTGATCTAGTTGATGACTATGGCATCAACAGAGCTGAGAAATAAACTTGAAGCATTTTATGCAATCTGTCCATCATGAAGTACGAGCCACAGTGACCTCTTTCTGTCATAAAGTTGCTAAAAGATTCATGCAGTGATCTAGTTTGATGAACATAGCTGAGAAAGAACTTAAAGCATTTTATGCAATCTGTCCATCATGAAGTACAAGTCACAGTGACCTAATTCTTAATGAGGGTTTAGTACTCATCAAGATGCATTGACTTCAGCGATAACAGAATGAAACAATGAATCAGAAACACCTGAGCTACATATAAAAACTCCACAAAGACTGTACAACTGTGCACATTTGTTTACATAACTGTCAACCTCAGGTACCTCCCCTGGGAGTTTATATTTCAATCTGTTTTATAGGACCTAGAAAGAAACAACAGTTGAATATAGTTAAACATTTCAATTTGTTGACACTTATGCCTGAGGTATTACACTACCTCCCCTCTAATCAGGGCCTCCCTTTTTTGACCCCCTCCCCCCCATCATTTAAACATGTGCTGATAAGAAAGATAGTAAGAAATTTACAAAATAAAAATATATTCTTCTCTTCATTTTAGCTTCCTTGTCACATTTATGTGTCGCTTTTCTTCTCATATTAGGCACCCCGTGAAAATGGCTCGCTATGCATGTGCACTGCTCATTTCTTACACCAGCCCTGCCTTTACTACAAAGAGGTGAGCAAGAAAACGAAACTCTGAAACTATCACAACACCTCTGAATACAATGAGTTATCAACATTTTTAAAAATATTTACCTAGTACATGCAAGAAATCCTGAAACAACCGACTCCTTTCGGTTTTATCCCAACTCATGATGGCTAAAGCCTAGGATGCAAATTCTTAATCACAAATAAAGTTTATAATGCACAATATTGTCATGCCCATATCGGACTATCCCATGACAGGAGGTGTGAATCCATGTGCCTCATATATAGGTGAATGTCCATTCAGACAAGGGAAACATTAATGTAAACAGAATACATAGGGCTCAAGACACAACAAGAACAATATCAGAGGAACTGCCTGATAACAGTGAAATGATAGTACTAACCTGGTGTCATGATAAAACTCACCTAGGTTATTTACCATATATGTAATGTGAGAAGTAAAATGTTCCATTGTGAGTCATTTTCTCTTTACCATGTATGTTTCCCTGTGACCATCTGGGAACTGTGGAATACATGCTTCCAAAGAGGCCACATCAGAGTACATTATTCTTTGTGAGCCTTTGACCTCTTATGTATTACTGATTATGTATAGTAGATATATGTAAACAAGAAATTCTGTACAAGTGGTTTTGCATATGAAGTGATTGTAGTTGATTTTAGTGGGTTTTTCTCTTGTCCTTTAAACATGCTAAATTTTATACATATAAGGCTGAACGCTGGCAAAAAGTAATGGAACCCATCCAAACATGCTTTAGATGTCTTTGATGGGGAGCATTACTGGAGTAAGCCTGAGACTGAGCTAGTATAAATTCTCCCTATGGTAATATTTTCCACCCAATGCATTTCTTATTTGACAAAAAAAAAAAACAAGTTTTAAAATGTAACAGATGGCTCTTTTATAGCCCATGTCACACAGTCTTATTTATGTTGAAAGATCTCAAGGAAGTGTTAGCATCCAAATGCATTTAAAGTAAGCTAAAATATAATGACTATAAATAATTAATTTAAATGTTTACTTCCTCAGCCTCGGGCTTACTCCAATAATGTTCCATTCATCATCCACAGTATGCTTGGATGTGATCCATCATTGTAACCACCTTTTGACTGTGATGAGCAGAACCCATCATTGTAACCACCTTTAGACTGTGATGAGCAGAACCCATCATTGTAACCACCTTTAGACTGTGATGAGCAGAACCCATCATTGTAACCACCTTTAGACTGTGATGAGCAGAACCCATCATTGTAACCACCTTTAGACTGTGATGAGCAGAACCCATCATTGTAACCACCTTTAGACTGTGATGAGCAGAACCCATCATTGTAACCACCTTTAGACTGTGATGAGCAGAACCCATCATTGTAACCACCTTTAGACTGTGATGAGCAGAACCCATCATTGTAACCACCTTTAGACTGTGATGAGCAGAACCCATCATTGTAACCACCTCCAGACTGTGATGAGCAGAAGCCAGCATTGTAACCACCTTTTGACTGTGATGAGCAGAACCCATCATTGTAACCACCTTTAGACTGATGAGCAGAACCCTAAATGATGACCACCTTTAGACTGTGATGAGCAGAACCCTAAATGATGATGACCACCTTTTGATTGTTATGAGCAGTACCCAAAATGATGATTACCACCTTTTGACTGTGATGAGCTGTACCTTAAATGATGATAATCACCTTTTGACTGTGATGAGCAGTACCCTAAATGATGATGACCACCTTTTGACTGTGATGAACAAAACCCTAAATGATGATGACCACCTTTTGATTGTTATGAGCAGTACCCAAAATGATAATGACCACCTTTTAACTGTGATGAGCTATACCCTAAATGATGATGACCCCCTTTTGACTGTGATGAGCAGTACCCTAAAATGAAAATGAGTCACACAAATCCACAATAAGAACAAGAACCATCCATGCACTCTAAGACCTGCATGGTTGTAGGTAAAATGATTATAGTCTACAAAGAATTGATGACCTATCTGGAATCTGTCAAACTTTAAATATGTAAACATACCAATGAATCCTCAGATGAAAGGGTGAACAGTTTGTGTGCACATGCTAACAATGCCCAAACTGATCCTTGCTTATATGTGTGCAGGCATGAGACAAGATTTTACTTTCATATAAAATGTTATACTTATTAAGAACGCAGTACATTGAAAATTAATTGTGGATGTAATAGGACTGAATTCTTGTTACATAATGTTTTTAGTCTAGGTCCTTTGCTGTCAAAACCTTAAACTCACCAATCTTCTAAAATATTGGCTAATGAGATCTCTGCAGACCCATTTTAGTAGAACAAGCAACATTGACCCTGAGCTGTGGTGCATTAGTGTAATAAGTAATCAGACAGACCTTGATATGCAGTGCATTATTCTAATGAAAAATCAACATAACATAGACCCTGATCTGTGATGCATTATGGCAATGAGGAATCAACATAACAAATGTAGACACTGATCTGTGGTGCATTATTGTATCGAGTAATCAAACAGAACAAGCAACATAGACCTTGATCTGTGGTGCGTTATGGTAATGAGTTTTCAACAGAACACTAGGTAATACAGACCCTGAAATGTGGTGGATTATAGTAAGGAGTAATCAGTAGAACATATACCCTGATCTGTGGTGGAATATGGTAAGAGTAATCAACAGAACATATACCCTGATCTGTGTAGATTATAGTAAGGAGTAATCAACAGAACATATACCCTGATCTGTGTTGATTATAGTCAGGAGTAATAACAGAACATATACCCTGATCTGTGTAGATTATAGTCAGGAGTAATCAACAGAACATATACCCTGATCTGTGTAGATTATAGTCAGGAGCAATCAACAGAACATATATCCTGATCTGTGTAGATTATAGTAAGGAGTAATCAACAGAACATATACCCTGATCTGTGTAGATTATAGTAAGGAGTAATCAACAGAACATATACCCTGATCTGTGTAGATTATAGTCAGGAGTAATAACAGAACATATACCCTGATCTGTGTTGATTATAGTCAGGAGTAATAACAGAACATATACCCTGATCTGTGTAGATTATAGTAAGGAGTAATCAACAGAACATATACCCTGATCTGTGTAGATTATAGTAAGGAGTAATCAAAAGAACATATACCCTGATCTGTGGTGGATTATGGTAAGGAGTAATCAACAGAACATATACCCTGATCTGTGTTGATTATAGTCAGGAGTAATAACAGAACATATACCCTGATCTGTGTAGATTATAGTAAGGAGTAATCAACAGAACATATATCCTGATCTGTGTAGATTATAGTAAGGAGTAATCAACAGAACATATACCCTGATCTGTGTAGATTATAGTAAGGAGTAATCAACAGAACATATACCCTGATCTGTGTAGATTATAGTCAGGAGTAATCAACAGAACATAGACCCTGATCTGTGTAGATTATAGTAAGGAGTAATCAACAGAACATATACCCTGATCTGTGTAGATTATAGTAAGGAGTAATCAACAGAACATAGACCCTGATCTGTGTAGATTATAGTAAGGAGTAATCAAAAGAACATATACCCTGATCTGTAGTGGATTATGGTAAGGAGTAATCAACAGAACATATACCCTGATCTGTGTATATTATAGTCAGGAGTAATCAACAGAACATATACCCTGATCTGTAGTGGATTATGGTAAGGAGTAATCAACAGAACATATACCCTGATCTGTGATGTATTATAGTAAGGAGTAATCAACAGAACATATACCCTGATCTGTGGTGGATTATAGTAAGGAGTAATCAACTGAACATAGACCCTGATCTGTGTAGATTATAGTAAGGAGTAATCAACAGAACATATACCCTGATCTGTGGTGGATTATAGTAAGGAGTAATCAACAGAACATAGACCCTGATCTGTGTAGATTATAGTAAGGAGTAATCAACAGAACATATACCCTGATCTGTGTAGATTATAGTCAGGAGTAATCAACAGAACATATATCCTGATCAATAGTGGATTATGGTAAGGAGTAATCAACAGAACATATACCCTGATCTGTGGTGGATTATGGTAAGGAGTAATCAACAAAACATAGACCCTGATCTGTGTGAATTATAATACTGAGTAATCAGTAACAAATAATGATCATGAACTTTCATTGCATAAGTCACTGCTTTTTTCTTATTATTCAAAACTAGTTTTATAATTTTATAATTTCGTTTTGTCAACAACTGCATTTTTTAAAGTTAAAATCAGAGGAATGGTGTGCAATTTATACATGTAAAAATATCATGTCTGTCATACATCACACCTCTAAACTCTAAAAAAGTCTAAAAGGTTACAACTCTCTTAAAATAGAGAACAATGATTGGTCAACATGCATGCTGGTATATCTTCTTATGAGGACCATATGATGCATTAATTTCATGCCAATCCACAGAAAACTGCAAGAGTATTCCGTTCTATATTGTATCCTGCTGAAAATAAAAAATAGCAATAACTAATGCCGCAAAATGCCAAAGTGGTTTGATATCACTGGCCAGTTTACAACAGTTGTCCATTTCATTGAGTAATCTTATTTAGCATTGTAAGAACACATCCTATATAAACTATTGTTTGAACTTTGCGAAGGGGCAAATATCTAGTGATTAAAATTGGAATACATAAAGTGTATGGTCATTTTTGTATAAGATCAATTTCAAAGCGTGATCCAGTACAATTTGGATTGAATGTTACATGCTGTGATGTCACTTGAAGGTAGTACAAAATGATAAACATACTTCCCTATATGGTACAATCAGGCTTGCCATGCTCTTTTGTTGACCCAGTTTTGTACTTTGCTTTTGCAATGAAAAGTCCACAGAGATCAATAATTTTTGTCTGGGAGTTTCTTGATGATGGTGAATTTTCTGAGCATTCCATAATCAGGATTGAACAGACTTGGGTTAAACAAAATTTTGAACAGGGCTTCATTTTTTTAATTCTCATTATGATTTAAAATTAAGCCTAAATAAGTGAACATATCAAGAATTATATGTGTCTGAATATCATTTGCTAACAGTTTGCTTTTAAACAGCACCCAAATTCTAATCATTCCATTAGTTTATTAGTTTACCTGAGTTTGCAAATAAACTTATCTTAAATGGAAATAGACCACAAACTTCATACATCAATAATAATAACACCGATATTGGAAAGTCTACGTTGCATCTCTCTCTCTCTCTCTCTCTCTCTCTCTCTCTATATATATATATATATATATATATATATATATATAGTCAGCTAAGAGCAATGACTCTAACAAATACTGTGCCCCAATAATTTGTTGACATGTTTTGCGGGTAATTCATCAAAATCTTTTGGACTACTTGTGCTCACAAGATTATGTGCTGGCCATTAATCCAGATGTGAAAATAGCTACACAACCCCACTTACCCACATATTTCATTCAACATTTCCACCTCCGCACAAACACATACATGTACCAACTAGCCATATCCAAAAAATTCATGACTTATAATGTGGGTCACCATACCATAATTGCACGCTTTGCGATTTGGTCAAGAATATTAAAATGAATGCAATTGTTTTCAAGTTAGTCACTGACCTCCTTACTGGGATAATAGGGGACAAAACCCTTGTTAGTCACTGGCCTCCTCACTGGGATAATAGCGGACAAAACCCAAGTCAGTAACTGATCTCCTCACTAGGATAATAAGGGGCAAAAGCCATGTTAGTCACTGACCTCCTCACTGGGATAAAGGGGTCAAAACCCAAAGATTATAATGCTCTTGCAGATGCTTATCTCACAAAACTGCCAGTATGCAATACTTGGTGAATTTCTAACCACTGTTTTAGGAGATAAAGCTACATACATACAGATGGACAGACAAATAAATGGATGCTAAAACATGAGGATAATTAGTGAAAAGATCACAGGAACAAATACTGTGTATGTGTACACAAACATACAAGTATAAATGGAATAAATACTGCAACTTTCAGCAAGTTAATAATAATACAAATATTCTTATTTATACTTTACAATGTGTATAGTTATAATGGCTCTCATGTGTTCACAGATCAAGCCCATTATGATTTGTACATGGTTTATCTGGAGAAATCACTGGGTTCCTGGGGCTGAAAGCTAATCTGGGAAATAAACAGAAAAGTGTTATCATAAAATGTCTGTCAAGATGAACCAGAACCAAAATCTCAATGCTCTATTAAACCTCTATCACACTAGAGAACCATTAAGGCTAGATTCTATGTCTGGTTTATGGTGAGTAAAACAATTAAAGGCCATGAAGAGTCAAGTTCTATCAATGGAAGAATACACAAGTTGCTTTCAATTAAGTTCTCTGATAAATACCACTCACACTGGTGACAACTTAATGTCTAGAGATTATAAATTACAAATAAAGTTTACTATTTTTTCATTCTTTGCATACATTCCTCCATCCTGTCATTTCCATATTATCCTGATCTTTCCAAATGTTATAAAAGTACATGTAATTAGATGTCTCACAATAAATGTAAATTTATAACAATTCGTCGAAAGTATGAAGAAAATTCACGAATGGGTTTACAAAACATAAGAAAATGTAAGTAAAACTTTGTTAAAAGACTTAACACAAATTTTTCTCTGACACTGACACCTAGGTCATAGGGACCATTGCTACATTACAATACTCCCTTGATAACTCGTGCCCTGAGTACTCACTAATCCAATTATAATGTGGGGTCAGGGTTGGATCCCATTTTTTTAAAACAAGAAAATACAAAATTGGCCACTTTTTCTTGAACTTTGAAGAAGAAAAAAACTGAAACGATATACTGCTCATTTTATGATTTTAAAAAACCAGTAGATATAAGCTGGAAACTTTAATGAACTTTTTTGAAATTATTAACTTTAAATAAGAAGTCATATATATGGTTACACTTTATTTCCCAAACAACATTTTTAGTACACTGTAATTAAAGATATTTTCGATCAATGAAAATGTCATGCCTAGTGCATGCAGTACAAGAAATATTGTAATGCTAATTAAATAATTTTTACTAAGTGAAAATTGTGTTTTAATTCCATCTTTTATTTCCACTTAAGCATAATTAAACTAAATGCAATGTGTATTTAAATGTAGAATGTGTAAATATAATGTAACAGATATGTCCACAAGCTTTTCTTTGAGAACTTAATTAAGTGCCGACCTTGTTTTAATAACTGACTTGCAAAGTATTTGTTGTATTGTTGCACTGAATTAAAAGCTGGCTTCCTTTGTATTATCATGTTAAGTATGTCTTTTGAATCAAATAAAAGAGGTGGAATATTAATTTAAAAAATGTTAAAAGGCATGCAAACCCAATATACTTTAAATCTAGCAACCACAGTTGTATGTCGGGTGAGCTCACTGCAGTTGAACACTGTTATAAATTGTATTGTGTAACTACTTTAATCAAACAACTCTTTCATAATTGTGATCAAAGGAAGCAAGGCAGCCAAGCGAAATGAACAATTCGTAAAATAAACAGCTTGGTTTCATAGATACGAAACATTGGGGGCATTATCGATTTCCGAGATTTTCACACTTAATTTCAATTAAATCAAGACAATAAAATATTGTACTAATTGAAGAATACAAAATTGAGTTTAGACATAGGCAAATGTCTCACGAAACAAATGTCACTATTTTTGGAAGAAAAAAAGGAATCTTGTTTAGTGGTATATCAACAGATAGTGAAATTTCTGGTTACTTTGACTCAAAACTTGCTAGTAAATTTCATGCCTTTATCAAGACTAGACTAATCAACAAAAACAAAAACAGTGATGCAAGAAACATATTTTCACAGAGACGTGATGGTCGTTCAAACCAGTTGGAATGATTTTTCACATGTTGGAACTTTTGAAAATAAATGTTATGTAATAACAAACAACTTCATACAAAAAATTGCGCTATTAACAGCTATTATCAACATGATTGTACAAGAATTCAGTCATTAAACAGCCCAGTTCCCTGCTCACATATATGATATTCTCGCTGTATAAGTGGATATTTTTATCAATTTTTGGAGGTCCCTCGATAACTCGCACCTTTGATTATAGTGCGGTCTATGTTGGTGGACCATGGTGCACGAGTTATCGAGTGAGAGGTGTTCTTCATGATAATTTATACCATGTGTTAAGATAATGTCAAGGAATTTAGAAAATAAATATAACTGAAAATCTTTAATCAAACCTTAACTAAAAATGTATGATGTCCCGTACACAACCTTCTTCATGGAAATTGACTGACACGATTCACATATAACTACCAGAGAGGTAACAAATGTTAAACCATGCTTACTGAACAAATACGGTAACAAATATACCGTGCAAACACAATTAGCTAAAATTCTGAACTTTGAAATTCTTCTTTTATCATGAATAAAGAAATGGAAAACCAAAATTTTTAATAGAAGTCTAATCACTGTAATCAGTTTTATAACTGTGCATAATTGTTGGGCCAGGTCTATGCCTGGACCAATGTAGTTTAACTTATGTGACTCCAGTCTTGACAGAAAAATGATTCCTTGGAGTGTCCCCCACTTCATTTTAAAATCAAATATATTTCCATGTGAAAAAAAAAAAATGCAAACACAAAACTGTTTTTATCACTGTGAGAATTAAATTACAATTACCTAAAATCAATCACAAACTATATTTGACATCCAGAGTATACTTTGTACCAAAAGATGAAAACTACGCATCTCTGTTTACTACTTATTTATCTCGCAGCTGGCAAACTAGAGGAAATCACTAATACAACAAAGCCTGACAGCATTTCAAAACTGACACCAAGGTACACAATACCATTTAATCAATAAACATACCCCACAGGTGAATATCCCAATTTTGTGAACAAATTTCAGACCAATCCTATAAAGAAAAATCTAAACAATCTAAATGTGGATTAAATTGGGATAGATTGGATGTCCAAATTCCTGACATTTTGTAATTTTTAGTTTCATGTGAACTTCCATAATATAAAGCAATACAAAAAATAATGTTAGCATATTTATTATACATGATGCAAAAGTGCAACTGAGACTGTCCCATATATAAACCCTTATAGCAGACTGTCTTATGTATAACCCTTATAAAACTCTCACTTATTACACCTTACAACTGAGATGGTTCAATTTACAACCCCTTATAATTGACTGTCCCAACTGTAACCCCTTATAGTAGAGTGTCCCATTTATTACACCTCATAACAGAGACTTTACCATGTATAACCACTTATAGCAGAGACTGTCCAACTCATAACACCTTTCAACGGAGATGGTTCCATATACAACCTTTTATAACTGAGACCGTCCCAATTGCAACCTCGTTTAAAATTAAATAGCCTATGAATGTTTAATAGCCTAGGAGTGTTAAGTGAATTTACCACCACAAATTAATCCAGTTTCTGTACATTTTTCAAACTGTACTTTAAATCCAGTTTGATATCATCTTGCTTAAAGTTAATTTTTTTAAATATTGAATTCTTTTCTGTGGCAGAAATGCATAATGAGGCTAGTTACTTACAAGTTCAAAAGCCCTCCCATTATGACTGAGTTGAAGAATCTTAAATGTGAGCAAATCAAAGACTTCCCCATACAGTTAATAGAAGACATATCCCAAATATTCAGCCAAGTCAAAGGGCCAAGGAAAGTAGGGCAGGGTGACCCATGTTTTTTTAACATGATTAGTCCCAACAGTGAATGCCCTATTTATGTTTCATGCCAGTATCAAGAAAATATGTTTAATGCAAGCATATTAAAATCTCTGTAGCTTAACTTATTAACCCTTAGCGTTGAGTTTATGGGGCATGAGGTTGTACCCTACTTCCATGGTCTGTAGCATCGAGGTCATGCATGATACACTAAAGTGGGTGGTATTATAAAAAGGTAGATTTAGCTCTACAAAGATACCAAATAATCTGGACATTTTAGTTGCACTACAAAATACAGAGGAAAAACCTAATGTTTTCGACCAGTTTTCTTTTTCTACCCAAAATTTGCCCATGGTCGGAACCTGATTTTGTGTCCAGATTTAGACTTTTATGGCCTCAGATCTAAGGCAGACCGGTCTGAAGCACACACAGACAGGTGAAACTGTGCAAAAAGTAGGAAAAGGTGGACATTTTGAATAAAGAGTATTCTCCATGCAAAAAATTATGTGTCCATTAAATTAAGCCCAAAAAAATATTTTTAAAATCTAACTATTTCCTTCTGCTCATGTGCCAGCAAACTAACCAATCAAAAACTTTTTTTTTAAAACAAAAGTACTCATTCAGCTAATGGATAATTGCCTGGAAGTCAATGTATTAGGATATATTCAGAAATAGTCCCCAAAATGTAATCATTCATTCAGTAAAACCCCTATGTCAATATGATCATTCATTCAGTAAAACCCCTATGTCAATATGATCATTCATTCAGTAAAACCCCAATGCCAATGTAATCATTCATTCAGTAAAACCCTATGCCAATATGATCATTCATTCAGTAAAACCCCAATGCCAATATGATCATTCATTCAGTAAAACCCCAATGCCAATATGATCATACATTCAGTAAAACCCCTATGCCAATATGATCATTCATTCAGTAAAACCCTATGCCAATATGATTATTCATTCAGTAAAACCCCAATGCCAATATAATCATTCATTCAGTAAAACCACTATGCCAATGTAATCATTCATTCAGTAAAACCCCTAAGCCAATATAATCATTCATTCAGTAAAACCCTATGCCAATATGATCATTCATTCAGTAAAACCCCAATGCCAATGTAATCATTCATTCAGTAAAACCCTATGCCAATATGATCATTCATTCAGTAAAACCCCAATGCCAATATGATCATTCATTCAGTAAAACCCCAATGCCAATGTAATCATTCATTCAGTAAAACCACTATGCCAATGTAATCATTCATTCAGTAAAACCACTATGCCAATGTAATCATTCATTCAGTAAAACCCCTAAGCCAATATGATCATTCATTCAGTAAAACCCTATGCCAATGTAATCATTCATTCTGTAAAACCCTATTGATCATTCATTCAGTAAAACCCTTATGCCAATGTAATCATTCATTCAGTAAAACCACTATGCCAATGTAATCATTCATTCAGTAAAACCCTATGCCAATGTAATCATTCATTCTGTAAAACCCTATTGATCATTCATTCAGTAAAACCCCAATGCCAATGTAATCATTCATTCAGTAAAACCACTATGCCAATGTAATCATTCATTCAGTAAAACCACTATGCCAATGTAATCATTCATTCAGTAAAACCCCTAAGCCAATATGATCATTCATTCAGTAAAACCCCAATGCCAATGTAATCATTCATTCTGTAAAACCCTATTGATCATTCATTCAGTAAAACCCTTATGCCAATATGATCCTTCATTCAGTAAAACCCCAATGCCAATGTAATCATTCATTCAGTAAAACCCCAATGCCAATATGATCATACATTCAGTAAAACCCCTATGCCAATATGATCATTCATTCAGTAAAACCCTATGCCAATGTAATCATTCATTCAGTAAAACCCTATGCCAATATAATCATTCATTCAGTAAAACCCCACCAATGCCAATGTAATCATTCATTCAGGAAAACCCCAATGCCAATGTAATCATTCATTCAGTAAAACCCCAATGCCAATGTAATCATTCATTCAGGAAAAGCTGTGACAAGATTTTCAAGATGGCCATATTAGCTGTGTGTGTCTTTTTGGTACAAACTCCTTGCTCATATGACCATCCATTCAAAGGTAGTAATAACAATATTCTCAAGATGGCATGCACATCTTCCTACAAGTCAGACCAGCTCCATTTTCATTTAAATTTAGACAGAAGTTCATTTGATATGTCGCTCTATTCAGGAACAGTGACATACACAAAAGTTATGATTAATTTTAATTGTTAGTTTTTCATAGAGAGTTACAAGTATGTCTGCCATGTTTACTAAAAGGTCTACATGTATATATGGCTTATAATAACCAAAATATCGTTGTACAGTCCTATATTGACAAAAAGGCAAAGTCCTGGGCCTGTGGTCTAGTGTTACTCCCAAATTTGTCATGATCATGTTGATGTTGAGATTAAAAAGATAAGCATGTATGTTAACAAAAGCCCTAGGTCCCAAACTGAACAAAATACAAGTCATTTATGTCAATAAGTTGTCGGTTCTGACCCATTATTTGTTTTAAAGTTCTTTGATTTTGCTACTGCATTATCAAACTAGCCTTTGTTTGGTGAACCAAAGTTGGCCTTTAGCAGTTACTTTAATAACACATGCACCATTCATCAAAGCAAGCCTTGTACAATCTTTAAAAAGGAACAAAGCATGTTTAATCATCAAACTTGAAAAAAAGCAAGGGAATCTGATAGAGTAATGTTTTCCACAATTGACTACTGGCACGTTTATTGTGCCATGAAAGTTTCCATTTTGCATTAAAAAAGTTTATGCTTACGATCACTACCAATGGTGGCATAAAAATGTCTAATCTTTAGAAACTACAGATATCTGGCTTTCTCACCCATGTGACATAAGTCTGTCTGTTTTTCTAACCTTACATTTGTTTATTCTCAGTCTAGTCATCTCAGTCTAGTCATCTCAGTCTAGTCATCTCAGTCTAGTCATCTCAGACCAGTTGTCTCAGTCAAGGTATCCATGCACTCAGAACTAATTACTTTTAACAGAAGAAACCTTGTTGTCTTCTGCTGTGTCTGATGTAGTTGTTGTAAACTCAAACAACAACAACAACAACAACAAATATATAACATAAACATAGTAACAACAAAAACAACAAATATTTAATATAAACATAGTAACTTAATGTCAATCCATCTTTGAGAACACACCATACAAAAACATTTCGATAGAGACAAATACACACATGTATACTATTTCGAGGTTTTCATATTATGCTAGTTCGTTTAAACCAGCATGGTCAATTTGATCTTATATGCCTAGCTCAGTACATTTTCAGGTCAGTGTCATTAATTATAGCTAAAGCAAACCAACTAGCTATAAATACTTCATGTGTAACACATTATATACTGTTAACTTCATTTATTGACGTTGACCTAACAGTTTGCGACAGATAAGAAAAAAATTTCTCAATGCTGTGCAAAATGAACTGACAGAAAACACTGATCAATGCACATAGACCTATACACTTCATAGCCTCCCAACTCTCTTAGCAACTACGGAAAACTTTGCACCAGCCTGAAACGGTTATGTCAAACATGCTCAGTTCTAATTTTGTTAAGCATCTCCATTGTGCCCCAGTTGAATCAAAACTATACCTGCAATACTTACTGACAAATAATGCACTTACCAGCCAGAAGGAATCATTTAGCAAATTTCACTGCAGCACTTGTCAAGTTTCCAAAACAGAAAAATACAATTTCAAAGAATTCATGAAATTGAAAGTTTTGCACATGGTTATCTCCTAGGGTCATATTTGGAGGGTCTTTTATACAGGGAATGGGTAATTTTGTTTCAAAATTGGAACTGATGAAATGAAACAGATTCTCATAATAAATATTAATTATTTATTGTCAATTTCATATAACATCCATATATTAAATGTAATATAACCTCAATACTATGTGACATTTTATGTTGCTATTCTTCTTTGCTCACACATATAAACTGTGTTCTTCACACACCACGGCCTCATTAACATATTTGTATTCACAGGGTTACATTATATATGTCCCCCCACTTGGGCAAGTCTCGATGGGCAACAAATAATGTTACCCTCTTGACTGGTCCAAACCCCAACATAGATTCTATATGTCAAGTTACTTGAAGAAGAGATATCTTGCAAGGATGCTTTTAAATATTTATATTTTGTTCATATGTTTTATTTCTCTATTAATAGCAGCATCTCCTTAGCAGACTCAGCAGGATGACAGCTATTTCAGGCCGACCAAAACCAAGGCAAATTTAGGTATATATACTTGTAGCATGTAAAAATACAACTATACAGCCATGTGCTAATGGTGACAATGAAAGTCATGGTGAATTGTTTAGTGACATGTTTCTTGACCATGTTGTACAGATCAAACAAGGACTATCATTCTTATTTTTTAATTTGTAATAGGATGTGACTGATACATGAATTTTTTAGCATGTGACCTACATTTGAATTCATTTTCATATTTAAGACATTATGCATTATACTACACACACAAAAGCTTTGTCTTTATTTAATTGATAAATGAATTATTTATTTACTTTCAGTGTAAAACCTACTCACTGTCAACAGGTAACCTATCAAAAATTTAATTAATCAAGACATCTGTTAGCAAACTTGTTTCGTAAGGTAAATACTGTAGTTTAAACAAATATTATCAGTATTATTATTATATAAACCTGGTATAATGTGCACGACAAAAGATTCTACCAGCTTCTCTGGGGTTTCTCAGCTATGCCCATTTAATGTGAAAAATACAGATCCACGCCCTAAGAAAAGAACTAACATAAAGACCCTAATAATCCTAAATATATAGTTTAATTGGAACTAAAAGTTCTGTAATTATGACAGCTACATGCATGTTTATTTACATGTTTACTAATTTTGTTCTTGTAGAGTTTAATGCCAATGTACAAGTAGAAACTTGTTGATGTTGTTGTTGTTGTTGTTGTAGAGTTTAACGCCATTTTTCAGCACACAATAGGCTATACATGGCGGCCAATATTACTGATGGAGGAAGAACCCAGGAAAACCCCCTGGAAAGAAACACTGACCCACGAGAAGCTACTGGCAAGCTTTCTCATATAACTACATTAGCCGAATCTTAGACTCAAACCCATGCAGACAGAGGTGAGATGGCAGTGATCTGTAACAGAAAGCGCTTTAGACCATTCGGCCACTCTGGGACCCCCTACAAATTTTGGAAATGTTTACTAGAAGTTTAGTAAACCAAGCTATTTATAAGTATAACTGTTGCAGTCTTAGATCGGAGAAATATTCAGTATTACAGATTAGTGTGGAAAATCAGTGATGTCATATATCACTAATACGATGCAATGTTGTCAGATCTGGCATTAAATTCAGATCGGAGGAAAAAATTACTGTTCCTATCAGTGAGATCTGAGATTCCCTTCCTCATCATGCCACCATCAAACCACTTCAAAGTGGTTGCAATCTACAGCACTAATACAGAGTATCATGTTTACATTTCTTTGGTATGTGTGTTGGTACATAGGTCAACAGTGATAAGAAAGACAATGTCACAACTTTCAGCTCACCATATAACATCATTATGGGAAATCCCACACTTTCGGTCATAATTTGTTGGCAGGAGTTCTGCAAAGACTAGTATCTGCCAGCAAAATCAAACTCTTGAGTGGAATTTCCTACAACATTACAACGGATACCCAATTCTAAACCCACCTGACTGACTTCCAACAGAGTCCAGCCTTTTTTCTGTGTTCACTTTTGCCACAGAGGACTTCCAGTTGGTGGCAAAAACATCCTCCTGCAGATAGAAAGACAAAACATATAATTAACAATCTTGACTACAACTGTTCAAAAAAAAAAATCAAGAAAGGGTACCCTTAACACAATAGAGACATGGACATGAGAGCATTTGAGGACAGCACGGTCCCTCATACAATACAGGTATTCTCATAGACATTTGAGAATTTGAGGATAGCACGGTCCCTCATACAACACAGGTATTCTCATAAACATTTGAGAATTTTAGGATAGCATGGTCCCTCATACAATACAGGTATTGTCATTGACATTTGAGAATTTTAGGATAGCATGGTCCCTCATACAACACAGGCATTCTCATAAACATTTGAGAATTTTAGGATAGCATGGTCCCTCATACAACACAGGTATTCTCATAAACATTTGAGAATTTTAGGATAGCATGGTCCCTCATACAATACAGGTATTGTCATTGACATTAGAGAATTTTAGGATAGCATGGTCCCTCATACAACACAGCTATGTAGCAGCCATTTTAGATAGTTCAAGCCTGCACTATTTTCAACAAAACCTGGGATGAATGTATGTGCAAAGTTTAGCTGCATTCCACCATGATTTGCTTATGAGGAGTTGTGACAACAAACTTTTACTAGTGGATGGATGTATGGCGAAAAACAGTTTATCCCAAATGCTCTCATGTTCTATAACCAGTCAAGTAAAATAAAATTGAAGAATGTATAACAACAGTGTATCTTGTGACCAGAAGTTTTAAAAACTCTGAATAATGTATAACAGTATATCACATTATGTCATCAAGGCTGACATCTGTACACAGAAAGTACATAAGAATCAAAATTGGCACTTGTGTGCATATATAAAAACAGTGTCACATGGTTGACCTGGTGTAGAGTACATGATAGATAAATGTAAGCACCTCTTCATTTTCAGATCCATCCACACTAATTAGGCTTTTCTCACTTTCTTGGCTGGTTGACTTGGCCTCTGAATTGGGCTGAAAAGCAAAAGGAAAGAAGTGTCAATAATGAACGAGAAACATCAACGAATTCACGAAAAAAGTTTCTGATTTTGCTGGGATACTTCAGATGTAAATTTGCACTTCCAGCACAATTTAGCATTAATGAAAATGGGTGCTTATTGTCTTCAATCTTTAAGTCAACACTATGTGACACACACACACACACACACACACACACACACACACACACACACACACACACACACACACACACACACATTTATCTAAGCAATTCTAAACTATTCTAATAATCCAAAAACTTCATAACCCATTACTGGGGCTTCTGTAGTATTCTTTGCAATTGTATTCATTTGGTTCGGGTATGTGTCTAAAGAAAGATTGTTAAACCTGTTTAAAAGAAACAGAATGGCAAACATTTATTAGGAGAAAATAAAGTATGAACTGAATTATGGTAAGGCTTAATAAATGCAGAAAACTACTAGGTTTAATTGACAGATATCTGGCAATATAATTAGCAGGTATCGAGTTCCAGTGGATGATGTTGTCATAGAGGAAACAGTATTTATATTATCAGTACAAGTCTGGATTTTTCTAGCGGCAAATTTATGATATTATTTTATCTGTACAAGACTGTCTGGATCATTGTATAGGCAATACCATGGTATCTATATTATCTGTACAAGTCTGGATCTTTCTATAGGCAATATAATGACATTTATATTGTCTGTACAGGTCTGGATCTTTATATAAGCAATATAATGGTAATTATATTATCTGTAAAAGTCTGGATCTTTCCATAAGCAATGTAATGGTAATTATATTATCTCTATAAGTCTGTAAAAGTCTGGATCTTTCTAGAGGCTATTAATGGTAATTATCATCTCTATAAGTCTGGATCTTTCTATAGGCTATTTAATGGTAATTATATTATCTGTACAAGTCTGGATCTTTCTATAGGTTATTTAATGGTAATTATAGTTAGTATCCGTACAAGTCTGGATCTTTCTATAAGCAATATAATGGCATTTATATTATCTGTACAAGTCTGGATCTTTCTATAGGCAATATAATGTTAATTACAAACTTGTCTTTTTAATGGAATTAAATAATTTTCCTTTTTTTGATTAAAAAAATGAGGTTCAGTCTTATTTCTTTTATTTGAAGGTCAAATCATCTCAAAATTAGTGACTAACATTGCTTTAACACTGGATCCTTGTCAGTAGTCTTATTTCTTTTATTTGAAGGTCAAATCATCTCAAAATTAGTGACCAACATTTCTGTATCACTGGATGTTTGTCAGTAGTCTTGTATCGTCCATTTGGCAGCATATTTTTGGGGAGACTCAAGTTAACAAGCTTTCTACTTGAGATGCTAAATTATAGAACAGGGGTGGGGAAAAATAGGACATGTGGTCTGGTTATATCCACTAATTTACATCACAAGGGTATGACTTTATAATCACTTATTTGGCATGTGCCCTGGAATAAGGTGCAGAGTTGAGGGCAACTGCATGTAGGTTTTATGATTACATTAATTTAAGGAATCTTAAAGTACCTGTGTGCTGTGCTTTCTGGTAAAATGTGACATTTTTGTCTTCTGGGCTTTGTTAATTGTGAAGTGGATACCTAGGTATTTTTGTCTTCTGGGCTTTGTTAATTGTGATGTTGATACCTAGGTATTTCTGTCTTCTGGGCTTTGTTAATTGTGAAGTGGATACCTAGGTATTTTTGTCTTCTGGGCTTTGTTAATTGTGTTTTGGATACCTAGGTATTTTTGTCTTCTGGGCTTTGTTAGTTGTGAAGTGGATACCTAGGTATTTCTGTCTTCTGGGCTTTGTTAATTGTGATGTTGATACCTAGGTATTTCTGTCTTCTGGGCATGGTTAATTGTGAAGTGGATACCTAGGTATTTCTGTCTTCTGGGCTTTGTTAATTGTGAAGTGGATACCTAGGTATTTCTGTCTTCTGGGCTTTGTTAATTGTGAAGTGGATACCTAGGTATTTCTGTCTTCTGGGCATGGTTAATTGTGAAGTAGATACCTAGGTATTTCTGTCTTCTGGGCATGGTTAATTGTGAAGTGGATACCTAGGTATTTCTGTCTTCTGGGCTTTGTTAATTGTGAAGTAGATATCTAGGTATTTCTGTCTTCTAGGCATGGTTAGTTGTGATGTGGATACCTAGGTATTTCTGTCTTCTGGGCATGGTTAGTTGTGATGTGGATACCTAGGTATTTCTGTCTTCTGGACATGGTTAGTTGTGATGTGGATACCTAGGTATTTCTGTAATGCAAAGACATCTCCTTCTGAACACTTATGTGATGTGAGAGAGAGAGAGAGAGAGAGAGAGAGAGAGAGAGAGAGAGAGAGAGAGAGAGGTCAACGAACTACGCAACTCTGCCTCACTTAAAACAAAGTCACTGTGCAAGTCATTCTTGTCATCCACCCATCCAATTTCATCACCCACTAAAGACCTGTGGCAACAGGCAAGCAACGCAGCAGCAGGTGTGGGTACACTGGCAGCCTAATCCGCAAACCTGCACACAGTAGGCTCAAGCCATTAGGGTCATTCACCACTAACGTGAAGCAGCAGTGGGGTCTGGCAGCCTCATGAGCAACTGAGCAGCCCTCTTCAGGAATGTACTGCTCACCTACATGGTATAAAGGGTTAGAAAAGGTTTTTTAAACTACCCTAGTCAGCAAACAGCGGCTAACATGGACCCTACTCCAGCAGTCAAAATATGAGGATTGTTACTCTCACACTTGGTGCATGCAACGTGTGTACCTTACTGGACAGAGATGATGTGGAAAGAACCCAGAGAAACGCCCTAATAGGAAAGAAACTTGCCACAAACGTGGACATTGCTGCCTTGAATGAGACATGGCTTGCAGGAGAAGTTGAACTCTGTGTAAGGGGCTCCGGATACACTTTCTTTTGGCATGGCCGAGGAAGTGAAGAATGCCATGAGGTTGATCTCAGCTTTGCAGTGAAGGCAGCACTGACTGACAAATTGGCTGGACCTCCCAAGGGCGTAAATGACAAGACTCATGACCATGAAACTCCCCATCTTGTCTGGAAGAAAGTACCTTACCCCCATCATCAGTTGCTATGCCCCAGCCATGACCAACCAAGATGTAGTGAAGGTAAAGTTCTAGGAGGATCTTCATTCTGTCATTTCTGATGTTCTAATGGCAGATAAGCTCGTCATTCTCGGTGATTTTAATGCAAGAGTAGACTGTGATCATGTTGCCTGGAATGGAGTGCCAGGAAAGCACAGAGTCACTGTAACAGCAACAGTATATTTTGTTTCTGACTTGTGCCAAGCATGAACTGCTGATCAGGTATACAGTCTTCCACCTCCCTACCCGTAACAGGATATCATTGATACACCCTTGCTCTAATCACTGGCACCTCACTGACTATGTCATTGTCAGGAAGAGGGACAGGAATGACGTGCGTGTGACGAAGTCCTTGCACTGCGCTGACTGCTGGAGAGACCACCAGCTCATCATCTACCTTCAGCCCAAAAGACTCCCACAGAGAAAGAGGGCTCATAAATGACTAAGCATCAACAAGCTGAAATACACCAGTACAAACAGTCTTTTGTGGATGCCCTGGAAGAACATCTAAAATTCACCCCTCTTGACACTCGGAATGTGGAGACCAACTGGGCGGCATTCAGAGCTGGTCTACAGCACAGCTTCTGAAATCCTAGGACCCTCAACCAGAAAGCATCAAGACTCATTTGAGGAGAACCACAATGAGATCAAGCAGATGCTATATGAGAAATACTACCTCCTTCAAACCTACCTCAACAACCCTAAGTCCATCTCTTGGAAAGATGTGTACAACAATATACATGTACACAAAACTGTACAGCAGAGACTCTGTCAGATCTGAGACACATGGCTAAGCAACAAAGCTGATGAGATCCAGTGCTACGCAGATCAACATGAAGGCGAAGATTGTCTACAATACACAGAAAGAAGTGTTTGGTCCTACATCCACTGGATCATCCCCTCCCCCTTCTCAACACAGACGGGAACACATTAATTACTGACAAAGAGAAGATTCTTCAATGATGGGCTGAACACTTTGACAGCATCCTGAATCGCCCTTCATCCTTCAAAAATGAAGTCATCTATAGTCTCCCCCAATTACCCATCAACAAAGCACTGTATGACCCTCCAAACTTGCTCAAGACACAGAAAGTGATATGTCGGCTCTACAGTGGCAAAGCACCTGGTTCAGACTCCATCCCAGCTGAATGAAGCCTACAAGGAAGGGGGCATAAAAAGGCTTCACCAACTGTTTTTACTGATGTGACAGCAAGAGACAATCCCCCAGGAATTCAAAGACTCTTCCATTAATCCACCTGTAGCAAAGGGACAATCACTGGGGTATATCCTTACTCTCAACTGCAGGAAAGATAATCACCAGAATCCTACTGAACCGCCTCACTACGCACCTTCAACAGGGTCTACTGTGGATTCTGAAGAGAATGTAGGACCATCGACATGGTCTTTGCTGCGACCAGCTACAAGAGAAATCTCTAGAGCAAAACATTAACCTTTTCTCCATCTACATTGGCTTGACAAAAGCCTTTGATACTCTTAGCAGAGAAGGCTTGTGGAAGGTAATGGCCAAGTACGGATGCCCAAGAAAATGTATATCCATGGTACATGTACTGCATTTCCACAATGGCATGCAGGCACATGTCCAGGACAATGGAGAGACATCTGAGCCATTTCCAGTAACCAATGATATCAAGCAGGGTTGTGTTCTGGCACAGACATTATTCAGTCTGTTGTTCTCTGCCATGCTGACTAATGCTTTCAGAGACAGAGAGGTTGGAGTCGGCATCAGGTACCATTCAACCCCAGGAGGATTCAAACTAAAACCAAGGTTATGACAGACACCATCTGGGCTTTCTTATTTGGTGATGACTGCACCATCACTGCTTGCTAAGAAGCGTGCCTGTAATGCATCATTCACAAGTTCTCCATCTCTTGCACAAGCTTTGGTTTCACCATCAGTACCAAGAAGACTGAAGTCCTGCATCAGCTGTCCCCTGGAAAGCCCTATGTTGAGCTCAACATCACTGTCAACAGACAAAACTCAATGCCTAACCATCCTTGGCAGCACACTGTCATAGAGCATCATCATTGAAACTAAGGTGAACCTTCACATTGTCAGAGCCAGCACAACTTTCAGCAGATTCTATGCCAATGTCTGGAATAGAAAAGGCATCTGCATCCTGACCAAACTAAAGATATATTGGCTAGTTGTGCTCCCAACACTACTTAATGCATGCAAAATGTGGACAGTGTACCAATGCTACACCAGGAAGCTGAACAACCTTCACACCACAAGTCTCAATTAATTCCTCAACATCAAGGTTCTAGACACTGAGATACTTGTCCATGCAGGTCTCCCCAGCACCCATAAAATCCTGATGAAGTCCCAGCTACACTGGGTGGGACATGAAGTGCGCATGCCAGACAAATGGCTGAATAAGAGACTTCTATTGTGAGCTACAGCAAGGACAGTGATCCCACGAAGGTCAGAAAAAATGCTTCAAAGACAATCTGGAAGCTGCATTCTTTCAATATAACCCCGATTCCTGGAAGCAAACAGCAAGCGAGTCACTTTGCGTTCCTCAGTGCATAAAGGCACCAAGTTGTGCAAATCTAGCAGGACAGCAGCTGCAGAGCTTAAGAGGCAAGCCAGAAAAGCATGTGAAATTGACCTCCCTGAGATGTCCCACTCATCCCCTAACCCTTACGCGAATGAACATTCCATGCAAAGATTGGCCTCATCAGCCACCTGCGAATGCTCAGAACAAAATCAGCCACTCCAACCCTCTTGTGACTAAGAGTGGTCCTCATCAAATCGACGAAAAACAAGATACATTCCAAATGAAAAGTATATCCTTGTTAGAGTCTCGCGGGTCATGAGCGTTATTCGTATAATATTGTACAAGCCCACTTGTCAAAAGGTATTACACAGCATATAAAAACAACACTCTAACCCACTCCCCTCTGATACTCGCTATCTAGGAGATGACCGCCCATGGTATAATTATCCGGTTCGAGTATATAATGTATATAGTAAACCGAGCTAATATATTGAACAAAAACCTACGAACCGACCATAAAGATAAATAAACAATTTAATCAAACACATACACAGTGCAATTTCCTTTCATTTGGAATACACATGGTTTTAGAATTAACTTTCACCGAATTAGAAATAGATTGAATATAGAATTAAAAAAATTTAGCTATTCTATTACTGATAGTTAACTTCATCAGAGAATCAAGAGTTCAATCAAATTCATCTGCGTTGTTCTATTTTCATGACCTGTTATTGTTGAACTACGTTCTCTGCTCACTCGAATGTTGACCCAGATGTTCCTGTCTCTCGAGATACTTTTCCCTCGTGGATGTTTCGCTCGAACTCAGACTTGTCCTCTGTATCAATGTATGCCCCTCGCAACTTCTACTTCACAATAATCTTTTCCCGCCTCTATTTCCGTACTGCACGTCTTTCCAGATAAAAACTATTTTCCTCCTTCCTCATGTTTTTTGTGCATCTCTCAACCATTGGTTTTTTGGCGGTTTTTCGATCAAGCTTCCTTGACGAATGGATTGCACTCAAATCACATCCAGAGTCTCTTTTCCAAAATAATTCTACGCTGACTATTCTTACAATAGCAAATTCAGATGACTGAAGTAAATTTCAGCTCGGAAGATATAATATTCTAAAGGTTTCTCGTGTAAAACACAACCCTTATTCAATAGTGACCAATCAGAACAAAAATATTTTCTCGCGCTTTCCTTTAAAAGTCGCTTACATCAGCGTGTCAAGATGACACGCTTTGGTTTTAAGTAACAATTCTCTGTTCCTTATCAAACATGACACTTTCGTGATAAAATGAAACTTTCCCCAGGTCACGTCAGTCAGTACTGACCCCTGTATAAATTTGTTAATTAGTACGGTAGTCAACTAACGTTTCCAGAGGCCCCCCCTCCCCTGCACGATGTGTTGTAAATCTAACAAATGGCTACCTGGCTTGAATTAATAGTTATTTAATAGATTCGACCGAAAATTTGTCACTTCACAATCCTTTTCCACGGATAAATACAGTTGCTAAGAAACAGTCCTCATCACAAGAAACAGTTCAAGAATGAAATACAGTACTAGATCTGGGTGTGTGCAGTTTGTAAAGAGTAACCATTAGAACAAAAGAGACACCGATCTGCTGGTGCATTATGCTATTGCAGATCTGAATCTTGGTTGCTTGCAGTTTGACTCAACCTTACAAGTGAGTTGACTCTATACTCTTACAACACTTGCAATCAATGGATACGTATAATTCTTTATTTATTTCTGAGATTCATTATTACTTGTTGAAAATTAATAATTATAAAACTTAAACTTCAAATTTTATTTAATTCAATGAAATTTTTAGTTTAAATATCTATTTCATTATATGTACGAGTGACTATCATTAAGTTGCATGATTCATTAAGTCATAAGCTTGAAAATCAATTACACATTATACATTAATGTCCTTTGCTATTACACATTATGCATTAATGTCCTTTGCTATTATACATTATGCATTAAATGTCCTTTGCTATTACACATTATGCATTAAATGTCCTTTGCTATTACACATTATGCATTAATGTCCTTTGCTATTACACATTATACATTAATGTCCTTTGCTATTACGCATTAATGTCCTTTGCTATTACACATTATGCATTAAATGTCCTTTGCTATTACACATTATGCATTAAATGTCCTTTGCTATTACACATTATGCATTAATGTCCTTTGCTATTACACATTATGCATTAAATGTCCTTTGCTATTATACATTATGCATTAATGTCCTTTGCTATTACACATTATGCATTAAATGTCCTTTGCTATTACACATTATGCATTAATGTCCTTTGCTATTACACATTATGCATTAATGTCCTTTGCTATTACACATTATGCATTAAATGTCCTTTGCTATTACACATTATGCATTAATGTCCTTTGCTATTACACATTATGCATTAAATGTCCTTTGCTATTACACATTATGCATTAATGTCCTTTGCTATTACACATTATGCATTAAATGTCCTTTGCTATTACACATTATGCATTAATGTCCTTTGCTATTATACATTATGCATTAATGTCCTTTGCTATTACACATTATGCATTAAATGTCCTTTGCTATTACACATTATGCATTAAATGTCCTTTGCTATTACACATTATGCATTTATGTCCTTTGCTATTACACATTATGCATTAATGTCCTTTGCTATTACACATAATGCATTAAATGTCCTTTGCTATTACACATTATACATTAATGTCCTTTGCTATTACACATTATGCATTAATGTCCTTTGCTATTACACATTATGCATTAAATGTCCTTTGCTATTACACATTATGCATTAAATGTCCTTTGCTATTACACATTATGCATTAAATGTCCTTTGCTATTACACATTATGCATTAAATGTCCTTTGCTATTATACATTATGCATTAATGTCCTTTGCTATTACACATTATGCATTAATGTCCTTTGCTATTACACATTATGCATTAATGTCCTTTGCTATTACACATTATGCATTAAATGTCCTTTGCTATTACACATTATGCATTAATGTCCTTTGCTATTACACATTATGCATTAATGTCCTTTGCTATTACACATTATACATTAATGTCCTTTGCTATTACACATTATGCATTAATGTCCTTTGCTATTACACATTATACATTAATGTCCTTTGCTATTACACATTATGCATTAATGTCCTTTGCTATTACACATTATGCATTAATGTCCTTTGCTATTACACATTATACATTAATGTCCTTTGCTATTACACATTATGCATTAATGTCCTTTGCTATTACACAATATGCATTAATGTCCTTTGTTATGGTCATTAATGCATAGTGTGTAATCCATTTTCAAGGTTCACAACTTCATGAATCCAGCAAAATATGAAATAAAATTCTTCAAAGATCAATACTAAATGAAAAGAAAGAAAAAATGGCATAATCACACAAGATAATAAGTAAATGGACAGTTATATTAATTAATTTTTTTTTAAATTAATGGAACAACAAAAAGAATAGGAAAAATTTACATTATGGACTATATTTTTTAAACCTTTAAGATCCATGCAATTTTAGCCACAAAAATAACATAAAGTCCATGTACACCTATTATTCATATAGGCCTATTTTTATATGCCTACATATTATTCTGACTCAGTACTAATCTTTATCTAACAGCAAGCTCAGACAACAGATACTGGGCTATACTTTCATAATCAGGTTCACCCTGAATTAGGTTAATAACAGACCTCCTACAAATGGACTTTATGCATGAATAAAAAATATCTACAAAATATATCTGCTCAAAAGAAGAGTCAAACTGTCAGCTACACAGAAACAATATAGATCATAAAATGTGCTAGCATATCAATGTCTATGCTATTTGCAGTCGATTTAAAAGTATTCATGGCACATTACAACAGCTACTTGTTAATTGAATAAATGATAAAAATACATCAGAATAGTATCAAAAACATGAGGAATAATTCAAAACGTTTCATCATCAGTACAGGCTTTCCAATCATACTTACAAAATTAATGGGGTTGTATATATGATTTCATTTAATAAATATCAGGAAAATAGTAGAACAAAATATGCAAATTGTATCAAATGCATTTATGTTCAGCAATGGTTTGCATACGCTTGGCAACCAGCACTTACCTTGTCTTGGGTGCAGTGTCCCCTCAACATTTGACTCCAGAAAATTATACCAGCATTGGTTAAAGAAGATAAAATCTATGGTGATGCCAGTTAGTACTATTCTTCATTTGTTCAAGTAAAAAAGTCAATCATTTTTCACATAAAGATGATGTTAAAAAAATGCTTGCAATCTGTTTTGAAAAAGCTGCTGGACAAAACTGGACACATGTACAATATGTGCTGTGCTGTCATAGGGAATAGGCTCATTCCTAAACATGATAAATACTGGCAAAAATCAATAAAGTGCACTTGCCATTTAATATATATCTCAATGTGAATAAAATATTTCCCATAACAAACACCATTCCATGCACTTATTCTGATGAAAATGAATCAATTATTCACATCCAAAGTGCCTTTCATTATCAATTCAATCTCAATAAAAATAAATGTTTTAAAATAATTCATGCAGGTAAAATCCACTAAGAAAAATGAAGACAAATTTGTAACTCTTTACATTAGGATTACATTCCATCACAACCAACTTGAATTTAAAATCCACTCTATAACTGTTGAAGGCAATTCTGAAATGATAATACTATGTGATGGATGAATCATAGCATCCACTAGGTGGTTCATTTGAATCTCACTATCTGCAAAGCAGGGAATGCAGTGGCTTGGTTTATTGATTACTGAGGCAGATCAAGCTTCTGCTAACCAGACTATGATCACCCTGATCCAGTTACTCCAGCTGGTACAAAATGTGTGAGACAATCTACTACATCAAAATACTGTTTGGCTTGTAGCATACATGTGTCACTGATTATAGTATACACCCAAAGTTATAATGCTGTTCATTCTACTTAATATAACTGTTAGCTGACAGTACATACAATGACCTGCTGGTCTAACTGAAGGTCTGGCATTATGCTCCTCACAGTGGGTGTAACAATATTATACAAGTAAATATGATCTGGAAGACCTACACCATGACCTGCTATTAGTAATATGTGTACTGAAGGTGAAACCATATACAACTGAACACAGTACTGATTCTAATAAAACCATAATCACATTCTATTATTATCAGAATTCTTCCTAGCTGCTTAAATTAATTTGTAAAATGCTGATTACATTATCAGGATTACATTCAGTTGTCACACACAGTGTGACCTACAA
Source organism: Unio pictorum (assembly GCA_030141615.1). Taxonomy (NCBI): domain Eukaryota; kingdom Metazoa; phylum Mollusca; class Bivalvia; order Unionida; family Unionidae; genus Unio; species Unio pictorum. Next base: position 23,508,832 of record JARLTB010000218.1, on the reverse strand, counting down.
AAGGATATTGTGCTAATTGATCCATGACAGGACTGGAGGGAACCAGTACTTTAAAATGTATTGGATATGATAATTGGGGGGGGGGGAGAGTTGCTATACTTTTTTTTTTCAAATTATATGTAGGGATATGTAAAGTTACTGTCCTTAATTTTGAAACATGTTCTGTACATTTCCTCAGCAGTAATTTTGCTTAAGTATGAAGAATTGTTTTGTTTAATATTGCAAGATTGATACTAATGGTTATTTTATTTTTTTTAAATATCAGCAAAAGACTGAATTTTCACTATGGTCTAATACTAAATCCCACAAAAGCCACATGACATGATGTTAGCCTTAAAACCAGAAACCCCAAAAAGAATCAATAAAACAGGCCAAGTTGGCAGGAAAAAAAGAAAGATAAAGCAGTTTTATTGAGATTAAAAGTGATAAAATTGAAATATAAGAACAAATTGTTTATCTGTGATATGATCCACTATCAATTTGGTATATGAATGTAAGAGGTCTGGTAAGGTATAAATCAGGTACAAAAAACCCCAGCTGTGTAAAACCCTTTCAAATGTACTACCGTCAAGTAATATATGATAAACAATAAAAAGTAATGATATTACAATTCTGTGAAGTGTATATAAAACAGAACTTTGAAAAAATGAAATCTGTGAGAAAAAAAAAACTATTTACAGGTGCACATTTATGAACTGAACTCCATATTTTGCATGATGCATATATCATGAAGCCTGAAATCGATTACACACTATACATGTATATGAAAAGTTGTGAGGGGGGGGGGGGCAAAGTATTCATGTAGTATATACTCTATTTTCAATCTTTGTTACTTCATAAATTCTGTAAAATCTGAAGTTCTATTCTTACAATTATAAGCAGCTATAAAAATAATAGTAAATCTTAAGAAATAAACAAGCATTAATTACAAATGTTGTCAAACCACATAGATAACTAACTGTTTTAACCAATACTTACAAACATTGCCAAAGCACATGAATAAACAAGAATGATATTAATTAAACGGTTGATGTCGTTCTTTTGCCCTTTACTCTTTAATATCAGCAGATTACTGTAGCCAAGTACACATGTACTTAATTAAGATAACTTGCATTAAAGCTTACTACCATGGAATTACTACCATTAGATCAGCCTAGGTCAGCTGCCATGCATGTCCTGCAGCAAGTGCCTCAACAATAAATAACCTACCTGTGTTGCTATGCCATAAAGCACTAAACCCAATTTCAAAGCAAATTTAGTGCCCTGGTACCAATTATTTTAAACCATCAGTTGTATTTCATTTAGCACAAGTTAATATCTTCACAATACATGTGGTGACACCAAAATGTAAACAAGATCAGTCTGTTGTTGTTGTTGTTGTTGTAGTAGGGTTTATTGCCATTTTTCAGCACATGATAGGCTATACATGGCGGCCAGTATTATTGGTGGAGGAAGTACCAGGAAAACCCCCGGAAAGAACCACCGACCCACGAGAAGCTACTGGCAAGCTTTCTCACATAACTACATTAGCCGAATCTTAGACTTCAACCCACGCAGAGGTGAGATGGCCGTGATCTGTAACGGAGAGCGCTTTAGACCACTCGGGGCCCCAAGATCAGTCTGTGCAAGCAATAAATCATATCAAAAGACAATTTTTGTTTTTGTCCTTGTAGTTCCACATTTTAATAATTTAGGTATATAACTCATTTGGCCCCGATACCGTCTATGCACGTAATTTAGTTTCTGCATTCAATGGCTGATACCATCTTCACATGAAGTTTCTCGACTGCATTCAATGGCCGGTACCGTCCATACAGGGTCTGAATGTGTGGTCAAGAGAAAGTCTCTGATTGGTTACAAATGGGGCTTTTCCAAGAATCAGGCACACTTGTAACCAATCAGAAATGAATTTACTTTCAATTGGGCAAACTTTAAATGTTCGGAAACCAAGGATTACTACTTGAAAGCAGTTTCAATACACGTGTAATTTTTTGAAAAATTGTAAAATGATGGCAGAAGCATGAGTGATTTTTTATGGCGGTGAGGGCGAAAATGAGGAGTTTCTCGGGTATGATCTAAAAAATATTGAGTAAGTAGAGGAAAGATATGCTCCACAGATGGATAATTTGCGAGATTTCATGGGACATTGAAGATTCTTGAGATTGAATCGTCAGAAGAAGAGGATGCTGATAGCGATAATGAAAGAGTTTCTGCCGATATAGCAGATTGGAGCGATCGTCTTCTGCCCGTCCAAATCAATGATTTTAATGGAATGAATCCTGGACCTACAACAAACATCGACAAATTGACAAGGAAAAAAGAGAAATCTATCTTTTTTTCACTTATTATTATTTCCGGAGAAACTGTACACAGACATCACAAACGAAACCAATCCATATGCCTAAAAATGCATATTGTATTATTGGTTCACCAAACAAAATGTGGTATCCAACCTGCAAAATGTGTTTATTGAACAAAGTTCTATCTTAACCAAAAACTGGATGTGAACATTGGCCAAGTAAATGTATGTACAAATTGTTTCAAACCATATCACATATTAAATTTTCCTGGTTTATTTTAATGGAATTAAGTGCCAATGATGTGATATTCCTAACAATGTTGCACATAATTTTGTAAAAAGTGCATAAATAAATTGTGAAAGTCTTGGATAAATAGAAGGAAAAAAATACATCACTGTGTAGACAAATTCATTTGAATTAATTGGTGAAAAATTCATGGATTAATATTGGATACAAGACAAGAAATTAAAGTGTGAAGGCATGTGCATGCTTTTTACAAAATTTTCCAAACAGGTAAAACACTGGGGCACAAGCAGCTAGACACAGCTTAGTGTGGCTAGGGCACAGTAGCAGTGTTACTGGTAAGTTTGTTGGGGCTGAATGAGTTACTTTTTCAAGCCAAGAATTGTACTGGTAACTTTCAACAAATTTTCATACTGTCGACAGTAATCACAAGCAAAAGAGGAAGATTTATTGGTGTTGTTGTTGTTTTGGGTTTATCACCATATTTCTGTACATGATAAGCTATACATGGTGGCCAGTATAATTGGAGGAGGAAGAACCTGGGAAGAATCAATCCACTAAGAATCAGTTAATCGGAAAGCTCCATGTACTGGCAAGCATTCTCGCCTACCCATAATGGTGTGCCCATGACTCCAACCCATGTTGACAGAGGTGAGATGTCATTGATTGGTGACAGTGAATGTTTAGAATACTAGGCAAGCTGGAGTCCCAATTTATTGCTAACTACGATACTATGCCCTGGTAATGCTAAATGCTTGTCACTGTCCAAGGAAATTAAAAATATTTTAAACCAAAATAAGAACAAAACAGGAAAGTTAAATATATTTGTTGACTTTAAAATTTATATTCATTAAAAAGACTCCCATCAATTAAATTATGATACTTTCTTAAAACAACCATGAAGTCGTTTTATTTTCACAGAATATACTTATTGGTATGTTGGAAAAAATGTCCAAGTGTCGTCAAACTTCTAATACATCGTAAATGACTGTTTTGTGTATTAGTAATGGATGCATACAAAATGTATTCATGATGGATGCATCACTGCCCCTACAAAATGATCATGAATAATTCATGAAATGGCATGAACTGTTCTTGAACGGTTCATGAACCATCCATGAAAGTTCATCAAAAGATTCATGAACATGCATGAACTGAAAATGGTCAGTTCATGAAATTATTAGTTCATGAACATTCATGAACCAATACATCACAACTGTTCTTGAACAGTTCATGAACCAATACATTACAACTGTTCTTGAACAGTTCATGAATATTCATGAACTGTTAATAAAAGTCAAACTGGTTCATCATCATTCATGAACATATTCGTGAACTATGATGAACAAATATTTTCTTGAATGATTCGTGTCTTCATAAACAATTCCTATTTACAAATAGTTGATTATCTGAAAAACTCACAAACTATTTCATCCTGAATCATCACCTTAAATATAGGGGTTATAAAACAGTAAAAATAAAATGCAGTATATTATCTATCAAAACAGTATTTAATTTCAAATAAATTTCTAATATTTAACAAAGAACGTGTATTGTAAATTGGCAAGCTATATTTTTTTTTAATATCTGGATCTTTAACATTTCTGCAGCCTTCACTATTTAAGATCTCTTCCACCTTGCCCATAGAACCAACCAGTTTTCAAATTTTCCTCCATAGCTCACAAACTTCATCCTCTAATAATTTTACTTTTCTGCTGTCTGATCTGAAATATAAAGTTAGTTAATTACAGATAACCAATGAGTAACTTTTGTCTTTTGTTTTGTACATTATTTTTGTACACCACTTTATTTACTGGAATAATTATGATCCAACCCAAAACTATTTCATCCCTTACACTAAGTCTTAACACAACATTGGAGCATTTATATTGGAAAATTTTGTCACTGTTAGTTTTAATATTTTAACTGAAGCTGGAGTCATGTTTTAATCAATAGAATATGACAGACTGTTTTGACAACATTGTTACACTAAATATCCTTATATTATTTCATGCGTTCAAAGCTTTTCGCCATTTTCTATTGATAAAACGTCAGACTTGTGTCACATAGGTCCTTAGTATGCATCCACTCCAACTTCACGTGTTGCTTATATCTGCTTCCAGTTTGATCCCGTTGTCATTACTGTGTATAATTTGACACATTAACTATTTTAGTTTTCGTTTTAAATTACCAAATTACATCAGATCATAGAAATAGTAATTTCAGGAAAAAGAAAACAATATTGATACTGGGTCTAGTATCGAGATCGAAAGGGGGGTGGGGTGTTTAGTGATTTTCAAACTTCGAAGAGCACGTTTAAATTAGGTCTGAATAAAATCATGTATCATTAGTTTGGTTAAAACTAATATGACATAAAAGCCAATAAAATATATATTTATATAACTTTCACTGAAATAAACACAAAAGACCAAGAAAAAAAATTACTCACCGTAATTTTAATGATCCTAGCTGGGTACACTGCTTTTCCGATTAATTTTGCTCTCACTGAATCATTTCCTTCATAATAGCTTCTCAGCACTTCTACTTATTTACGAAAATGTTATTGAAAATATTCTTTTCTATCCATTCCATGGAAATCCACTGTGTTTTGTTCAAGGTTTTAACATGTTAAGAGTTGACAGCGTGCTTTTTCGTTAGTGGGGAAAAGTCGGCTCAGCTGCTCAAATCTCGCACGTATATTAACCAATCACATCACTTCTTATTTCACAATCATCTCATCAGGACAATCGTTGTTTACAATTTTCGGTTTTTATGGCACATTGGCAACCAGCGACCAAGTCAATATAATAAATTATGCAGTTTATGGCAGTAATGGCCAAAAACATTAGAACAAAGTAATTTAAAGCTTTTATAGCAAATACATTTTGTTCATGCTGGCCAGAAAATATTTTCCCATATTAATAGAGAACTATTCAGGTTAAGAACACAATTATGAAAATTTTATCATATCATTTAAAAATGAAAAAAATATTTACATTTATTTATATTCAATAATATTGTGAGAAGTTTGTATCATGAATTTTCATGAACATTTTATGAATATAATTATATGGAAATTTCATATACATTTTTTAATAATTTCTTGCTGGTGCATCAAAGTACTTAAATTGTTCATCAACCAAATTTTTCAGGACTTAAAAGATGTTAAAATAGTTCATAAAATTTCATCAGTGTGTACATGAACTTCAAGTATGTGATTCATCAAAGTTCTTGAAGTATTCATGAACATAGTTCATGAACGTTCACATTCATGAACAGTTCATGATTGTTCATGAAGTCATGAATTTGTTTTTGTAGGGGCGAAGTATTCATGATGGATATATCACAGTAACATATTCATGATGGATGTATCACTGAAGTATTCATGATGGATGTATCAGTGAGGTATTCATGATGGATGTATCACTGAAGTATTCATGATGGATGTATCACAGTGAGGTATTCATGATGGATGCATCACAGTGAGCTATTCATGTCGGATGTATCACAGTGAGGTATTCATGATGGATGTATCACAGTGAGGTATTCATGATGGATGTATCACAGTGAGTTATTCATGATGGATGCATAAAAAGGTATTCAGCATGGATGTATCAACAGTGAGGTATTCATGATCGATGTATCCTTGTGAGGTATTCATAATGGATGTTTCTCAGTGAGGTATTTATGATGGATGCATCACAGCGAAGCGTATTCATGATGGATGTATCTGGGTATATCAGTGAGGTATGATGGGTGCAAGACTGTGAGCTTCGATTCATTAAGGATTTGTCACAGTGAGGTGTATTCATGATGGATGTAGCACAATGAAAATATTCACAATGGATGTATCACAATGGGATATTAATGATGGATGTAGCATTATGGAAGTATCCATGATTGATGTATCATAATTGGGTATTAATGATGGATGTATCTGGATATATGTGAGGTATTTATGATGGATGCATGACAGTGAGCTTAGATTCATGATGGATTTATCATAGTGATGTGTATTCATGATGGATGCATCACAATGGAAATATCCATGATGGATGTTTCATAATGGGGTATTAATGATGGATGTATCACAATGGGGTATTAATGATGGATGTATCACAATGGGGTATTAATGCTGGATGTATCATAATTGGGTATTAATGATGGATGTATCTGGATATATGTGAGGTATTTATGATGGATGCATGACAGTGAGCTTAGATTCATGATGGATTTATCATAGTGATGTGTATTCATGATGGATGCATCAAAATGGAAATATCCATGATGGATGTTTCATAATGGGGTATTAATGCTGGATGTATCATAATGGGGTATTAATGATGGATACAGCACAATGGAGATAATGATGGCTGTATAATAATGAGGTATTAATGATGGATGCATCACAAAGGAGGTATGACTGATGAATCAAAGTGGCAGTATTCTTGATGAATATATCACAATGAAGTTATTAATAATTTGTGTATCACAATAAATGTATTAGTGGCAGATGCATCACAATGGAGTTAGCAGCAAATGATGTATCACAATGGAATAATGGATGTCACAATGGATAAAGCAGTGTTGGATGTATCACAATTGGGGTACTAGTTATGGATGCAACACAATAGTGGTATTAGTATTTTTTAAAAATATGTCAAGAGACTGCATTTCCACCATTCAGGTAACACCAGCATGAAGCTGAAATTTAACAATCCTTGGTAAAGTAATATTGCTGACATCAATGGGTAATCAATGAAGTAGTGGAATGCTGGAATTTGAACTTTCAAGTCCTTATCAATATAAAGCTGCAAGCCAAATTTGGCTGCAATCCCAAAATGTTTGAAAATTTAAATTTTAGAAACAGAAGTCAGGAAGATGGGCAATCAGGAGGCATAATTCCTTCAAATGATTTGATAAAACTCATTCATATCAATTCAACATTGAACTACATGTCAAACTGAATTAACCAGGCGTGGTAAATTAGTGCTGCAGAAACCAAAATCAAGGGATATTATCTGTGTAATTATTGTTGAGTGTTGGAAATCAAGTTAATTCAGTTTCATCAATATTAAGTGACATGCAAATTTTGTTGATATCAAAACAGTTTTGATCATATGCTGTGAAAAAATAAACTCCTGAGGAAATGTAATGAGGAGCAGAACCTCTTTAAATGATACCGTAAATGGCTGAAAATCAAATTCATTCATGGTCTCACCAATATAAGAGCTGAATAGCAAATATTGAACCCAAGCCCAATTACACACACACACACACACACACACACACCAAAACAATAATGGCTATATGGTTGACATATGACTTATAGGTGTTAATGAGGATGTATGCATTTTCCTTATGGTGACGCTTCATTTCAAACACTAAAGATTTTAAAGATTGTGCAGAAACCATTTCTCTTCACTTTTTGTTACCTTAAACTTTGACCCCCAAATCAACAGATAGCTTTTATGGTTTAAAATGTAAGCCATTCATAGTACAGTCAGAGTTTGTGGCATGGGACTTGGTTATTTGGGTAGAAACTTTTCAATGAGTTTAGATCTAGGCAGAAGTACAGTAGTTCTGAGGAAATTGTTGTGTCTTCTTTCAGTCCATATATTCTTGTTGTTGTTGTTGTTGTTGTTGTTTTGGCTTTAATGCCATTTTTCAGCACACGATAGGCTATATCTTGCTGCCAGTATTATTGGTGGTGGAAGAACCTGGGAAAACCCCCGGAAATAACCACCGACCCATGAGAAGCTACTGGCAAGCTTTCTCACTTAACTACATTAGCCAACTGTTAAGACTCGAACCCATGCAGACAGAGGTAAGATGGCAGTGATTCATAATGGAGAGCGCCTTAGACCATTCAGGGACCCTCATATATTCTTGACAACTAACCCCAAAATGAATAGTTGTCATCTTGTCTCAAATGCAAGCCAGCCCAGAAAGTATGAATGTGATAGAATTCAAGATATTATGTCAAACCATTTTTCTTCTTAAAGTGACTATAACCTTGACAACTAACCTCTAGAACACAAAATGAGTTTCAAATGCAAGCCATTTATTTAGCAAAGGTAGCTGGTATGCATGACAAACAATATGTGGACAAGTTTTCCTTCTTTCAATTCTTATGTCCGTGACTTAATATTTGCACCTGTTATGACTCTATGGTCTTTAAGTAAAAGAAAATAGCAAACACCTAGGTTTCTAAAATTCAACAAATAATTTATTTCCAAAGAATACAAAGTAAATATTTAAGAAGAACTTATTGTTATTATTAATTGTTATTATTGGACTATTGTGAATTAAATCCCAAATAGTCCTATCGCAAGTCTAAATGTATACACTGAAGATTTAACTCCAGTAGTGTTCTAATACTGAATGTGTTGAAGTGCAGTCTTTAATGTGATAATTTGCCAATGATCTGGAGTTTAGCAAAAGTTTTAACAGTCATTTGATGAATCTCAATAAAAAAAAAACAACATATTGTCCTTGTCTGATTTCAATATAATTCCAAATTAATGATTTAGTCCAACACATATTAATGAGCACTTTGTAATTCCTTTGAATAATTTAAATAAATAAATTCACCTATATTAAAAACTGCACACAAGAATACAACTAATTCCACTTCAGATGTGAAGGTAGGAACAAGTATTTTTTCAAGTAAACAACATTGATATGAAGCCAAGACACAATAATCAAGCCAGGATGTATGTCAGTTTCCTGTCTAAAATATTCTTATTTGTCAACAAGTTTAGATATTTTCAAATGAAAAACTTATGCCCTATACTCAGATCAAATAAGTATGTTTAATGCCAATAATAATGAGTTGAAAATTTAATTGATGTCATAGAGAAATATTAGCTATGTACTACCCTGTTTACAAAATATGTGTCATTAGTCATGTAGAACATTAGCTTGATTCTGGACTAAGATCATTTACAAAATATGTGTCATTAGTCATGTAGAACATTAGCTTGATTCTGGACTAAGATCATTTACAAAATATGTGTCATTAGTCATGTAGAACATTAGCTTGATTCTGGACTAAGATCATTTACAAAATATGTGTCATTAGTCATGTAGAACATTAGCTTGATTCTGGACTAAGATCATTTACAAAATACAGATATACATAACATATAATCATTAAGACAAGCATCAAACAATACCAATTAAATATACACAATACACCAAAACAAAAAAACCTGACAGGTTTATTCCTGTCCCAAATACAAGCTACATGCAAAGTTTGGTAATGACAAAAGGTGGAGAAGGATAGTGTCATTAGTGTGGAATAAAAATAGGGAACAGATGCATGGACTGTTATACAATACACTGTGTACCCACAGCAAGCTCTGGGATGTAGATTCAGTCTCATGCACACTTGTGAATGTAGTAATACGTGACCCATGGAGGACAGAGATGTAGTGGCTTAGTAAATGAATGGGGTGAAGGTTTGAATCATGTCATTACTTCACTACTATTGCCCAACACAAAATAACCACTACCACAAAATCCACCCATCCATCCACAGATACCACGAACATCATGAGGTACTCTTTCTTACGGTGGGCTTGTACAACTTGTTCAGCTTGTTTCATATCTCTCATTATGAACTTGATGTCATAACTGAATTTCAAGCAATCATGACTTTACATCAAACATCCAAAGACAGACATGGATCTATAACAATTGTTAAACATAACCTTTTGAGTACATCTGTATATAGCCTACTCCCAGGATGTTTAGTACTTGAACCAATTAAGTATCTTGTGTTTATAGTTTAAACTCTTAATAATGTAGGTCAGAAGAATACAGTTTCTTTAGGATAATTGACATATAATTATCCTAATTTATAACAAACCTTTATTCTGACTCTAAAAATAGGTCAAGAGAAAGTTATGATATGGTAACCCTATCTAAACTGTAGTGGACTGGTCATGTATTTCCATGATTTGGGTCTGTAAATTTCATTGGATGGAGCAGCAAGCCACCACATGCAATCAAAATCAAAGTTTGTTCAAATCTGAAATTTGTTCCTATCTGATTGAGACAAGGAAGCAAACAACTGGAATGGACCCCTTTCACAATATACATTTCCCACCAATTTCCATTCTTGATATTCATTGCTAAAAAAAAAAAAACGAGGTTGTTGTTGCTGTTGGGTGAATGCTCTTTATATTGACTTGGAAGTGAAGATTGGCAATGGAGATTCTGAATAATGTTATCACATATGAAAATATATTTATACTGTTGATAAAAAAATTGAGCATTAATAATAATAATAATAATAATAATAATAATAATAATAATAATAATAATAATGACAATAATACTCTGCAATGAATTGTTTACAAAATCAATACATACAGCCAAGATAATGAAAAATTTCTCTTAAAAATTGGTTTTATATTAACAATTTATTTTAGAACACATTTTATCTTAATTTGCTCTAACCCAATTTAAGCAAGTTTTAATAATATTTTCCAAATCATGGTTATATTCAGTTTAGCTATCAATATATGTTTGAGAGTAAGTAGTTTAAATAAACTTAAATACAATCAGTAGAAAAAACTATTGCTATCTTTGCAGCAGCCATCCACACCCTTTGTGCCAAATTCAAATTTAAAATAAAATTTTCCTTAGTCCCATTAGACTAATACCAGATTTAGTCTGCAGTGAAATCTGCTCGTCTCTTAACTGGCTATTGTTAGTTTCAAACACTGAAAATTAAAATAACTGCATAAACCCATTTTTAGAATCCAGGATCTAACCCTGACAATTACCTAAATAATTATAATTGAAAATAACACGATTCTATTGTTTTGGTATTTTAATTAAAACAATTAATTTTATATAAATTGCCGAGTATTTCCAAGTTTTAATGAGACGAAAGATCACATGGTCTCGTGACGTCATACTAGCCAGTCCTCGTATAGAAACAGAAACATGGCAAGCGAGAAAGGCCATTGATAACGGTTTTCATCGGAAGTAATTTTTCACACACACAAAAAAAACAACACCCAACAAATAAATCTGCGAGGAGGAAATCATACGTAATTAATTTCAACATTAAGAAGCTTCCTTTCTATGATTCAGTTACAGTGTATTTTACATGCATGCTACAATTAGCGTATTGACAAATCTGTAAGTATATACATGCTTCGTTAAAATAGATTACGTACTGTACTGGTCAGTCCTGAAAGAAATGTTTTAAGTACAGGCCCCGGGCTGATGACTTAAATAAACTTACTAGCCCTGACTGAAATTCCACAAACCCGAATAGTTCATATATGTTAACTGTAAAGCCGGGAGAAGAAAGAAAGAAAATAAATTCCAATTATATAAAGCCGGGAGAAGAAAGAAAGAAAATAAATTCCAATTAACTATCTCGTAATATATCTCTTGATTTTTCGCAGTTAACTCCCAATTATTTCAATATGTCTCAATTTTCATTTCTCAGAAGAAGAAAATCCCTATATAATTTTTTTTATCAAGTGTGAATATTGTAGTGAAGAAATAATTAATATCACAGGACAGTTTTTGTCTTCAGTAAATAGTTTAAGATTAAACATTATTCACGTAAATTTCAGATTGTTTAACTACTACAGAAGTACTTCTTGTAAAAAACAAATTGTCACCAATCAGTTTAAAACCCATGAATTATCACAATGAAGGCTGCATAATATTCTCTGCAAACAAAATCTCCATTTCCGCCCCCATAAAAACTCTGCCAGTTAACACCTGACACTCCTCTACCATATATGTAAAGTTTCATGATTAAATTAAAAGAAGGAATAAAAATAATACGATGCAGTATATATGCCACTAAAAAACTAATTCAAAATAAATATTTAATTCAGTAAACAGTGTTACATATCTTAACACTTAAACTAAAGGAAATAGGTTGGGATATAAATGTGGGAAAACAATGGCCACATACATGTACGGTAATATTTGACTGCAGATTTGAACTCTTAAAATGAAGTCTTTGGCCTCGAAGTTACAACAAAATTCAGCATCGTTTATTTGCCAATGAATTTCTGGTGCTTACATACACACTCTGTAGCACATGGTTTCTTTGAATTATGTCAGAGGGCCAGTCCTTTTCACAACATAAATGCAATGATAAGGAATAATTGTTAATTTGTTAAACTGCCATTATGTTTGTGTACTTAATTCTAACCTCTAACTATTATGCAGACCAGAATATGAAAAAAAGGTCTTGTCCTGGGGGATAATAAGGCGTATCACAGGGAGAAATTGCACATTGGGGCAAATGGGCAGGGTCAATAGTCGCCTCCCCCAATTTCTATTGTCAGCCAGTTAATGTGAAGCTTTGTTTTATATCGGATCTCTTTTCTTTTAATTGCTGCTATTTAAACTGCCCAAGGGACAGTTTTATATCAGTTCCAATCATTAAAGATTTCCGTTTATACATTTTACGTGTAATAGGCAAAGACTGAAAGGTTGTATTTTTTTAAATAATTTTTTTAATTATTTGTTTTAAAATTACTTAAATTGTTTTTCTCGAAACATGACCGTGTCAAGGGTTGATAATCTTATTATTATTATTTTTTTTTAGCAAAGCTTCCATTTGATTAAAGTCAGATCTCAATTACACATAGGACAGTGGTGACTTTATTTAGATTGTAATCTTGAAGAAGAAAAAAACATTTACTCATCAGCACGATCAGGTGTCGGGCTGTCATATTTTTTATTAGCACTTACTCGGCCTTCTGCCTATTTTCGTAACTCGTACGTTTGACACTCTTTACCAGGATTTAAAATATACAATGGTATGTCTGGAACAGTTTCAACTTTTAGTCTAGGCTTAGCATTCACATATCCTAGAGGTTCTATATTTTAGGATCCCTCTGGTAACATTCCTTTGTGAAATGTAATGAGCACAGAATGCTGTATGGTGTTGCATTGAAATCGACTCGCTTGTAATAATGTATCCAGACTTTCTTTATGCCTTTATCATTTGGAAAAGAAGAAAAATGTTGTCTATAGCCTTTTCTTAATGCGCTATTTACACCCATAAGCAATAATACAAAATCGCCAGTCGGGATGCTGGATTCGCTACTATGACGTCACATCACGAGAGTAACCTAATAGGTGCGGAAATTTTGCATACGAGGTCACGGAAATTCAGCTCGTTGAACACATGCTAATATTTAAATACTGGAATTGCGGTCGCATATAATAATTCAGAATAAGGTTTTCTTCATTAGTGTTGTTCTTATTATTCTATATTTCCATTGGTTTCTGGTCTCCTTTAACATAATGGAATCATAGCCATCAAAGTGTAGATAGGGTTAGCAGAATGGAATCATAGCTATCAAGTGTAGATATGGTTAACATAACAAATACGTAGCCATCAAAGTGTAGATAGGGTTAACATAATGGAATCATAGCTATCAAAGTGTAGATAGGGTTAACATAACAAATACATAGCCATCAAAGTTTAGATAGGGTTAACATAATGGAATTATAGCTATCAAAGTGTAGATAGGGTTAACATAATGGAATCATAGCCATCAAAGTGTAGATAGGGTTAACATAATGGAATCATAGCCATCAAAGTGTAGATAGATTTAACATAACGGAATCATAGCCATCAAAGTGTAGATATGGTTAGCATTATGGAATCATAGCCATCAAAGTGTAGATAGGGTTAACATAATGGAATCATAGCCATCAAAGTGTGGATAAGGTTAAGATAATGGAATCATAGCCATCAAAGTGTAGATAGGGTTAACATAACTAAGTCATCACTACCAAAGATGTAAAAAGGTAAGAAGATTAGCAACCTCCTTGTCCAAGCAAAATGAATAATCCTTCCTCTTTGATTAACAGACAGGAAAATACTCAACCTTATCGAGGAATAGGGTCTGTTCATTCTGTTCAACATGAACAAATTCAAAGTCCTTAAAAACTGTAAGGACACCGTAGAACTAATAGTGTTATCAACCTCATTATGTTTTGGACATGAATTAATTACCATAAAGGTAAAACAAAAAGCACATTTCAGATGGAATTCAAGGATCACTGTTAAGGGCACACCTTAAAAAAAGGCACCCATGTTAATGGACATTTCAATCTAAATGACCACTGTGCTATATCTAATACCAAATCAATGAAATTTTGTATTCTGACCCAGTATCAGAATCTAGCACACACAAAGAAAGAAATGTATGGGCTATATGTCTGTTACAGACTCCTATGTCATAAAATTAATATCATGGGATTGTCTGACATTTTCCAGCCATTTCTATTTTATACATTTCTCTTACCCAAAAGGATTTTGTGTACGTTTATCCTACCCAATGGACTCTGCTAAAACTGTGAGGCAAACATTTTGTATTACTTCTATACAAAAATAAATACAGCAAAACCTGCTTCAGTGGACAGCTGCTCATAAATGTCAAAATGAATCATTAATCTTTATGTAGAGGCCACCTATGCATATAGGAAATAGACTGGTTTCTCTGTACGCTGAGGTAACATTTTTGTTATTATTTTTTTTTATTTTAGTATTGTTTAGGTTTAAAAAACTTTATGCAAATAATTTTAAGCTGAACATTCTATTTACTGAGAGAAAACAATTCTTTGATGTGTGATAATTATTTTGTTACAACATTACCAACAGGTGATAAAATAGAACATGGCCTCTCTGGATGGCATATGATATATCTATTTACTTGACATATTTTTAATAAATGAAAGTCAACAGATATAATGTAAGATTGGGAGATTTCTGCAAAAATCATGAGATATTATGAGATAAGAAGGTAGGCATGTAACTAATAACCTCAAAAGTTTTGGAGTTTTATTCTCCGTGTGTGAGAGTTGACAAGTATGAAAATTATGATGTGGATGATACTGAGAAATATTCAAGGAAACAGTAACTGACAGGCATCAAATTTAACTAAAATTACAGCAACATCCTTACAAACACCAAATACAAGACAAAAAATTATACGATTTTTTTATATAAATAAAATTAATATTTTACACCCATGTTTATCTTTGACTGTTGCTGTATCAGCCATATCTTCTGTATATACTCGCATATAAGCCCATCCACATGTAAGCTGACCCCCACAATGATTAGGTAGAGTTTGAAAAGTGTCTGAACTATGCATCAGCCAACTCATGAGTTCTGCCATATTAATAAATCTTGTTATTGCTACTCTATCTGAATGGAATGTCATCTTCAGATGAGGTTTCAGTACAGAGGATCCGGTGCAACAGATTAGGCATGTCATCTTGTCTATCGCAATCTTATCTGTATTCAACAAGAAAACTTAAAAATATTTAAGTTTAGACTTTGACCCAATGATGCTATCACGGAATTGTATAAATCCCTTTATTTATTAATTACATGTAAACAGGTTTACTTTTTGTGTAGAATAATACCCGAGGGTAATTATAATATATATATTGTAGAATATTTTGAAAGAATGAGTTCAGTTCATCCTATGCCACATGTGCGAAGGGCTTTTGTGGGAAGAACCGAATTGCACAGACAATATATGTATATAAATTCTTCACCATGGCGCCATTTATTTGCAATTTAGACTGGTTTGCTGCGCATGTAGAATCAAAATAGAATTAATTTAGGTCAAGTAGTTTCACATTCAAAAGGATCATTATAGTGAGAGACCATTATTTTGTACACTTTTGTCTTCCTAGTTAACACATTATCTATTTTGCAGTCATGAGTTCAGTTTTTACAATTCTGATGGAACAGTTTTGTGGAGAAAGTTTTTTCTTTATTTATTTTTCTTATTTTGATAATACAATAATTGGAAACTGAGATGTCTCTGAATTTTACATTAAGCTGTGTGGTAATCACAGAATCTTCATTAAAGTGGATCTACATTGTGCTAGTTGCTGACTTTTAATTTTTTTTACACACAAAAAAGTTGCAGTACAAATGTACCCATTTTGTACCAGTTTTCAGGTCGTTGACATGCATGGTTGTCGAACTAGTGGGTTTAACTTTAGTTTGGTTTGTTGCATCTGCCGTATAATAATAATAATAATAATAATAATAATAATAATAATAATAATAATAATAATAATAATAATTTAGTTGTAACTACTGGCACTACTTAAGATGCCAACAGGTACCTGGGTATTTGGGTTCTTTACTTTAATGCTGTTTAGGGCATCATGAAGTGTATGACATAATGGTGCCTCACTATAATGCTGTTCTAAGGAGTAAAAAAATGTACAACATAATAGTCATATACACTAATTTTGTTCCAGTAAGTTGTTGTTGTAGGATTCAACACCATTTTTCAGCACATGATAGGCTATCCATGGCACCCAGTATTTCCGGTAGAGGAAAAAATCCTGGAAACCCCCTGAAAAGAACCACGACCTATGAGACTACTGACAAGCTTTCTCACATACCCACATCAGCCAAATCTGAGACTCAAACCCATGCAGACAGAGGTGAGGTGGCAATGATCCGTAACAGAGAACGCTTTAGACCACTCGGGGCCCCCACTGTAGGAACTCATAAAGCGTACAATACAATGGTCCCTCACTATAATGCTGTTCTAGGGAGTAATAAAGTATACATCATATTGGTTCCTATTCTAGGAAGCATTAAAGTCTCTTGCTATAATGCTATTTCAGGGCATCATCAAGTGTAGGACAATATGGTCCCATGCTATAATGTTATTTCAGGGCATCAACATTAGTGTACAACAATGGTTCCACACAACAGTTCTGTTCTAGGGAGTTGTAAGGTGTACAGTTATAGGTGGTCACTAGTGTAATGAGATCCATGATGATATCTGCATTTTATCAGGGACTGTTAGACTGCATTGCTACATAGTTAGATCCAGGACAATATCTGTGCTATGTCAAGGACAGGGTTATATAGTGTCACTTTTATACTGAGATCCATGAGTATATCTGTGCAATAGAAGGTACAGGGCTATATGGTGATGCTTTATTATGAGATCCATGACTACAGCTGTGTTTTATGAGGGACAGGGTTATATGATGCTTTATAGTGAGATCCATAACTACAGCTGTGTTTTATGAGGGACAGGGTTATATGATGCTTTATAGTGAGATCAATGACTACAGCTGTGTTTTATGAGGGACAGGGTTATATGATGCTTTATTGTGAGATCCATGACTACAGCTGTGTTCTATGAGGGACAGGGTTATATGATGCTTTATAGTGAGATCAATGACTATAGCTGTGTTTTATGAGGGGTTGTGCCATATGGATATCCTTTATAGTAAGATATGACTATAGCTGTGTTTTATGAGGAACAGGGTCATATGAGGAATATGGTCATGCTTTTTAGTGAGATCCATGACTACAATTGTATTTTATCAGGGACAGGGTTATATGGTCATGCTTTCTAGTGAGATTCATGACTACAGCTGTATTTTATCAGGGACAGGGTTATATGGTGATGCTTTATAGTTAGATCCAAGACTGCCACTAGTTTTTTTAAATGAGGGACAGGGTTATTTGATGCTGCTTTCAGGTGAGATCCTTGACTACAGCTGTTTTTTTTTATCAAGGACAGGGTTAGAAGGTGAGGCTTTCTAGTGAGATTCACGACTACAGCTGTTTTTCTTGTGGGACAGGGTTATTTGGTGATGCTTTCAGGTGAGATCCATGACTACAGCTGTGTTTTATCAGGGACAGGGATATATGGTGATGCTTTCTAGTGAGATCATTGACTATGGCTGTTTTTTATATGAGGGACTGGGTTATATGGAGATGCTTTCAGGTGAAATCCATGACTACAGCTGCTATATGGTGATGCATTATAGTGAGATACACAACTACAGCTGTCTTTTATCAGGGACAGGGTTATATGGTGATGCTTTATAGTGAGATACATGACTACAGCTGTATTTTATCATGTGCTGTGTTATATGGATGTTCTTTATAGTAAGATACATGACTTAATTTTGCAATATCTTGGACTATGTTATACTGAGCTGCTTCATTGTGCTATTCATGATTATGGCTGTGTTATATCAGGGACCATGTTATAATGAGGTTTATTATAATGGATGACAGATATGTGTCTACAATGTTCACAGTTAGGTAGGTACGCATCATAAACAGCTCTCTCGATATACCAGCGCACATCGGTGTCCAAAAACATCGACCACACTATAAGTAAGGCGCGAGTTATAAAGGGACCTATAATAAAAAACAATACAAGGATCGACACAAAGGCAAAATGGTTGGTGGGTGGAAGATTATAGTGTTGAATACTCACTTTATACTTGTACTTTGATTAACTGTGAATAAATATCTCTTCATTATGGTATAATTTATTTTTTCCTCATAGAGTAACATTAATTTCAGGATAAATTACCATATTGAGGAGTTAATTAAAAACAATTTTCCATGTGGCCTCCGTTCGCTTAACATGCATACCATTTCACACATTGTGTATTACATCACTAATTTTTGTGCTGAATTGGATACATTCTAGTTTAATTGTTTGATCCAAATTAAGACATATATTTTTAATACAAATGATTGACTCTCTTCTCGTGAAACAATGTCAATCGATCGATTTATAGATTTGATTGCGAATGAAAAAAAAAACAAGAAAAAAAACAAGGGTTAATCATTACCAACATGAATTTAGTGGGTCTACAAATTTAAAACAAGGTAAATTAGAACAAGATAATAAAAATGCCTGTTGTGATACACTTGACAAATGACAATTCACTTTTTAAACAAATATCAGTTAATTTTTTGTGTTACTCCCTGATTTTGCTGTCGCCGAGCAAATTCGTCCCTTACTTGATTCGATACATAAGAAATAATCATAGTGATAAAACAACACGGGTCTCTTTTAATGGAATATTTTAGTGCAACAAACACTTCACCAAGTTGTTGATCAAAACAAAGCTGGCAGGTAATTAGGTTCTCACAGAAGTACTCACAGGTTTTGATGTGACAGTCGATTGACTCTTTTCATGTTTTCATAGAAAAGATTATGTTGCAATTATAATATTTACATTGAAACAGAAATAAAGGATTATAATGTGACTTTCACATAGCAAGATATTTAATTGCTGTTTATTTCATTCTCTGTTGAAACCTGTTCGCATTTACCGGACATTTTCATTGATCACTATTTCACCAGACTGTTTATTTACAGTGTATTGATGATACAACAAATAAACCCAACATAATATGTGATATCTTATTTAAAACTTGATAATTTCACAATATGGAATCAATCTTTATGGGCATTAATCACAATTTTTGATGATAAAACATGAAATGTAGAAATGTTTAATTTTACCAATTTTAATTCTTATCATAATTTTTTCAAGTTCAGCATATTTTGAAAGATTTTTAAAATATATTTTCTTTGGGGAAAATCAGGATCCACGCCAGACACCATGTTATAAGCGGGTTCGCGAGTTATCGAGGGAGGGGTGTATATGAACTAATTTGTGCATTCTCTACCAAAACTAGCTATGTCATGCTTAATCTTTCATTATGATTCCTGATTCTGTTTATCTCAAGGTCAGTTAACCAGTCACTAATTGTCACAGAAATTACTTTTTCATGGTTAAGCAGAAAAACTGTTTAGTCAAGCATTCTTTAATGGTTAAAGTTGCAGTGATACAAGCAAATTATTCAAACTGATATTAGCCATGGAAAAGAAGCAATTTAGGGATTTGTATGGGGGAAGATAAAGAAAAGAAATAAGGAAAGATTTCTGTACTTCTGGTGCACAGGTAAATCAAGTAGTTTCAATTTAGGGAGACAACTCTGAAGAAACAAGATATCACATATACAAGTTATCTACCTTAAGTCCTTCACCAAGTACAATATCAGCTGTGGTGAGAATGGGTTCAGGGCTTACTGATAGACCATCGTCATCATCGGAGTTGTACATATTCCTTCCCTTTAGTTTCGTAAATAGTTCTTTCTGCAATAGTAATAGCACACAAACACTAGTAGTTAGTCACAACAAGCTGTTAGATGCTATATAATCATGCAGGCTGCTGATAAAAAAATTAATAACTACCAACTTTAAACCAGTCACGTTTATTATAATCACAGAGGTACATTTCTGATTTTCTTTCTCCAGGTTGTTTTTCTAGCAGACAAAAACTCAAATGTATAGGAGGTCATCATTATTTTACTTTTTTGTTTCTAAGTTGGCTGGTTGCTAATTTAAACCTTCTAACCTTTCTGCAGATGCCAGTCAAACAAAGGAAAAATAACAAGTCAAAAGACAATGACAAAGCAGAAATAAGTAGGCTGACATCTTATACAGTTAGTTTCAACTGCTAAATCATCACACTGGTTATAAATTCCTCAGTGAACATAACTGCATGGACCTTTGTTTAATGTAAATAATAGTTAATTGTTAGTCTGTTCATACATTTCTAATAGCTATGGAAAGGGTGAACTGTAGATAGTAACCAAATCTTCTATACAAACTCAATCTACATTCAGGTATTTGCATAAGTAGTGTGAATTTCACTCTGGTCATTCATGTAATAAATAAAGGTTCTAAGCACCAAAGCTAATCAGTTGGCACTGGCTGACATTACTGTTTCCCCAGGTCTGCAAATTCACCCAGAACTCTATCAGAAATAAGTTAAGCTAATAATTGTTTTTCTCTCCATTGCTGCTATAATGTTGGATCAGATTCTAACTGAAGACATTTTGATAAGTAAATAATGTTTGCTGATGCTCACTGCTACTTTACATAAGCATAGAAACAAAGTGTAAAAATAAACCTATAAATAGAATAGTCCAACATATTTCTATGCCACAGATATATTGGAAAATGAATAACATACCTATGAGGTGGATCCATGTTTAGATAATCCACTATACCCATCACACCCATTCAAAGATAATCCAGTATACCCATTACCATGTTTAGCTAATAATCCACTATACCCATCACATTCATTCAAAGATAATCCATTATCCCATTACCATGTTTAGCTGATAATCCACTATACCTATCACATTCATTCAAAGATAGTCCATTTTACCCATTACCATGTTTAGATAATCCACTATACCCATCACATCAATTCAAATTTAATCCACTATATCCATCAGCATGTTTAGATAATCCACTATACCCATCACATCCATTCAAAGATAATCCACTATACCCATTACCATGTTTAAATAATCCACTATACCCATCACATCCATTCAAATTTAATCCACTATATCCATCAGCATGTTTAGATATCCACTATTCCTATCACATCCATTCAAAGCCCAGGCTGAATTTTCCTTCAGGTGAATAGCATAACACATATATATTCAAAGCCTTATGGTTTTGTTCAGGTGAACATCATAACGCATGTACATATAAAAAGCCTGGTATTTTCCTTAGGTGAACATAACCAATGCATACAATCCTAAGTTTTCTTCTAGGGAACATTACCACATGTATACAATCAAAGCCTTCAAATTTTCCATAATGCATGTATGTTTAAGGCTGGATAGTTTCTTCAGGTGAATATCATATTTGTTGATGATTGATAACTTGTCTCAGAAAAGTATTATTATGTAAAGATTCTTCACCTCTTATACTGATATGTGCATTGATATGGCCAAAGTATTGATGTGCATCGATATGGCCAAAGTATTGATGTCCATCATAATGGCCAAAGTACTGATGTGCATTGTTATGGCCAAAGTATTGATGTGCATCAATATGGCCAAAGTATTGATGTCCATCATAATGGTCAAAGTATTGATGTGCATTGTTATGGCCAAAGTATTGATGTCCATCATAATGGCCAAAGTATTGATGTGCATTGTTATGGCCAAAGTATTGATGTGCATCATTATGGCCAAAGTATTATGTGCATCATTATGGCCAAAGTATTGATGTGCATTGTTATGGCCAAAGTATTGATGTGCATCGATATGACCAAAGTATTGATGTGCATTGTTATGGCCAAAGTATTGATGTGCATCATTATGGCCAAAGTATTGATGTGCATCGATATGGCCAAAGTATTATGTACATTGTTATGGCCAAAGTATTGATGTGCATTGTTATGGCCAAAGTATTGATGTGCATCATTATGGCCAAAGTATTGATGTGCATTGTTATGGCCAAAGTATTGATGTGCATTGTTATGGCCAAAGTATTGATGTGCATTGTTATGGCCAAAGTATTGATGTGCATCATTATGGCCAAAGTATTATGTGCATTGATATGGCCAAAGTACTGATGTGCATCAATATGGCCAAAGTATTGATGTGCATCGATATGACCAAAGTATTGATGTGCATCATTATAGCCAAAGTATTATGTGCATCGATATGGCCAAAGTATTGATGTGCATCATTATAGCCAAAGTATTGATGTGCATCGATATGGCCAAAGTATTGATGTGCATCGATATGGCCAAAGTATTGATGTCCATCATAATGGCCAAAGTATTGATGTGCATCGATACGACCAAAGTATTGATGTGCATCATTATAGCCAAAGTATTGATGTGCATCGATATGGCCAAAGTATTGATGTGCATCAATATGGCCAAAGTAATGATGTGCATCGATATGGCCAAAGTATTGATGTGCATCATTATGGCCAAAGTAATGATGTCCATCATAATGGCCAAAGTATTGATGTGCATCAATATGGACAAAGTATTGATGTGCATCGATATGGCCAAAGTATTGATGTGCATCGATATGGCCAAAGTATTATGTGCATCGATATGGCCAAAGTATTGATGTGCATCAATATGGCCAAAGTAATGATGTCCATCATAATGGCCAAAGTATTGATGTGCATCGATATGGACAAAGTATTGATGTGCATCGATATGGACAAAGTATTGATGTGCATCAATATTAGGGCATAACCGATTAGCATTTTTCTACCGATTTCCGATTCCGGATTTTGGGCATGAAATTTTTCCGATTCCGGATACGATTCAATTATTCCAAAATGCTAAATCCGTATTTTTTTTTCTAAAAAATTTCATCTTCTGTTTCCGGGTTTCTGGTATCTGGTTTTGCCGTGTCAAGCATATTACTTAGTACTTTACCATATCCGGCTTCATTTCCGGTTTTTATCCGCCAGTTCAAATAGATTGCCTCACACCGTGGTTGTGTTGACCATATTGGACTTTTCTGACTTCTTATTTAACTTTATTAACGCACTATCGAATGACACGGTGCTATAGAAATTCAACTTTATTATTTTTATTATCCGAATCGGTCGTTCTTGCCTTGTCCGACTCCGATTAATTGTAAGTTCATACTATCCGGTGGAATCCGATTTCCGGATCAAAAGTCGGTTATGCCCTAATCAATATGGCCAAAGTAATGATGTGCATCACTACTGATGCACTGCTTTATATTTTTTGAGCATTTCACCCTTAGAAGCATCCATCTCCATGACTTGCACCTTTGTCCCCATACCAAATTATGTTGCAAAATTGAGCAAGGGTACAGTTCAAAAGTGAAGCTGGGGCCAAAATAAACAGTGATGACAATCACACTGACTTTAGTCCTCTTTGCACAGAACTTCATGACACATATGGTTTCCATGTAGACCTTCAGAAACTAAATTGATGATGGTCAGATAGAGGTAAGAAGATGGAATATGGCACTACTGTGCAACACTAATTTGCCTCCAACATGGAATGAATGGAGGATATAAAAAAGGGCCTTATTTTGCTAGATATCACTGACAGAACTATTCTTTTTATCTTAACAAACTATCCTCTTAGTTGGTAAAAAATTGGACAAGGTCAAAAGGTAAAGCTTACAATAAAGACAAGTTACTTCTTTGGATATTACACTTCATAGAAAAAAATGCCTGACACTGACTGCTTCACTGAAAATGTACTTTTTGATATGTACATGCAACACTTCATGCTAACACTGACTGCTTCATTGTAAATGTACTTTTTGATATGTACATGCAACACTTCATGCTTACACTGACTGCTTCACAGAAAATGTATTTTATATCTATATGCAACACTTCATGGGCCACTATGACTGCTTTACTGGAAATGTACTTCATATGTACAAGCATCACTTCAAGAGACCTGTGACTTTCTCACACTGTAACGTACTTGACAAAATGAAGAAAACAAATGCCTTGCGTAGATATGATATAGATCAACTTTTGCGAAATTCAGAGCCACCAGAAATCACGACCATAATGACCCAGTGAAACTAAATACATGTATTACCTTGAAATTTTTGTTCATCTCCTCCATGGATACAGTCTTTTCTCTGAGTGGGGCCACATTTTTTATTGTAGACTGTTCTGGCTTGAATATACTGTCTTCTGATATGCTTCGACTACCAGATGAGAGAATGGGTGGTCCACGAACCTTAAACCTGTGAATGTCAAAATGACAGCAGTGACAGATCAATTCATGTACCGGTATAAACTTTTTCAAGAATCTTTTTGAATTTCTGCAACCAATAACGTAAATATTACATTTTTCAACCACGTTTCTGCGTAAATTCTTTCATAGCGGTACTGAATTAGCCAAAATTGTTTTACATACTCAATGTGCTATTGTTTCTAAGATAAGCCTAGGGCTCCAACATATCATCATGAGCTTTCATGAAAATATTATTTAAGAGGTCACAATGACCAGTTTTTAACACTGGTAGGATTTAAGAGTTCACGGAGACCAGTTTTTAAACACAGGCATGATTGAAAGGCCATCTATAATGAAAAACCAGACTTTTTTAGACACAGCTTGATCATGTGATGTAAAATGATAACTTCTAGTAAGAAACCACACGTCTTGATCACATCTTGTTGCTAGATGTGTGGAAATTCTCTTAGTACAGATTTTACTGTACAAACATTTTTGAAAGCTAAGGTAGCCTGATAAGTATGAAATATGGATAAAACAGCAAAAATCATATGGAGTCACTTCTGTGTGAGACACAGCAAGGTGGAAAATGCACACAAACATTAATGTAACAGTTACTGGAATATATTTTAACTGATCTACTTTTCCTAGAAGATTGTTGGATTTGTCAAGATGCATCCACATGCAAAGTTGATTGACCAAGTAAAGTGAATACTACAGAAGAAACCAATTTAAATTACTCAAGCTTTACCCACTGAAGAACAATTAAGGATAATAATACATGATCCATGACAAAGCATGGCAAGTTCCTTTGAACCAGTGAACAGTGTGGGAAAGATGTATAATCTTAGAAGTCACTGTAGCATGAAAACCAGGTCCTTCTTTGGATTAAGTGATGTAATCTCCCAAAATATGCATGCCCCAGTCAACAGTGTGAAAAACAACAAGCCAAACACAAACCTGAACATTACTAGTGCTAACAAAAAAAGCATGGGGTATGATAAGGACTCTGATACAAGTAAAATGAACGTGATGAAAGAAAAGAAGGCTTTACCCGCCATCATCATCATCTTCAGAATTGACTGCACCATGAAAGAGGGCACTGGTAGAGCTGGCTTTAAATGACACCACATTGATATCCCCTTCCCTGGATTTTGGGCGCTTCTTTGAGAAAAATTTCCTGAACCGCTCTAAAGGTTTTAACTTCTTCTTCTTTCCATCAGCTTTTCCATCTGAAGTGAAAAAGGCAAGAAATTAAATACAACATACTAAAACCTAATGTCTTAAAATGCAGAGTGTCTGCCTGTGTGTGTGTGTGTGTAGGGGTGAATTATTATAATTATGCAATACTTACTCATCACTACTGCACTACTTACCGTTTTTTAAAGAAGCACCTCATCCATTTGATGTGAATACAGCCTCCCATTGAGTGGAGAGCTGTCAACATGATATGGTCCACTTGTCTCAGAACTGTAATCTTTTCATATATGACAATTACATCAGAACATGAGAAGGTGGTGGGAGGAGGGCATTCAGCAATAGTGCTGATTAAGTAAATTGGTTCTCTCTGACATTAGAGATATGCTAATATATATTATTTGCCTGATACACCTGTGCAATGTTGGAAATATAGCCTTAAGTTTCAGACTGTTGATGTGGAGGGTCAAAACTGGGCTCTAAAGAAGCACCCCAACTGGAATCTGGTATATTAGCAAACAGATAGGATGGGGGGGGGGGGTCAGGTGCATGCCAAGGAAACACCATCAGACCTGTTCGGACTCATCCACCAGTGCAAATCATGATGAATTTGGTCCTAGCAGAATCTGAGTTGAGAATTGTCAGGATTCATTCTATCCATTCCAGTGGGATCTTGATTACGTTCTGGTTCATGAAGTTCATCTGCACATAAATGAAGTCCCAAGATGGAGATAGCCCTGACCTGCTGGAGTTAGGTAAAAGACCATCGCATAGGATGACACTGTAATTCCTGGAAAGGCTAAGCTGATAATATGTTCTTCCTTGGAATGTGGCAAATTTGGAGGGTTGTGTTCTCCAAGGTGACCCAGTGAAGGAAGTTCCAGACTTTAAGAAAATGAGAAGGGGCATGTTTGCCTAACTAATGTCAGTGATATGTGTTGAGACTATGACACATTGACCTCTTACTCAATGTACCTCTGCAACATTATGATACATGTATGTTCATTTCTAGGCAGTCAGTGTGGATGGATAATTTGGCCTCCAAAGACTCTGTCTAAATGAATGCCCCAACCAGGAATCGGACACATCTGTGAACAGGTAGGAGTGGGACTATGGTGCATGCATCAGGATCCTAGTCAGGAATCTTCTGATTCATCCACCAGCATAAAAATTGGTCTTAGAATGATGAGGATTAATAGCAAATTTCCACCTGGATGGAAGGAGGAATTGCTGACATCATATGTAGACATCCAAACGGAACCATGTCTGCAATGTTGTTCAAGGTTCCTAACAGGGCAAGGTAAAGGCAAGAAGACAAAAATATCTTTGCTTGCAGCACCTCTAACAGTGCCAGAATTTGATCAATCTGATCTTGCAGAACCTGGACTAAGTTCTGGTGCATCAGAAAGTTCATTCCCATGTAAACAGAGTCCTGAGATAGATGTTATACTTCTCAAAGTCGGGCAGAAAACCCAATTACGTTACTGTGGACCAACAACAGCACAACAGATCCAGATGTAGGGATTGAACTTAAACAGGTTCTGAATGGCAGAACCTTGAATTTCAAATCTTTCTGGTCTAAGCAACTGGAGATGTTTTGCAGTAAGGAGAAAATGTCATGATTTGCAATACCTTGATGGACTGACCACCATCTAACAGGCAAAGTGCATTCTGCATCTCCATCCTGAATGTTTTCTCTGAAAGAAAAAGGTTTAAAGGCGAGAGATTGATTATGATGCTAAACTTTCTGTCTTTCTTGGTAACCCGGTTGATTCAGGAATAAAATGTACTGACTGATTATTCAAGAGCCTCTCAAATGTTTCTTTCAGCAGAATGGTGTGCACCTCCTCCCTCAATCTGCCCTGATGAAACTCCAGTAGTAATGCCATAGAAAAAGAAAGCTCATATCTAGTAGACATCTTGACCACAGCTTCCAGCAAGTGTTGTAAAGCAGCTGGATTCAAAGAAGCCCTTCTCAGCATAAGTAATGATGTAGCTAGCATGCAAAACTATGGTGACAAGTAACATGGCTTCTGTTTCATGGCTTCAATTGTTTTGATGGGACAGTGTGCCCTGGCTCCAGTTGATATACACACTTGGGATGAACCAGGGATACCGATCAGATTTCCTTCCTAGTCTGATCCATGTGGTCAGTCTCCCAATCCTGCACAGGTTGGAATGGTTGCAGGGGGTGGGGGGTGGTATTCAGTCTGTACCCTATGCCCATACTAAGTGATAATCAGAGAACACTTCATCCTTAACATATTGATCACTTTAAATGGTGTGACTCAAACTGAAACCACACTGACAGCCATATAAGGGCATTTCTGATGGTCCATGGTCATTATGACGCCAATCATTTTGCAGGCCAAAGGATATGATCATGTGTTTGAGACCCGATTTCAATTTTGACAAAAGGCCTTCAAAATTATATACTGTTGTATACACAATGACTGAATTTTCTGTAAAATCAACTTTTCTTCTTGTAATTCGTTAAACCAGTCCCCAAAACTGTATTGATACAGGGGCTCATTTCATTTTTAATATATAACAAATGGGATGATGCTTTCTCATTTCAGCTCTGAGATTCAACAATTTGGACTACAAATTTGGACTCTCAACATCTCAGGACACCATGTTTTGGAAGCATGCCATTACAGAAAGATTCATTGGATGAATTTAAAACCTTTGACCAATCAGAATACTCTTTACAAGAGTCATGTGTTAACTATTATATGGAATAAATAATTTATAAGGGTTGTTGCTAAATGTGACTGGATAGACCAATTTATTAAAAACGAATTGGAGATGATATAAAAAAACGGACTATACAACAAAGTCCATCTTGCTATGAGAGACCACCTGTTTTGGGAGACCAGAATCTCAATGCACAGATTTATTGATTATATAGTGTTATGAGATACCATTATTATTTTGGCAGAAGGGGTGGTTTGTTTGTTTGTTTGTTTGATTAGGATTATTAATGTAGCTTTAACAATTTTTCAGTCATATCGCTACGATGTCTGCAATTACCGTATTTTCGCGCATATATCCTGCACACGCAGATAATCCGCACCCTCATATAGCCCGCGGGTTTTGGGTTTTTGTGTAAAAAATCGTTGGCATAACCCGCACCTTTGTATAACCCGCAACCATAGATATATTTATACAGCTACAATCGGAAATGAAATCAATTACAGGATCACGGGGCTTCGCTGATGTAGCAAACTGCGATTCTGTTTTCCGTTTTGGTGACAAAATATGCCATCTGGTGATATTTGTGGCGACACCAATTTTGGCTGATAAAAACTGTATATACAGTCTTGCGTTTGGAGTAGAGAAAAAGGCACCATGACAGGAAACAATGTACTGGAATATATTGTTAAAATAACAAGTCCTTGTCTCATACTGGCAAACCACACTAACAGAGCACTGTTATATCATAATCCGCTAATGATGATATCTGGCCTTATTACTTTATGCAACTGACTAGTCAAAATCCGAATCCGCAGAAGGCGGAAACGTAAAATGAGTACAGTCAAGCAGATGACACTAATTTAAAAGCAAATACCAGATGGAAGAAGAAAAAATACGTTTGCTGACACTTCAAAGAGATCTGATTACCTTTGAAGCACTGATATATACTAAACAAATAAAACAAATCTGTTTCAATGTTCTACAATTATCTGAAGTTGCCGCAGCAATAACAAACAGGTATTTGTTTCAGCCTTCAAATGGAGCCTTTAGCGGCGCCATCATCAAAGTAAGCCGACGACCTTTGCTCAATAAAAGTCAGGAAAAACACGGTACACAGTGCTTGTGTGCGTAGGAGCTGTGCCTCAACTACAGGCTACATAAAAACGGGCATTTTTAAATAATCTTGTATTCTTGTGAAGTGTAGATTCGAGTTTAAATAATTTCTTTCTGTTTAATTTAAAAAATGCCGAAACGAAAGTCTTACACAGCCGATTTCAAGCTAACTGCCATTGCGTATGCTGAAGTGCATGGCAATAGAGCCACAGGCACAAAATTTGATATTGATGAGAGTGTAATCCGAGGTTGGAGAAAAGAAAAAGGAACGTTGGATAAGATGAATCCACGAAAACGTGCTCGTCACGGACCTAAAGCAAAGTGGCCTCACCTTGAAGCTGACCTGAAGCAGTGGATCGTGGCCCAGCGGTAAAATTAGGTACCGTAGTTATTTCGATTGA
This sequence comes from Unio pictorum, assembly GCA_030141615.1. NCBI lineage: Eukaryota > Metazoa > Mollusca > Bivalvia > Unionida > Unionidae > Unio > Unio pictorum. Next base: position 23,478,498 of record JARLTB010000218.1, on the reverse strand, counting down.
AAACAGAAAATATTGATTATGAAAACGTGACGGATACGAAATTTTAAGTTTTTATCCCGAAATGTTGATTTGGTCCCGATACCGTAAGTTGTTGTAAAGTCACCGTAGTAGCCATAATATCCAACCCTAGCAAAACAAAACTAGAACAATATATGTTATGTAGTTACGTTTTTCAAACAATATGTTGAAATATCATTATGTGTAAAAAAAATTGTGATATAGCCCGCACCCTTATATAACCCGCACCCCCCCTGCGGGGTTTGTAAAATCTGGTATAACCCGCGGGATATATGCGCGAAAATACGGTAGGCAATTTATAGTGATGTCTAGCACTGGGGCATCATGCCACAGACATGAAGCATGATGTCCAACTCAGTCACATTATCCTGACACCAAGCTGACCAGTCCTAACACTAACCTCCTAATACTGAGCATCAAGCGAGGCAGCTGTTAGTACCATTTTTTTTAAGTCTTTGGTATGAATCAGCCGGGGATCGAACCCATGACCTCCCGCTTCCGCGGCAGACACTCTAACCACTAGGCCACCGGAGTGGTTCAGAAGGGGTGGTTTTTCAAGACAAGTTTGACTGTATAAACAAAACCCGATTCAAGTTTGGAGAAAAGTGAAATTCTGTTTTAAAATGGAATAACTCATGTTTAGAAAGACTACATGATGGGCTTTGCTTGTGGCAACACTGCCATACAAACTATCCCGCCATTCTGAAAAATGATATTATGACAATATTTATTTAAAAAATAAATGTGTACATTCACCTGGTTGCATGCTGTGTGCACCAAGTAAGCACTTGTGTGTGTTCATGTGGCAAATAATTTATGACCTGTTGAACATGTACTTTCCTTTTCTTTAGCAAAGACAATATTCACTTTTCACTAAGAAGAAAATGCAGACACAAATGCAATAACCATTGAGCGCAAGGTTGCAGACATTTTTTATATACAATATATTGAAGGAAACAACGACAATAACAACAAGATTATATGATGTCAATCATATTTTAATAGACACAAGTATATTAGTCTCATGTAAGCAGGATGTTGCTGATATCTTACTTTGAACAGATGAGTATGTTAGTCTCATGTCAGCAGGTTGTTGCTGTTATTTTATTTTGAATAGAGATGAGTATGTTAGTCATGTCAGCAGGTTGTTGCTGTTATTTTATTTTGAATAGAGATGAGTATGTTAGTCTCATGTCAGCAGGTTGTTGCTGTTATTTTATTTTGAATAGAGATGAGTATGTTAGTCTCATGTCAGCAGGTTGTTGCTGTTATTTTATTTTGAATAGAGACAAGTATATTAGTCTCATGTTGGCAGGTTGTTGCTGTTATTTTATTTTGAATAGAGACAAATATATTAGTCTCATGTTGGCAGATTGTTGCTGTTATTTTATTTTGAATAGAGACAAGTATATTAGTCTCAAGTTGGCAGGTTCTTGCCGTTATTTTATTTTGAATAGAGACAAGTATATTAGTCTCATGTCAGCAGGTTCTTGCTGTTATTTTATTTTGAATAGAGACAAGTATATTAGTCTCATGTCAACAGGTTCTTGCTGTTATTTTATTTTGAATAGAGACAAGTATATTAGTCTCATGTCAACAGGTTCTTGCTGTTATTTTATTTTGAATAGAGACAAGTATATTAGTCTCATGTCAGCAGGTTGTTGCTGTTATCTTATTTTTGAAAAGAGATGAGTATATTAGTCTCATGTCATTAGGTTTTTGCTGTTATTCACGAATACTTTCATCGACTTACCCACACCTTATATGTGTACGTGTATTTTAGGAGGTGTACCCAAACCCCAAAAGGGTGCAATATACAATTAAACTCTATCCCCCTTAATAAATAGCAATTCAAAACGGGTGAAAAAGTTACTGGCACTGAATTTGTAAATATGGTACAGAAAGTGTAACACTGAGATTTTTTCTTCTTTTACATAACTACAAAAGTGAGACTACAAATGTAGTAAGTGCTGGCTATCCAGCAAAACATCTTTATAGCATCAAACAGATGACTGTTCTATGCAAACCCCAGGCCAGGTGCACATGTGGATTGCGTCAAACTGACAATTATCCATTCTGTGGGAAGATGTATGAATACCAACAGACTGGGGGGGGTGTTAAGTTGAAAAACCACAAGCTGCACAATAGTAACTTGTAAGTAATAGCTGACCTTAAAATTAAAATCCTGGAAGAAAACAATAAATAATGACAGTCAGATATACACATGACACATGAACTCAACTACTTTCACTCCAGCATATGAATTCACCTTTTGCACAAGGTAAACATTCAGAACTTACCTGTCTGTTTTAATATTAAATTAGCAATTCAATTGTTGTACCTTTTCAACTGCAAACACTACAATAACAATGTGATGTGAGAACAGTTATCAGTACACAAAAGTGAAGAAAAAAAAACCATGACCAATTTGTATTTAGACAATTAGTTACAAACAAGGAGTATGTAATTCCATTATGTTAAGGAAGGGTTTCTGCAAAGTTATTTTTTAACACAAAAGACTTATTATATGTAACTAGTGTAACTGATTAAAAAAGATAAGTGTAACCTAACTCCTAAATGATGAGGTACAAAATTGTAACCTAAGAATTCCTTTGAAGAAAAAAAAACCAAAAGGGAGCAGAGGTTACTGGCATGAAACAGAATACAGAAAGTACACATTCAACACAAAGATAATATTTGCTTAAGGTAGACAGTGTTGTGGTGAAACACTAGCAAACATTCAAATTATTCTCTGAGCAGTTTTGACAGGCATCCATTAACATGTCATTGGGGGAAAAAATGACTTGTGCACATGGGTATGTGAGGTGCATGTGTAGACAATGTCTTACTGTGGCAGGATGTATTTACATCAAATGGGCTTGCACAAAAAAGTAAAATCTATTCAATATACTTTGTGCATAATGTAACAATATGGTTGGCAATCAATACACACACCTCACTTGAAATATATGCAATTTAGAGTATGTCCATAAAATTAAAATGCCCCTGTATTTCAACAAATAACTTATTTGCCGAACTGACAAAATGAAAAGCTTTCACTTTTATGCATTGTTTTGAATGGCACTTCTAACTGCTACATCATGCCAAAGAGATGGGAACTAAGTGCCTTTCACAAAGAGGCAACTAACTTCACTCCACAACCACTGTATAACAAGTCCAATGCAACTCCCTAATGTCCATTCAATAACAGTATTCAAAATGTATTGGATTATCATCCTTAGTAAATACTTTCCAAAGTTGGTAACACTATTTAGGTCAGAGTTACCAATTTCTGATTGAAGACTGTTGCCATAACTGACAAATATCCATATGCAAAACTGAACGACCATGCACTAACACTTGAAAATGAGCGTGTGATTTGGATTTTTAATGTGACTTTAACAATTCTGCAATCATACTGCTAGGATATCTTCAGTGTGTGATAGTTTATAGTGATGTCTAGCACTGGGAAATCATGCCCCTGACATGTAACATGATGTCCCACCCAGTCACATTATCCTGACACCATGCCGACAAGTCCTAACACTAACCTCGTAACATTGAGTGCTAACCGAGGCAGCTGCTAGTTCCATTTTAAAAAGTCTTTGATATGACTCACCCAGAGTACAAACCCATGACTTACCGCATCTGAGACAGACACTCTAACAACAAGACCACTGGAGTGGTCCATTTGTATGAAACCTGATCAAGTTCATGAATTGTAGTGAATGGATCATGCTCATCTTGATTCTGCATTCAAGATGATGTCATCGCACAGTTGGATGAACATGAGCAATCAAACGGTAAAAATATCTAAATTGTGATGGACTGAGAGTAGAATGAATGCAGCTGGAAGGACATACATGTGAACAGACAAAAAGAACAAATGGTCAAAATAATCATATTCTCTTACTTCATTTGTGGCACTGGGCTTAAAGAACACCATAAAATATAATGCAGACATTTCCAGCCTCAATGAAATGAAGTAAGGATTTGAAATAATAAAAAATTACCTTCTAATGTTCCCCTGGTGTCTTCCTCTATACCAGCATTCCCTGGAACAGAAAGTGCTGCAGATGCCATCTTGCAATTACATGTATACTCCAAAATATGTTTGTCTGTCTGTCTGTCACTCACCAAATGTAATCCCTTAGTTAGTTGATGCCTATGTAGGCTGAAACAAAGCAGTCTATACCATCACAATCCATTTACCATCTTACAGGGCTTGTCAAAGAATTCCCTTTCTCACTTCTAGTAAACTGATCACCTGCAATTAAAAGATACACATGAGCACAGGTGTATACTTTATGAATACATCATGTTCTTTGATTACTGACAAACACTGATCAATGAGTGGCTTAGAACATTTCACTTCCCTTAATATGCTAATGATATAATTCCAACTATTCTTCTACATCAACATTAAAACAATTGTAAGTAAAGAAACTCTTTCAGAGGCACGGGCAATTAACCTCTTCAATTTGGGGGAAATGTTCAGTCCATTAATTTGCATAGCAATTAATATAAAATTATTTATCTAGTAGAAGAATTGGGCTTGTTGAAAACTTACATTTTAGTACATGCAAGTTGTTAAATTGCTTGAACAATGGACAAACTAGTTATAAAGGTTTGAGACTGTATGTTATTTAGTCCCAACTGTGTCTTCCATCACTAGCCTATACCTGTAATAATGAAATTAAGTAAACATGCACACCTATATAATCTGTGTGATCAAACTGTCCAGCAGGCCTGGGACAATAAATTATTCCAGCTGGCCTAAGACAATAAATTATATAATAGGTGACTGACATATGCCATACCCTACCCGAGGTCAACTGTTCAATAAATTGTTTTTATTTTATGTACGGTATATATTTTGGGGTGGGGGGAGAGTAAGGCAAACCACTCGTGTACTTTTTTAAAAGATTGGGAGGATAAGGAAGCAGCAGAGATAAATGGGGAAAGCAATAATGTGTAATTTCATAATTTGTGACCAACAAAAGGTGTGTTGGACTGATACTAACTGCCTAAGTTTCCTTGATTCCTAATGACTTAGAAAAGCAAAGTTGTAAATAAAAGTACTTTTTCATGTGTATTAGAAATACATAAAAGATAGTTGTTTTAAATTATCTAGTTTTCTTTCTGAAGAAGTAAGAATGCTTGATAGGTATCTACTCATAAATGTATGATACATTAATTGCTTAGTCCTGTAATTTTAATTTCCAAGGTTACGTACATGATAAACCTAAAACATTTAACAAATCAAATGTGAGCATTTTACTTCATAAAAAACCTGAAGTTTATATTACACACCCGTAGTTTCAAACATGTCCCGTCGTGTTATTTCCTGTGCCCTGTAATGACACCCAGAATTTGTAAAATAATTAATAATGCAGAATTGGTTTCTTTACATCCAGCCAGTGTGAATACAAATTTGATTGTTACATCATTTACTATTTTTTTAAAATAAATTTCAACTGGCCACTTTGTACATGAGCTGCTTTCTCAGTATGAGAAATTTTCAGTGATATGGCCCCTTCACCAATGTACTAGTCCTCCTTTGACCCTTATGGGTTTGAAACCCGTTTTAAACAATGTGAACTTCCCATCCTTAGACACTGACTCAGGGATCATAACATGAAAGTCTGTTGTAATGGTATATGTATTACTGCTTTCTTTCCAAAACAATTTTCTGACAAGAAACATTTTAAATTGTCTGGTGGTGATTGATATTTCTGTTCTCTGGACTGATTTTCTCCAAGAGATTTAAGTGGAGGGGACAAAAAAGTATACTCCCAATGCAAATGGGCACACCATAAACCAATAATTTTCCCAGTCTGGTAAATTTGCACCCATAAACCAATAATTTTCCCAGTCTGGTAAATTTGCACCCATAAACCAATAATTTTTTCCAGTCTGGTAAATTTGCACCCATAAACCAATAATTTTCCCAGTCTGGTAAATTTGCACCCATAGTTTGGGAGATATGGTAATGGACTGATGAGCTAGACAAAGAGGGCTCTACACCTTATCTTAATGTCTGGAATAATAACCACTACAATAATATCCTAACCAATAATAACCACTACAATAATACCCTAACCAATAATAACCACTACAATAATACCCTAACTAATAATAACCACTACAATAATACCCTAACTAATAATAACCACTACAATAATACCCTAACCAATAATAACCACTACAATAATACCCTAACCAATAATAACCACTACAATAATACCCTAACTAATAATAAGCCTCATTCTTTGCAAATCAAAGAACATAGTTCTGACATGATTCAATACCATATATAGGCACTTACAGAATGAATCTAAATGATAACTGCACATAACCAGATCTGCCATTAAATAATGGACCAAAAAATCTGGGTCTGTGCAGTTTGTTAGGAGTAATCAGTAGAACAAAAAAATAAGACCCTTGTGAAGTATTGAATTTTGAATAATCTTCGAACCTTGTAGTTGAATGCACTGAGCATTAGGATTTTATCACACTTAGACCCGGGAAGATCGGCATTTTCAAGAGCAACGTGTTGAGCGTCCTTTTGTACGGTTCAGAGTGTTGGAAGTCCACTGCGAACATAGAACATAAGCTCTAAGTGTTTCAAACCCAATGCCTGCGACGCATCATGAGGATCTTCTGGCCAAACACGATCTCAAACGAGCAGAATGCCCCCTGACTCGCTACCAAGGGTGGCACTGAGATGGACCCCACAGGGGAAAAGGAACCGTGGCAGACCCAAAGAGACCTGGTGACGAACAGTGGAGAGAGACCTTAAGACCAGAGGCCTCACCTTTCAGACCGCCCAGTAATAGCTGCCGACAGACGGAAATGGTGCTCCCTTGCTGTTGCCTCAAGCACCAGACAGCGCAGTGAGGATTGATTGATTGATACCCGGGAGTCTTGGTCTTTATTCTTAATTTCTTACATATCAGTGTTAAAACTTCAAAAGGGCCAATGTTCCAATTCAATTAATACTGACCGGATATCTTAACATGGATTTGAGAAAGCGAAAGCTGAACTTTCTACCTTTGTCAAATAGTCATTCTTCAAAGGGAAAAGTAATATAACATAGTTAAGAGATTCTGACTGATGACATAGGAAATGATTTTAGAAACCACTGCTTATGATTGCCAGAGTGAAATTAAGGCAAACAACTTGGTATTAATGTGAATTTAAAGTGACAACCTTGATCAAAATTCTTTAGTCCAAAATCTTCTGAGAGAGAGAAGGTTGGCTCTGAGGAAGCCTAGGAAAAGAATGGTGCTTTCCTTGTTAAACAAGAAAGGGACCAGGTGTCTGTCTTGTGAGAAAGACAGGGTTTAGTGATGGATGCACAAGTTCTAAAGTTAGCAGCATTAAGGTACGCAATTTTAATTTTACGCAATATTCTATTTTTGACTGTTTGTTGTATGCAAACTTGTTTGATATGACATGGCTCCATATTATGTAATTTTTTTCAATTTAATGGAAACGTGTTGATATTAGAATAGCTATGCAATTTATCTTTTAATTATAACGTAGCTAAATCCAATTAACTCCTCTTACTAAGAGGATAATGTTAAAAGTTAAAACCCTGATCTGCAAATGCATTAAGCTATAGCAGATCAGTATCTTTGTCATCTGCAGTTTAACTCTACTTTTAATTGAGTATATATGGTACTAATGTAACTCAAAGATACTAATATATATCATGTACTGTGATGAAATCAAATCAAGTGTGACTGTTCAAAAAGCAAACCATTACTAAGTCTTCTGCCTTAAAAATAAAAGGCAAATAAAATGATATATTTAAATAAAACTGACATTTTCTTATTTAAAGCATTACAGAAAGAAACTAAACAAAATTCCAGGTGTAATTTGATAAAGAGTCAAACATCAACAAGAACCCTGTCCCACAAAACTTTACAAATGAGTGTCATTATTACAACATATTCTAATAACCATATGATAACCAAATCTATGAGTCACACTGCTCTGGTGGTCTACTGGTTAGAGCATCCGCCTCGGATACGGGATATCATGGGTTCAAACCCTGATAGTCATTTCAAAGACTTGCAAAATTGGTACTAACAGCTGCCTCGCTTGGCGATCAGCATTAAGAGGTTAGTGTTAGGACCGGTAAATCTGGTGTCAGGATAATATGACAGGGTGGAATATCATGCTACATGTCTGAGGCATTATACCCCAGTGCTAGACATCACTATAAACTGCCTCACTGCACTAACTGCAGACATCATAGTGATATGACTGAGTTTTTTTTAAAAAGATTAGTTAAAAATGAAAATCACACACACACATACTACATTTATTACTGTATGTACTTGCTTATAAAACTTAAAGTATTCGACTGAAAACAACACTGACCCTGTTGCATAATGTGCTCTGTAGTTTTGTTAAGAGTAACCAGTACAACAAACAAAACAGACCCTTAACTGCAGTTTGATAGGAAAAATCAGTATAACAAACAAAACAGACCCTTAACTGCAGTTTGGTAGGAGAAATCAGTATAACAAACAAAACTGACCCTTAACTGCAGTTTGGTTGGAGAAATCAGAATAACAAACAAAATTTACCTTTATCTGCAGTTTGATAGGAGAAATCAGTACAACAACAAAAAACTGACCTCTTTATCTGCAGTTTGGTTGGAGAAATAAGCATAACAAACAAAACTGACCTTTGTCTGCATTTTGGTAGGGATAATCAGCATAACAAACAAATTGACCTTTATCTGCAGGCACTTAAATGCATTGGCAGATCAGGATGTTGTCTGCAGTTGTACTAAACTTGTACATGAGTAAATATGTTGACTGATTGTTCTGTGAAAGTCTTAGTAGCAGCAGATTCATTCAAACTAAATATAACAAATGAACCACTACAAGTTTTTTTTTGTACACCTAATATATAATCACAAATTCTATGAACTTGGTGGGCCTAAATGGACCATGTGTCCCATCAAACAGTGACTCTATGAACTTGGTGGACTGGTATTGACCAAGTGTTCAAACAGCATCTCTATGAACTTGATGAGCCTGCAGTGACCAAGTGTGTCATCAAACAAAGAAATAATGTCCATGAAGCATGAAGAATTTATCCAAGTTGCTGATTTTTGTAATAGCAGTGGGTCATAGTATGACAATACACATCTACATAAAAAGCTGCAAGAAAATGAAACCAACAGTGTAATGAAACAAACTTAACCAATGCCAGTGAAGCTTGAAATAAAGATTTTAAAAAGTAGCCAAATTTTGGTAGAAAAGTCCTTTATCAGGACGAATGAATGAAGGCCACCCACCCAGACCCTACAAAAACTAAGCTAAGTAGAAAATTTAACCAAGATGGATTGATGGAAAGATTGATTAGTTTGGTTTGATTAAATTAATGTTTTACAGCAATGCAACACAATTACGTTAACATGTGCCCAAGAAATTGGAGTAATGTATATTGCCCAAAGACAGGACATGTTGGTGGATAAAGTCTGATCTAATGGAAATTTAAAGTTGAAAACGTTTTTGTCAGAAGTCCTGTAAACAAGCACTCCTGGAAAATTGGAGGGACAGATGGCTGAAGAGACAAAGGTAACACTATATACCTGCATGTTCCTTCCACTTTCATGGTGGGGTATGATAAAGAAAACTTAAGAAAGGTCATGCAAAATTGACCTTGTCTGATACTAATGAAATACAGTGGTGCACAAGCCTGATGCACCACAAGAGGTGTCTAATGGATGAAGAATCTGTGGTGGCTGTTATGCTCAATTAACTTGTTATGGTGTTTTTCTCCATGATTATATATTATGTACAATTCTAATTTAGACCTGACCTTGTTCAAAATCAAATTCATTGTGTACCTGATCAGCAGTTATTTGTAAACAAATAATACATAGCTAATATTTATCTAACAGTGCAGGTTCAATATTAGGATAATTATCAATAGAGGTAAACATGTTTATTTAGATCTGGGTTTAGGACAATGGAATTCCCCTATTAAAAGAAGCCTGGTCTATCCCATGTTTACCACATTCTTTATTATAATTATACTGTGAAGTGCCAAATATTCGGTCCAATCTAGTAAATAACTCTTAGTTCTAGCCAGCAGCCATTTGTTAGATTTATGGGACATTCTGCACACAGAGATATTTTTCTAATCGGTTCACCCAGTTAACTGTGTTTGTTTAAAGCAGTACTGACCGAAAGTGACCTCCTGATTTTGGAGGGATTTAATTCATAACACTGCAAATTCTTTTCAAATTTTTACTCTGTAATTTTAGTGAAATAAATTATTTGTTTAACTTTACCAAACTTGTTGGATTTTGTTCTTTTCTGTTACTTAGTTTCAGACATGGAGATGCAATAGTGGCCCAGTTGTGTGCCAGACTTCAAACCAAAATGGTACCAGTTTTAATCTACAATCAGTCCTGGTAGCTACCTTTTCATTTCTTTGGGCAATACACAATAATTCAACTGCCTCAGCACTAGATAACCTACTTGCATAACTTTGATGCAAAACTCCTAACACCACCACATGGATAACCACCAGTTTTTCTTGATATCACAATGATAGATAAACAAAATGAACTGGAGGAATAAATTAATTACACAATAATGTATTCACAGGAAGACCTCCAACATTATACCACCTGGGGAACAACTTGTTTAGTTAGTGTGTATGTTAGTTAGTGTGTGTGTGTGTGTGTGTGTGTTTGTTAGCAGGGTTGTAGAAAGGTAATTTAAACCTCATTCACCCCAAACAACTGGGAAAAAGTGACTTAATTACATTCATATTATCAGCTGAAGAAAAACAAAACGAGTTGAAAGAAGAAACAAATAATTCTGCTTGAAAGAAAATATCTCACTCACCCACCCACCCTCAACTAAATGGTTACTTCAGGCCTTCATGGTCAAAAGTGTCAACCCCCATCCCACCCCATAAAATTTCAAATGTCCGTTCTTATATTTTTTTTGTCTTTATTTAAAAATAATTTAAACATTTTGATCATGCTGCTTATCTCTAATAAAGACCTAAAAAGGTTCCAACTGAAGCAAAGAATTTACTATTTTAAGCTTTGTCTGCAACACATTCTAACAGAAAATAACCTGCTATTAGCCTATTCATTATTGGAATACCTGTTTGTATGTGAAGTCATGGATGCCAGTCCTATTAACCGTACATTGAACCTGAAATCATCTGGGACACAGTTTGAACTGGATAACATAACAATATGCAAACTTATCTTCATACAAATTAAACAGTTAATTTGGCTGACTTCCCAATAAGTTTTAAATGCTTTATAACTACTTTGTATTACTAGAGGGAAACATATACTGTTTAATAAATTTGTGAATTTTGTAATGGTTTTGTTCTAGGTTAAAAGATTACCATAATATTCAATGAAATTAAATTTATAATAAGTGTCTCTCGTACCAAAACAAAAGATTTCACAAACAGATAAGTGGTGTTTTACTTAAATTTTTTATATAGTTTAAAGGATCTAAATTCATGGCTGGAGACATCTTTTTCAGTTGGGTTACACAATCAGTGACCTTGATCTTCCCAGATATGTGCATCAGAACTGTCATTTTTTCTTCTTTCAATCATAGCTAGCAGTAAATCAATTAATCAATGAACATATTTCCCTTCACAATACAAGCAGCAAAGAATCATTACCAAATGATACCTACAATATACAAGTTACTTTAATATAATGAAGTTGTCAATAATTATTAGTCATCTGCCTTTGTATTCTTAAAACTGAGAATTGATCTGAGCTAGCTGGCACATGCATCTATTTATTTACAACATCCTTTGAAATTCTACAAATTAGCAAACACAATGGGATTGACTTGCATAGTTTTAAATCTGCATTGCCCCATGCCATATCCACTGCCCTTGCCATTCTCACTGGCAGAACAGTTTCTGTTGACACAGCAGCTGTTCTGCATCTTCAGATCAGGATATGGTCCTAAAGTGCTCACCTATACTGATCACTGCCATCTGACTTGTCTTCATGGGTTCCAGTCTATGGCTTGGCCAATAAGGATTTGTAAAAAAGCTGCAAGTAGCTTCTAGTGGGTCAATGGTTCTTACCAGGGTTTTCCCCAGGTTCTTCCTTTACCACTTATATTGGTGGCTATATACCAGTATAGCCTTTCTTACTCTTAGAAATGGATTTAAAACCCAAATAACAAAGCAACAGCATCTTTGGCATGTACGATGTGAACAATTTGTATGTCATCTCCCGATTCCAACTATATTTCTTCTAAGTAAGTATTCCTTTACATGAAGAAACTTTACTACTTTTTCCTCTTCTAAAAATAATCGACTTCTATATCTAAGTGTAGAAATCAAATAGGTAAAATATCTTTTAAAAGTATTTATGCTGTGCGAACAAAAAGCGCATTAACCATGAAAAGACTTGCAACTAATCAAAAGCAGCAGCCTAAAATAGCCAAAAACCTTTAATGAAAATTATGGACACCTAACGTAGTATGTTTGGAAGTACTTTTTATATCTTATCAAGGCTGAGGTGTTGCGATGTATGAAGTGAGTTGGAATTTTAATGTAGCTTTAACAATTTTCAGTCATATCACTATTATGTCTGCAATGGAGTAGTTATAGTTGTAGGCATCATGTCACAGACATCTAGCATGATTCCCACCCAGTCACATTATCCTGACACTAATGTCTTAATGCTGAGAGTGAAGCACGACAGCTGTTAATACCATTTTTATAAGTCTTTGGTATTACTTGGCTAGGAATCAAACCCACAACCTCCTGCAATGGAGGTGGACGTTCTAACCACTAGGCCACCAAAGTGGTCCAAGGCTGAGAATGGCATATGAATTGATGATTATATTCTGTCTGTATTTGACATCCTATAAATAATGGTACAATCAAAAATGCCAACAGCACCAACCTACTACTGAGAGACCTTCAATAAAAAAAGACCATATCATAGGTTTGTACCATATCATTGGCTGTGTACCATACTATGGTTGTACCATATCATGGGGTGTTTACCATATCATAGGCTGTGTACCATATCATGGACTGTGTACTCTGTACCATAAGATGTGTACCATATCATGAGCTGTGTACCATATCATAGGATGTATACCATATGATAGGCTGTGTACCATAGCATAGAATGTGTACCATATTATGGTTGTACCATAGCATAGGATGTGTACCATATCAAGAGATGTGTACCATAGCTTGGGCTGTGGACCATATCATAGACTGTGTACCATATCAAGAGATGTGTACCATAGCTTGGGCTGTGAACCATATCATAGACTGTGTACCATATCAAGGGATGTGTATCATATCATAGGATGTGTACTATATCATAGGATAATGTATACCATATCATAGGATAATGTGGTCCAGATCATAGGATAATGTCTACGATATCATAGGATAATGTGTACCATATCATAGACTGTGTGTACCATATTATAGGGAGCCCCAAATGGCTGGGTGGTCTAAAGCGCTCTCCATTACGGATCACTGAGATCTCACCTGTCTGCATGGGTTTGCATCTCAGATTCAGCCAATGTGGGTATGTGAGAAAGCTTGACAGTAGTTTCTCGTGAATCAATGGTTCTTTCCAGGGGTTTACCACTCCACCCACCCAGAGTTCTTCATCGACCATTAATACTGGCAGCCATGTATAGCCTATCATCATTATCATGTGCTGAAAAATGGCGTTAAATCCTACAACAAGAACCATATCAATGGATGCATACATATATAGGCTGTGTGTACCATATCATAGGCTGTGTGTACCATATCATAGGATGCTTGTTATGAATCATACTTGCCATGCTGTATAGTTCAACCATAATGGCATAATGATTTTGTTTTCCCCGAGATTTTTTTGAAAGAGAAAATGACAAATTTCAATTTCAAAATTTTAAAGTCTGATACTTTGATGAAAAGCACAATACTGAAGTTGAAGGCATCTGTGCAGAATCTTAGTTAATCGAACTCGATGGATACTGACATAATATGATGATCACTGCTAAATTCTTGAAAGCAAAGTAGAAGTGGAAAAATAGTGTATTTTTTCTTACAAAACGTTTAGTTTAGCTTTTTATATCCAATTCCATTATATTTTATGACAAAAGTAATTTTCAAGATTTCCAGAATATTTTTGTTGACTTAAAATTTCTGGTGAATTCCAATGACCTTAAACATCTGGCAAATAAAAACCTGGCAAATAAAAACCTATCAATCCTAACAGTGTCACTGGAACGGGGATGTTTTAAGGTGGGAAATGCGTGCAAAGCAGGTCATTTTTGGAGAAGTAACAAAAACAAGATTTTCAAGATGGCTGTGCTAAATCTCAGCTTGAAGAGATTTATAAACTCAGAAAAAGACAGTGTTGGCTATTTTAGATGCTGCTATTGGTAATGAACCAAAAGCAAACTTACAAAAGTAAAATGGCTACAAAACAAATACTTGATTATCACAAGGCATTTCTTGTATAAAAATATCTACATGGTGCTGTATGTGGTACATACTGGCTTTGCCATATTAAAACTATCATTTGAGAGCAGCAGCATCCACCAAAACCATGAATAAAGTAATTTAAGAAAATCTTAAAATCCTGTTACAGTTCCATGGAATAAACTTCCAATGCATGTAAAATCTGCAGAATATATTACAGCATTTCAGAAGAAATATCATGAATAAAATGCATGCATTTCTAACAGATTATATTTGAATTTAGTATTTATAATACCACTGATATGAATTGGAGGGGGGAGAATTGTGGTCATTAGAAGTAATGGTGAACAAAAGCATGAATAAAATGCATGCATTTCTAACAGATCATATTTGAATTTAATATTTATAATACAACTGATATGAATAGGAGAAATAAACTGTGTACATTAGAAGTAATGGTGAACAAAGCATGTACAAAAGGCATGTGGATCAAGATTTGTGAGAGAAAGACTCCCCCCCTCTCCCCCCCCCCAACAAAAAATGGGGTGGGGGCAAATCCCATATTCAAGGTGCAAAACTGAACCAGGGGCCCTCATGTCCGAGTGGTCTAAGCTACCCAGTATTATAATGATCATTCACATCTCATTCCTTTCTACATGGATTTGATTCCATGCTCAGCCAATTTGGGTATTTGAGAAAAGTTGCCATTAGCTTCCTGTGGTTCTTCCTCCATCAAATATATGGCTATGATATATAATCTATCTTACCCCTATAAATGTTCTTAACAAAAACCAAAATGCAACACTATATCAGGTGTCAAAGCTTGACCTGTCAACTTATGTGTCAGAGTTACCAATTTTAACATTTTATATACAGTGTGTAACAGTGCAGAAAAAGAAACAACTTGTTAATGGCAGCTAATTTCAACATCTGCTAATGGCAGCTAATTTCAACATCTGCTGCCATATATATATACAGTGTATAATAATAGTGCAGCCCCAGCTTTCAACAAAGATGGTAGTATGAGTGTACAATATAATGTAAAGAAATATTTAGTTTGCTATTTAAACTCCAGGTATCATGTATAAACAATTGTGAGTAATACAGCAAATGTCAAGCTGGTATATATACAATGTACAGTAAATGACAAAGACCTGTCTATCTTGTATATCCTTTTTGTTGCCCTTTGATGTTCCTTGCAAAGCTCATGTTTGGGAAAATAAATCGTGTTTCCTCTTGTTAAGATTACCTCAGTTTATGATCTCGTCTCTATGTGCTCAAGATACAAACAAAAACAAAACACAAAGCAAATCTTGTACTTTCAAAAGATCAACAAACTTTTCAAAAACTTGCACTTACTATGTAAGAACACATGTATTGATTCCTCATTTGTTTAGCACCACATTATGCAAATATTGTGTCTGAATAAATCAAATCCATGATCGCTGCACTTTTCAAATACAACCTGTACAGGTATGTTATTTTTAAATGAAAATGAAGCCGAACCTATCTATACCTGTAACCTCAGTATTTTATATATGTTTATATTGTTTACATTTTAGCCTCGACAAAAAGTGACAAAAACTTAAGTAAAATGAATCATTCCACTCCTGGCTCACCTCTTTCATATGTGATTTATTTTTACTATGGACTTGTATGTATATTTAATTTGCATTGTTTGCTAGTTTAGGTTGTTTTTTTTTTTACATATATTTTTATTTAAATTGTATTATACCATAATGTTACTGTAATTCTAAATATATGTTGGACTTGTCCAAAATCAAATTTATTTTCTACCTTGCCTTAATTATTGATTTTTTTTAATTCTCTAAACAACTAATAAATACACAGGTAACATATTCTCTATGTATATTAGGATTATTAGACTTGTAACAGATGCTTTTAATATACCACCAATTAAAATACTGGACTTTTAACAGAATATGATTTTTTTTTTTTTACCAGTCTGACATTTCTATTAGTTATAACAGATGTGTTGATCTAGAGACTATTGGATTAGAGAGTATCTGGATCTAAGTAACCTATGCCCAATCAAAGCTAATACTCTTATGTTCCGTTTACAGGCCACCTAGTTGATTGGATTGATAGATTTGAGGTGCAAATTCAAAAAGCATTACTAAAGGAAGATTTAGAAACTATCATATTAGGTGATTTTAACATTGACTACATGAAAACTAACATGGATAAGAAACTTTGAAACTTACAACTTTACTCAATTAATTAAAACCCCAGCTAGAGTAACAGATACAAGTCCTACAATCATTGATCATATATATACTAACCAACCTCAAAACATAAATGAAATAAATGTGCCAGTGTATGCACTGAGTGACCACTACCCAGTCTGTATAACTAGATATGTTCCAAAATCATCTACAAATGGGCAACACATTGAAATACAATACAGGGACTTTAAAAAGTTTGATGAGGAAATGTTCTTAAATAATTTAGTTTGCAAACCCTTCCAATCAGTCTGCAATATAGCTGATGTCATCAATGCCTTAGACAAATGATATTGGATGGATGTTCAATGCAGTTTTAGACAAGCATCCCCCCAATTAAAACAAAATGTGTTAAACACCAAATTACACCCAAGTAGAATACCCCTGAAATCAATGAGGCTGGGCACCTATGAGATAATTTCCACATGAAAAAAGACATGTGAAACTATAGAAAGTGTAGGAATAAAACTACCAGCAGGCACCTGATAGATAAGGCAAAAGAGAACTACTATAAACAGGCTATTGATGAAAGTAATAGTACCAAAACATTGTGGAAGCATCTAAAAGAACTGAAACCACCCAAGAACAGTTGTCTTCCCCCATAGACTTAAGCAAAATGATGATATAGCAACATCTGTACAAGACATTGTGGAAATGTTCAACAATGTCATTAAATTAAAGGATCTCCAGTAACTGTATTCAGAACCAGACTACTATCCCAATTGAACTTGATGCTCTTCTTTTATTTATAAGATCAAACTTTCCAGATGATAATTACTGTTAGGTAGCTATTGTTAGTGAAGCTGATGTGTTTGATATGTTAATTAAGATGAATATTAATAAATCATCTGAATTGGATGGTATTGGTCCACAAATTCTTAAAATTACTGCACCAGTAATTTACAAAGTCACTAATGCATGTCATAAACTTAAGGATAATGACTGGTAATTTGCTAGAAACACTGAAATGTGCAATGGTTACACCTATCTTTAAGAAAGGAGAACAGGAGGATCCAGAGAATTACAGACCAATATCAATTCTGCCTGTATTGTCAAAATTATTTGAAAAGCATGTTGCCATTCTGGTCTATAAATGTTTTGAAAAAAATTAACTCTATTTCATAAAGCGCAATCAGGATTCTGAAACTACCACTCATGCCCAACAGAACATACCAAATATATTGATCTTTGGCTGAAGGAAATGGATAATGGACATATGACTGGGATTGTTTTCCCAGACTTTGAGAAAGCGTTTGACTTTGTTGATCATGAAATTCTGCTGCAAAAGTTGAACTGTTACAGGTTCAACAATCCTTCTTTAATCTGGTTTAGATAATACCTAAACCAATCTCAACAAGTAAGCATTTGCAATATTAGCTCTCAAATTTGCACTATTAATTCAGTGGTCCCTCAAGGCTCAGTTTTGGACCCTATCCTCTTCCTTATCTATATCAATGATCTACCATTAAATAATCAATCTAAAAATACAGATTTGTTTGCAGATGATGCAACCTTGTACACATCTAGTTCTGATACATGTACTGAAGTTATCCAAAAAAGAATTAAACTCAGACCTTATTCGAGTACAAAACTGGGCACAACAAAATAGGATGGTAATTAAAGAAGGTAAAACAAAATGTAAGATTTGGGGACATCACAAAAGCCACACAAGTCAGGGAACCCAAAGCTGTCTCTTGCTATAAATAATTATCCATTAGAAAATATCAAACGTGAAAGGTTTGTAGGTGTGTCCACAGATAATAGTTTATTATGGAATGACCATATTGATAAGCTTTGTAAAACACGGTCATCAAAAATTGCCCTACTCAGCAGAACCAAGAAATATTTACCTATGGAAAGGTGTAATCTATACTACAAGTCATATATTCTTCCGACAATGGATTATTGTTCAAATGTATGAGGAAACTGTTCAAGATGAGCTTGACAGGATTTCTAAACTTAAGAAACGAGCAGCACATGTAATTTTAGATGCATCTGTTGATCCCTCAAAAGCTTTGTTTACAGACCACAAATAGTTCACAATATATGACAGGATAGATTTTCACACAAGGCAGTCCTTTTATATAAATATCTACATGAAAACACACCAGAGTATCTTCAGGACTTACTCGGGCCTTTTTCAACACAATACCAGTTGAGATCAATATCACACGGAAACATTCTAGCACCAAAACCAAGAACAAGCAATTTACCAGTAAAAAGAGCTTTCAATACTCTGGTACAGTTCTGTGGAACAATCTTCCACTACATGTAAAATATGCTGAAAATATTTTTAGAGTTCATGTATTTACGAGATATCATGAACATGAATGTGTTTCTAATAAATAATGGAATTTAGTATTTTAATACTAAATATGTTAAAATAAACAGTAATTATTGCTATCTTCATATAATGTGCATTGTTATACTCTTCATAAGAGGGCCTCAAGGGAGAATACTCCTTGACAAATGAGTCACCCTCAATAAATAAATTTTATTTTTATTATTATTATTATTATTATTATTATTATTATTTTAAGAATTTTGTATTTTTAAATTTACCTTACATTTACATTTTACCTTATAAAGAATTTCTCCTTACCTTTTATCTTTCATCTTGATGGACTATGTTTACCTTAATGTTCAAGGGTTTATCTTTCATGTGGTTTTTATATATTTTTTGCAATTTGTTATCTTTGCATTTCATGAACTTAACATGATATGGCACTTATATCCAGTGTTGCAAGCATGCATCCATCCCTCCATCCATACATACATACATGTACAAACAATTTCTTAAATTTGAATTTCTAAGTGTTGAAACCATGTCCAACATTTCTGGACATTAGTATTTTAGAATTAATTTTAGATTTTCAAGAAGGCCATAGCGACCAGCATTTTGGATGTTAAAATGGGACCAATTTTATTGTGGGCATACTAGACATCACAAGAAGTGTCCATCCATTCTGGATGTGTATCAATAACAAGATGGCTACTACGTCTGACATATTGGACGTACATATACAATTGACACTGTTTTCAATTAGAACCAATAAAACATTACAAAATATCTTCATTATAAGTTGCAGATCAGGATTAAAAGTGATAATGTTTCAAGATGGCTGCAGTGGTGGCCATATTGGTCATCAAATTGTCACCCTTTTCATTTATGTAAAACCTAGAATCATAAGATGTCTTTTAGTTCAAAATCCAGAGTTAATGTCACCATCCATTCAGAAGGAATAGCAATAACAAGATTGTTCGTATGGCTATTTGAAAGACATTGGATATGTTAGAGATACAATTTTCATTCATGACTAACTAGACTTAATAAACGTCTTTTGGTGAAAAGACAATGTCAATATGACTTTCTGTTCAACTGGAGTAGCAATAACCAGATTTTCAAGATGGACATACTGGTGGCCATATTGAAATTCTGCACTGCACCGCACCATGTTTATTTAGGACCAACTAAACCATAGGATGCATAAGTGTCAAGTTGCACCGCAATCCTTCAAGTAGTTTAGGAGGAGCAGCAATAACTGATTTGTGCTAACAGACACTGTGGTGGCCATACTTAATATCAAAGTTGCACCATTTTCATTAATGACCAAACCGCTCCAGTGGCCTAGTGGTTAGAGCATCCAATGCGGAAGTGGGAGGTCATGGGTTCGATCCTTGGCTGAGTCATAACAATGACTTACAAAAATGTTACTAGCAGCTGCCTCGCTTGGCGCTCAGCATTAAGAGGTTAGTGTTAGGACTGGTTGGCATGGTGTCAGGATAATGTGAGTGGGTGGGACATCATGCTATATGTCTATGGCATGATGACCCAGTGTTAGACATCACTAAAAACTGCCTCACTGCAGACATTGTAGCGATATGACTGAAAAATTCTTACAGCTACATTAAAAATCATAATCACACATACACACATTAATGACCAACTATACCATTGGATGAACGTGTGTATTGTTTCATCTCAATCCTCCAAGTAGTTTAAGAGAAGTTATAACATACTTGTGCTGATGGATGGATGGATGGATGACAGAAAACTCGTCAGCCTGTAAGTTCTCTTGGTTTATAAGCAGCAGAACTACAAAAAACTGCTAACCTTCTTGATCAGTGCTCTGTAAAATCCATAAATCCATAATTACTAGGAAAGTCAGTTCACTATTTTTGCATTATATTGATGGTATAAATTCTACAAAATGTGTTCAAACACTGTAATAAAACTTTTCTGAAATAAAGAAATTTAGATCCATGCAAATTCAGTTTTGCATTTTCAAAGTCGTTTACCTTAAGCAGATGAAATAATTGCCATCAGCAATTTTAGCAAAAAACCAAATTTACTTGTAAAACTGTCTCAAAATACATTTACTTCTGAGATACTGCATGCATTTACTTTTATTATCATTACCAATACATTAAAAATAATGGGATGGGAAGATGTGGAAGTGTTTAACATGAGGGGGGGTATGTTGATGTAAAATTGAAAAGAAAGCTGCAATCACACAATAAATCAAATAATATTCTTTTATGAGATACCAGTTTATTATTGTAGTATGGGGGACTCCAAGTGTACTAGTGTGAGAAAAAAAACATCAAATTTTAATATTTCATCAGCAAATTGTAATATTTCATCATCAAATTTTAATATTTCATCAGCAAATTGTAATATTTCATCATCAAATTTTAATATTTCATCAGCAAATTGTAATATTTCATCATCAAATTTTAATATTTCATCAGCAAATTGTAATATTTCATCATAAAATTTTAATATTTCATCAGCAAATTGTAATATTTCATCATAAAATTTTAATATTTCATCAGCAAATTGTAATATTTCATCATCAAATTTTAATATTTCATCAGCAAATTTTAATATTTCATCAGCAAATTCTAACATTTCATCAGCAAATTTTATTAGGTTACTGTGTAACAAATACATTTAAAATAAACCAGAATCTCCAATTTTACGATCTGCTTCTGATGTTTTCTAAAAAAAACAACACATTAAATGATGGGTCCCATCTAGAACCCATTCGCAAGAAACCTAGAACAAGAATCCATCAAAGGGACTGATGCTCTACTGTATAAAAAGAATTTCCAAGAATTCAAGACAAGACCATTTCTTCATTTTTCAATCCAAAATTAATAGCTGTGACAGTCTTTCTTTCTTTTATGTTACAATTTCTAGACTAATTTGGGCTGAAGTAAAATTACTTATTCCAAAGATGTATTGTACATATTGTTGATTATAACACGCTGTTCAAGTGATGTACAAATGTTTTTTTTAAAAAAAACCTAAGCTTCACAATAATGTTTTTTTCAGAAAGGTTAAATGACTTATCAAAGTTAATAGCTGCAAAAGCATATGCATACATGATTGGAAAATGTAGCAGAAACTGCTCCAGGAATTATAATGACTTTATTTAAAAAGGTAACACAATTCAGATCCTCATACAGAGACATTTATTTTAGCTGTATCTACGAAGCCACTGGATATCTTGGGTTTGGAAGATGGAATTAGTGAGGGGGCATGTCTATCTCAACTGGAATTCTATTTCACAGCAAAGCTCCACAATAAGTTCCTACAGTCCTGCAGGCATTAGCAGCTTTGTTAACTTTTAGTTAAAGTTGTTCATTTTCTAACTAAATTCTGTTCTAGTATAAAGCAAAGAACAAAACTTATTCTACATAACTCTTGCTGACTTTTTAATCTGAGGACCAAGATTGATCACAGCTTTAACTGAAAGTTTTGAAGCTAAGACTATCATTCTGCAACACCTATGCATCTTTGACCTTAGGGTCAAGGTCATAATGTTTATATTGTTGCTTTGAGTGTGGGTTTAACATGCAGGCCCTTTCCTTCTTGTTATAGTGCTAATGTCCTCCCTGCTATACAGCTGTAAGAAATCATCCAGCAAATTCTGTCAGAGGTGAGAGCTTCCATAAAATATGAAAGACTGTATGACCAGTATAGTTATTCAATAACAGATGTGGAATAAGTGCAGACTTTTATGGATTGACTTTTATGTCACAACATTTAAAGAAAGAACCTAAGGTACAGATGTACAAAGTTCAACCAAATGAACATCCCACTGAAGAACAAAATAAAAATTTTAAGAGAAACCCAAGGTCTGGATGGAGAAAGTTCAACCCAACAAACACCACATGAAAGAAGAAGAAAATACAATCCGATAATGAAATGCTAATTACACGGCTTTAATCCTGGAAAAAAACAACCATCAGATAATGAAATGCTAATTATACCTCATCAAAGAAAAAGAAAAAACAATCAGACAATGAAATGCTAATTATTTTGTAAAAAGATCTGAACACGATATCTACTTTAGGACGGCAGTATGTTATTCCAAAGTTTGATCAAACCAATGTATTTCAATCTGTTGCAATTTAAACATGCAGTACCAAAAAAGACCCTAAAGATTAGAATGGCTTACTTCTTTTTATCCATATAATTAACACTGAAAAGGTTACAAGCCAGCTTTACAATGCATTAGGGTAAGCAGTTGTTTGAACAGAATGTGGTTATCCAGGAAGAAAGAAAACAGTTTAGGCATTTACTGATAAGTTATTTGCTATAACGATACAAAAAGTCACACTTTAAGCCCCAAAGATGTCTGCTTCTCCCACTTATCCTTGACTTTATTGGAATGAAACTTTCAAGATCATTTGTCCAGATCTATAAGCAGTAAAGGAAAAGATTTTGTTCCTATGCTTTTTTAGTTTGGCAGTGTATGTTATTTACCACCCCAATGGTTATGTTCAGCCATGCCTGGATCTAGAAAACTCCCCTATCAGCTTCCCATGCAAAGTGATAAATCATGCTATACATCTAGATTTGAGAGATAAATAGTTAGCTTTGAACTCCGGAAAGAAAATTTTTACCATGAGGTCATACCAAAGGTTGTAAAACACACACACACACACACACTATATATATATATATATATATATATATATATATATATATATATATATATATATATATATATATATATATATATATATATATATATATAAACTTGAAAAGAGTAGCTCAAAATAACAGGCAAAAAGACAACATCTGTCCTTGCTAAAGATTATTGCAAACATAATTGAGTTATGCTCCAGGTTGACTTGAATAAACATGTTCTTCAATTACAAAACCAGACATTAATATAAGTGCTGATTCCTGAAATTTTGGGACAAAATCAGAGCTGTTTATAACAATAATACATCAAGCCCCATGTTCTACCTCTCCCCCAAATAAACTCAGTCATAATTCTTTTTAAAAGACAACTGAATTCCCATTGATCCATTACTTACAATTCTGATAATACTTATGACAGTGCCCTATGGTCCATTACTTACAATTCTGTTTTTTCTTATGACAGTACCCTATGTTCCATTATTTACAATCAACGTTCACTCTAATTTAATGGTAGATGTGAGCACAGTGCTTGCTGCACTGCTCAAGCATTACGGAGACGAGCAAAATTTAACGTTGGATTGAGCAAAAATGTACAATTCAGCTGCGCGGGGATGCCTGAGCAGAAAAGGGAACACTGCTTACAATTCTAATGATATTTATGACAGACAGTACCCATTGGTCCATTACTTACAATTCTGATAATACTTATGACAGTGCCCTATGGTCCATTACTTACAATTCTGTTTTTTTTTCTTATGACAGTACCCTATGGTCCATTACTTACAATTCTGATGTTATTTATGACAGTATCCTATGGTCCATTACTTACAATTCTGATAATACTTATGACAGTACCCTATGGTTAATTACTTACAATTCTGATAATACTTATGACAGTACCCTATGGTCCATTACTTACAATTCTAATGCTATTTATGACAGTACCCTATGGTCCATTACTTACGATTCGGATGATACTAATATGACAGTAACCTATGGTCCATTACTTACAATAATGATATTTATGACAGTACCCTATGGTCCATTACTTACAATTCTGATGATACTTATATACTTATGACAGTACCCTATGGTCCATTACTTACAATTCAGATGCTATTTATGACAGTACTTTATGGTCCATTACTTACAATAATGATATTTATGACAGTACCCTATGGTCCATTACTTACAATTCTGAATGATACTTATATACTTATGACAGTACCCTATGGTCCATTACTTACAATTCTGATGCTATTTATGACAGTATTTTATGGTCCATTTATTACAATTCTGATGATACTTATATAATTATGACAGTACCCTATGGTCCATTACTTACAATTCATATGCTATTTATGACAGTACTCTATTGTCCATTACTTACAATTATGATGCTATTTATGACAGTACCCTATGGTCTATTACTTACAATTCTGATGATACTTGTATACTTATGACAATACAATATGGTCCATTACTTACAATTCAGATGCTATGTATGACAGTACCCTATGGTCCATTACTTACAATTCAGATGCTATTTATGACAGTACCCTATGGTCCATTACTTACAATTCTATTATTCAGATGCTTTTTAAGACAGTACCCTATGGTCCATAACTTACAATTATGATGCTATTTATGAAAGTACCTTATGGTCCATTACTTACAATTCATATGCTATTTATGACAGTACTCTATTGTCCATTACTTACAATTATGATGCTATTTATGACAGTACCCTATGGTCCATTACTTACAATTCATATGCTATTTATGACAGTACTCTATTGTCCATTACTTACAATTATGATGCTATTTATGACAGTACCCTATGGTCCATTACTTACAATTCATATGCTATTTATGACAATACTCTCTGGTCCATTACTTACAATTCTGATGCTAATTATGACAGTACCCTATGGTCCATTACTTACAATTCTGATGATACTTATATACTTATGACAATACAATATGGTCCATTACTTACAATTCAGATGCTATTTATGACAGTTCTCTATGGTCCATTACTTACAATTCAGATGCTATTTATGACAGTACCCTATGGTCCATTACTTACAATTCTATTATTCAATGCTTTTTAAGACAGTACCCTATGGTCCATAACTTGCAATTATAATGCTATTTATGACAGTACCTTATGGTTCATTTTTGAAAACTTGAAAACAGCAATGTTGATCAACCAACAACACTGACAGAAATGGAAGATATTCCAGATACAGGGCTATATATACCACAAGCTTACTTGACCTTAATGGCTAAGTGATCTATGGGACAGTATACAATCTGATGGTATTGTATCTGTTTCTATTAGAGGTATCATAAATATCCATTTGCAATTCATTTTCCCTGATGGCCAGTATATTTTTTAAAGTAATACATTACATTTTAAAGTTGCTTTTTGACCACAATAAAAAAACAGGAAAGTTTATTAAGTGTGATTATAAACAAACTTTGACGATTTATGTACATGCAATTTTGATTACTGATGGAGACTTTTTTTAAAAGGATTGCTGAATTCTCTATACTGTACTAATACATAGTTAGCTTCATTCAAAGCAGGTGCAACTTGACCAATTTATGAAAATCTACAAATCTAACACAATTTAAGAAAAGAAAAAAAATATTATTATTATTATTATTATTATTATTATTATTATTATTATTATTATTATTATTATTATTATTATTCAGTCTTGCACTCATTCTGGACAATAAACACCAAGATTCTTTTGGCAAGCCTATTTTCTATCAACAATGGTGGGTGAGATGAAAAATTGTTTCCTTGGAAAGCATATTGAATCTTTAGACTTGATGTTTTATGGTACATCAATACAAGTAGGTTATTTCGAGCTAAGGCAGTTGGAAGAGTAGTCTTGCCCATGAACTCATGGTAGCCATCTTGAACTGATCCATTGGTAGGATTTTTCAACCTGCTTTCCTTCAGTCACGAGTCAAACACCATGAGTACTAGAGGTGCATAGTAATACCAGTATATTGTTTTACTATTGAATATGGTTCCAGTGGTATGCATCATGGTACTTTTTCACTATATATCAGCAGTTTCCATAAGGAAGGTATGGAAATTCACAAGGAATCTTCTTATGGCTTTAATGATAGTAACAGCATGTTTTCATGTTTAAAAAATTGTCTATTTTTACAGTTTTATCTGTCACAAATTCAATGTGAATTTTGATTATTACAAATATATTATGTGAATTTTGATTATTACAAATATATTATGTTTGTTTGATTAGGATTTTTTTATGTAGCTTGAACAAATTTTCAGTAATATCTCTACAATGTCTGCAGTGGTGCAGTTTATAGTGATGTCTAGCACTGAGGCATTATGCCACAGGCAATGTAGCATGATGTCCCTCCCACCCACTCATTATCCTGACACCATGCCAACCAGTCCTAACACTAACCTCTTAATGCTGAGTGCCAAGCGAGGCAGCTGTTAGTATCATTTTTGGTATGACTTGGCCAGGGATTTATCCCATGACCTCCATCATTTGCTGTGGATGCTCTAAACACTAGGCCACCAGAGCAGTTAATATATTTATGATCCTTTAATCACATGTTGGACATGTGTGATGTCTGATGATGTTGTGGCCAAATGAAATGTTGTGAAACATATTCAGGCCAAATCCAACTGAGAGAAAAAAAATCGGATTTAAAAAAAATTAAAAAATATCTCCTGTTTAACTTATTTACTAACATATGTAAAAACATTAAGCATATGTATTATTTTTTAAAATTATGAATCATCCAAAGATTTTCAGGAACACAGTTGTTTTCTGTTTAAATTTTTCTAACGTACACTATATACATGTACTTTCATGCTTGTTCAGTGTTTTATGGCCCTCTGATGAATATCTTGCTTGGGTGTTGATATCCCATTCAAAATTTCCTGCTATCAATAGAGTAGCTTGAAAATTTTATCAATATTTATTACTTTATCGCTATAAATCTGAGCAAGACATTTTCGCCAGCCAGTGACATGTAACTGTCCCAGCACAATGAATTGATGGTCCCTAATACAATTCCAGCATAATGTAGTACATATAATATGTTCAGAAATACTGTGATACAAAATTTCAGAAATAATTGCCATCATCTATGACATGCAATAAGGCACAATGGACCTATTCCAGACCTCTTAGTAATTGGTAAATGATGACTCAACAACTCTTGACTTTAATGTAGAATTACACTACTGGTCTTCTCAATACTTTTCTTATTAACATGGCTAATTTTCAACACAATTCTGAATGCCCCTCATAGAACTCACTGTACAGCAGGTGTCAACTTTATGTCAGTACTCCTAAATTGACACATCATTCAATAACACCCATTGAGCAAACTTTATAGCAGCTGGTTTGTAAATCAGTTGATTATTCCTCTGGCCAAGTCAAGTAGACAGGTACAGAAAAGTGCTTTGTAAATTAGGTATTGGAAGATGTAATAAATGTTTCAGACAATTATTTTAAAAGGCTAACTTAACTCTAAGCAGGAGAGTGGAAAAATTTGAAAATGTGTCTCCCTATGTTAACACTCTGATAAGAGTGTAAATCTGAACAATGGAAAAATTTTGAAGACGTGCTTGTGAAAACAATGATAAAATGCACATACAAACATACTGCATCCAATGTTCCCTCTAAGCTGTGCACATGCGCAGCTGCATAGACATCCCTGCACAGCTGAATTATCAATCCAAAATTAAAGTTTGCATGTCTCCGTAATGCTTGCACAATGCAGCGAGCACTGCACGCACATCTACCATTCGCTTAGAGGGAACGTTGAATGCATCCATGTGCATGATAACATTTCCAAATATTTCCATTGTTAAGTGCAAACAGCCACAGCCGAAAGGTCAACACTGACATCTAAACCATTGTACTCGAGTTCAAATTTGTACTAAGGCAACATGTTATTTTATTTAAGCTGCAGGCCTCAGTGAACAAACAAGGACCAACACCAAAAATAAAAATAAACCTAATTATAATGAAATTTTTTTAAGATGGCAAAATTTCAAATGCCAAAGAAAATTTAGTAAAGTATGAAAAACTGGTCACAGTGACATACTTTTGTGATGACATAGTCATCAAGCTACAACCTTCACCAAGTTTCATGATTCCAGATCTTAAAGTATGTACAGCTGATGCTATGTGACCATAAATGTGTTCTTAGGTTATGGCATAAATCAAGTTTTTAGAAGAAGAAAAAAAAATGAGAGCAAAGCAAGCAATGTAAGCAGTGATGACCAAGAATGTACTGTGCTCTCTCAGTGATGACCAAGAATGTACTGTGCTCTCTCAGGGAATAATGAGAAGGGACCCATATGTGAGCTGTGAATACAGCACATGGCACCAGTGATGGATACCAGTAAGCACAGATGCACAAATTTGATGTTCTGTCGTCATTATAAATGACACTGAAATAAAAGGAGTTGGAATAGAGCAACTGTCACCTCAAAAATGGATTTATGAGAGCAGCAAAAACAGTTAAACACAATGTAAACTAAGAATATACTATATACATGCATGTAGACAAAATAGCATCCTTAACCTACCTCATGAAAATATGACATGGTGGACCCAAATTCTTTGCATTTCCTTGTAACACTTTAAATTTACAGATCTAGAAGGAAAAGGTCTACACACTAGGAATATAAATATACATGGCATGAATAATAACAAGTTAGCCCAAGGGAATTTATTATCATCATCATCTAATGTCAATAATGCACATATTATCAACTGAACAGAAACAACAAAGTTAAATGACAATCATGCAAATGACCTGTTGTTTATTGATCATTATAGTACATTTAAACCAGACCTGATAGAGGTTCGCGGGGGGGGGGGGGGGGGGGGGTGTAGGGGGGAGGTGGAGACGTTCTCTACTATGTATGAAATGGTTTATTAGTTTAAAGATGAAAGGATCTAGAAATTGAACTAATAAATATATATTTATTTATTTAAGAGTGCTCTTAAAACTCACCATTCTCGACTGCAGGAACAAACTTAGAGACATAATAATGTTTTGTATCTTATATGTTTTCAGCATGTTATTATGTTTTCCAATTTCATGGTTTTTGTTATTTGTTTTTCTGTAGTGTAGTCATATCATTATTGATGTAAAGCGCTTAGTGGTTCTAAAGATTAGGTGCTATACAAAGTCCTCATTATTATTATTATTAAATATTTATCCAGGTAAATAAATCAAATATGAAGCCAATCCTAGCGGGCATTGTCTACAAATCCTGTTCTGTAAGGTCGGATGAAATGAGGATTTCAAAAAGCAACAAAATAAAGTCAGACGTACTGGTATACATTTTAGGGATCTTATGAGTAATCAAATTAACAGCAATGGGTAAAATCTCATAGAAACCCAATTTGTTGACCAACCAAAACGAGAAACTGACCACTCAAAAACTCGTATCATACTACCAAAATATATTATTCCTAAAATGGGTCTTACTAGTTATTTCCTTAGTTTCCTAACCAGAAAACCCAACTTAAAGACAATGAAATCTCCAAAACCTAATAAAACCATAACATACAAGCCATTTAAGTAATGTGATGAAGACAAATGTCTGGAACATCTCAACATTGTTCAACCGAGTACAGTCTATACATTTGATGACATGAGTTATGCTTTGGATAAATAATAATGACCCAACTCTTTTATCCAAGTGGTCAATAACCATGTATATATTAAACCACATACAAGGAGTAATAAAGTAACCAAAATGACCTACCGAGAAAAATTACTTGCAGATGCAAAGATGACATTAAGAAATAAGGATTATACCGGTATATGTAAAGTTTTTAACGAACTAGGTGCAGCTATTGTTCTATGTCATTCAAAATCCAACAACTTAGCCAGGAAGTCCAGAATCTTCATGATGATGTTAAAACAGCAAATACATGTACATTCAATGATTTTTTTTGTCACTGTAACTTCCAGAACTATAAACTACAGAACCCGTTATGAATTCCAATCATGATGAACTATGAAATTTCTGACAAAACTTTTATCTTTGCAATACCTAATGCAAAAATAAAGAAAACATACTTTCAATCTACTGCAAGAATGAAGTCAACAGGTCTAGATAATATTGAACTATTAATTATCAGATGGAATAGCTTACATATATATAATCTAAGCATCAATCCACCTCAGTGTTTATCTCAACAATGAAACTGGCAAAAGTTATCCCCATTTAGAGATCTGTCAGTGTCCACAGTGAAATTGGCAAAAGTTATCCCCATTTAGAGTATTGTCAGTGTTTATCTCAACAATGAAACTGGCAAAAGTTACCCCCATATAGAGATCTGTCAGTGTTTAATTAATTATCTCAACAATGAAATTGGCAAAGTTACCCCCATTTAGAGATCTGTCAGTGTTTAATTAATTATCTCAACAATGAAATTGGCAAAGTTACCCCCATTTAGAGATCTGTCAGTCTCCACAGTGAAATTGGCAAAAGTTATCCCCATTTTGAGATCTGTCAGTGTCCCCGGTGAAATTGGCAAAAGTTATCCCCATTTAGACATCTGTCAGTGTCCCCGGTGAAATTGGCAAAAGTTATCCCCATTTAGACATCTGTTGGTGTCCCCGGTGAAATTGGCAAAAGTTATCCCCATTTAGACATCTGTCAGCAAAGATGTTAGTAACTATAGACCCAGATCTATCTTACTGTTTTAGCTAGATATAAAAAATATTAATGAAAAAAAAATGTTTATCTATTTACCAAACGATGACTTTACTTACCAGAAACACAAATGGTATATATATAAAAAAACTCCAATGAAAAATCATTGGTCTCCGTGAGAGATAGATTGATTAATCCATGAGATCAAGGAAAATAAGATCTGTAGTCATTGGTCTTAGAAAAGCTCTTTACCTTGCTGATCACCATATTTTTATCAATAAATTGAAGATTTATGAATGTGACAAATCAATGAATGCTTGAATTCCATCATATCTAACAAGAAAATAGTGTCAAAATAAATGTGAGTTTATCTAATATGAACCAATTACACGTTGCATATGACAGGATCAATTATAAGCCCACTACAAACATATTACAAATAAAGTATAAATTCACTAACCTTCCAAACTGTGCTGTCATTATTTGTTGTACTCAATATACCTTGTTGGAGAATTTTTTTTACAAAATTTTCTGTTCATTATGTCCATGAAACTTATTATCAATGGGTTTTTTTTTTTTAAGTTTTAATATCATTTATTTGTGTGTGTGTAACCATGAACATGTACCCTGCATGTAAATATGCAGATGGCCACAAGGAGGATAAGTTCATACAACTAACCGTGTCATCCCCTTTAAATAAAGTTATTATTATTACCATTGAGCTTGCTCCCTACTGTTGACCTGGATCTAGAAGAAAAAATGGTTGAGATGGAATGAGGTCATATATATCTAAACCTTCAAATGTGTGGACACTGATGTTGACAGAAGTATGATAGCTCTCTACTTAATATTCATTTATTCATTAGAAACAAGAAATTTTCTTATCTCAGGCTGCCACAAGTGACAAAAGAACATAGTGGATTTTTGCCCAAGGCTTGCACGGAGTGTCACTGCCATGCTGACTTTTTACAACCAATCAAAACCCAAATAAATTGCCAAAAAGCAGTAGTTATTTATAACCAAGAGAATGTTCTTTCCAGATGGCCAAGATGATTAAATACTGTGTTTAGCCAATGATCTGGATGGGTATGGTGATTACTGAGCCGGTTGTTTTACATAGTTATGACTAATAAAAGACACATTAGTCATATTTATCTTTCATAATAATGAGTTCAAAAGAGCACACATCATGTTCCTTTTTTTATAGTTACAAAGTGCAAAGAACACACCTGTCTTATTCCAGTTATTAGTTATAAAGAAGACAATTGTCATATTAGTTTTATATAATTACAAGGAAGAGACTTGTCCATTAGTTCTTTAAAGTTATAAGGAAGACACTTGTCATTAGTTTTATATAGTTACAAGGAAGACACTTGTCAAATGTTATTAGTTTTATATAGTTATAAGGAAGACAATTGTCATATTAGTTTTATATAGTTACAAGGAAGACACTTGTCATTAGTTTTATATAGTTACAAGGAAGACACTTGTCCATTAGTTTTATATAGTTACAAGGAAGACACTTGTCATTAGTTTTATAGTTACAAGGAAGACACTTGTCCATTAGTTTTATATAGTTACAAGGAAGACACTTGTCATTAGTTTTATATAGTTACAAGGAAGACACTTGTCCATTAGTTTTATATAGTTACAAGGAAGACACTTGTCAAATGTTTTTAGTTTTATATAGTTATAAGGAAGACAATTGTCATATTAGTTTTATATAGTTACAAGGAAGACACTTGTCCATTAGTTTTATATAGTTACAAGGAAGACAATTGTCATATTAGTTTTATATAGTTACAAGGAAGACACTTGTCCATTAGTTTTATATAGTTACAAGGAAGACACTTGTCATTAGTTTTATATAGTTACAAGGAAGACACTTGACATTAGTTTTATATAGTTACAAGGAAGACACTTGTCCATTAGTTTTATATAGTTACAAGGAAGACACTTGTCAAATGTTATTAGTTTTATATAGTTATAAGGAAGACACTTGTCATTAGTTTTATATAGTTATAAGGAAGACACTTGTCATTAGTTTTATATAGTTACAAGGAAGACACTTGTCAAATGTTATTAGTTTTATATAGTTATAAGGAAGACAATTGTCATATTAGTTTTATATAGTTACAAGGAAGACACTTGTCCATTAGTTTTATATAGTTACAAGGAAGACACTTGTCATTAGTTTTATATAGTTACAAGGAAGACACTTGTCCATTAGTTTTATATAGTTACAAGGAAGACACTTGTCATTAGTTTTATATAGTTACAAGGAAGACACTTGTCATTAGTTTTATATAGTTACAAGGAAGACACTTGTCCATTAGTTTTATATAGTTACAAGGAAGACACTTGTCCATTAGTTTTATATAGTTACAAGGAAGACACTTGTCATTAGTTTTATATAGTTACAAGGAAGGCACTTGTCATTAGTTTTATATAGTTAGAAGGAAGACACTTGTCCATTAGTTTTATATAGTTACAAGGAAGACACTTGTCAAATGTTATTAGTTTTATATAGTTATAAGGAAGACACTTGTCCATTAGTTTTATATAGTTACAAGGAAGACACTTGTCATTAGTTTTATATAGTTATAAAGAAGACACTTGTCATTAGTTTTATATAGTTACAAGGAAGACACTTGTCATTACTTTTATATAGTTACAAGGAAGACACTTGTCATTAGTTTCATATAGTTACAAGGAAGACACTTGTCATTAGTTTTATATAGTTATAAGGAAGACAATTGTCATTAGTTTTATATAGTTACAAGGAAGACACTTGTCCATTAGTTTTATATAGTTACAAGGAAGACACTTATCATTAGTTTTATATAGTTACAAGGAAGACACTTGTCATTAGTTTTATATAGTTACAAGGAAGACACTTATCATTAGTTTTATATAGTTACAAGGAAGACACTTGTCCATTAGTTTTATATAGTTACAAGGAAGACACTTATCATTAGTTTTATATAGTTACAAGGAAGACACTTGCCATTAGTTTTATATAGTTATAAGGAAGACACTTGTCATTAGTTTTATATAGTTACAAGGAAGACACTTGCCATTAGTTTTATATAGTTACAAGGAAGACACTTGCCATTAGTTTTATATAGTTACAAGGAAGACACTTGTCATTAGTTTTATATAGTTACAAGGAAGACACTTGTCATTACTTTTATATAGTTACAAGGAAGACACTTGCCCATTAGTTTTATATAGTTACAAGGAAGACACTTGTCATTAGTTTTATATAGTTACAAGGAAGACACTTGTCATTAGTTTTATATAGTTATAAGGAAGACACTTGCCATTAGTTTTATATAGTTACAAGGAAGACACTTGTCATTAGTTTTATATAGTTACAAGGAAGACACTTGTCATTAGTTTTATATAGTTACAAGGAAGACACTTGTCATTAGTTTTATATAGTTATAAGGAAGACACTTGCCATTAGTTTTATATAGTTACAAGGAAGACACTTGTCATTAGTTTTATATAGTTACAAGGAAGACACTTGTCCATTAGTTTTATATAGTTACAAGGAAGACACTTGTCATTAGTTTTATATAGTTACAAGGAAGACACTTGTCATTAGTTTTATATAGTTACAAGGAAGACACTTGTCATTAGTTTTATATAGTTACAGGGAAGACACTTGTCATTAGTTTTATATAGTTACAAGGAAGACACTTGTCATTAGTTTTATATAGTTACAAGGAAGACACTTGTCAAATGTTATTAGTTTTATATAGTTATAAGGAAGACAATTGTCATATTAGTTTTATATAGTTACAAGGAAGACACTTGTCATTAGTTTTATATAGTTACAAGGAAGACACTTGTCATTAGTTTTATATAGTTACAAGGAAGACACTTGTCATTAGTTTTATATAGTTACAAGGAAGACACTTGTCATTAGTTTCATATAGTTATAAGGAAGACACTTGTCATTAGTTTTATATAGTTACAAGGAAGACACTTGTCATTAGTTTCATATAGTTATAAGGAAGACACTTGTCATTAGTTTTATATAGTTATAAGGAAGACAATTGTCATTAGTTTTATATAGTTACAAGGAAGACACTTGTCATTAGTTTTATATAGTTATAAGGAAGACACTTGTCATTAGTTTTATATAGTTATAAGGAAGACACTTGTCATTAGTTTCATATAGTTATAAGGAAGACAATTGTCATTAGTTTTATATAGTTACAAGGAAGACACTTGTCATTAGTTTTATATAGTTATAAGGAAGACAATTGTCATTAGTTTTATATAGTTACAAGGAAGACACTTGTCATTAGTTTTATATAGTTACAAGGAAGACACTTGTCATTAGTTTCATATAGTTATAAGGAAGACAATTGTCATTAGTTTTATATAGTTACAAGGAAGACACTTGTCATTAGTTTCATATAGTTATAAGGAAGACACTTGTCATTAGTTTTATATAGTTACAAGGAAGACACTTGTCATTAGTTTTATATAGTTACAAGGAAGACACTTGTCATTAGTTTCATATAGTTACAAGGAAGACACTTGTCATTAGTTTCATATAGTTATAAGGAAGACACTTGTCATTAGTTTTATATAGTTATAAGGAAGACAATTGTCATTAGTTTTATATAGTTACAAGGAAGACACTTGTCATTAGTTTCATATAGTTATAAGGAAGACACTTGTCATTAGTTTTATATAGTTACAAGGAAGACACTTGTCATTAGTTTTATATAGTTACAAGGAAGACACTTGTCAAATGTTATTAGTTTTATATAGTTACAAGGAAGACACTTGTCATTAGTTTTATATAGTTACAAGGAAGACACTTGTCATTAGTTTTATATAGTTACAAGGAAGACACTTGTCCATTAGTTTTATATAGTTACAAGGAAGACACTTGTCAAATGTTATTAGTTTTATATAGTTATAAGGAAGACACTTGTCATTAGTTTTATATAGTTACAAGGAAGACACTTGTCCATTAGATTATATAGTTATAAAGAAGACAATTGTCCATTAGTTTTATACAGTTACAAGGAAGACACTTGTCATTAGTTTTATATAGTTACAAGGAAGACACTTATCATTAGTTTTATATAGTTATAAAGAAGACAATTGTCCATTAGTTTTATATAGTTACAAGGAAGACACTTGTCATTAGTTTTATATAGTTACAAGGAAGACACTTGTCCATTAGATTATATAGTTATAAAGAAGACAATTGTCCATTAGTTTTATATAGTTACAAGGAAGACACTTGTCATTAGTTTTATAGTTACAAGGAAGACACTTGTCCATTAGTTTTATATAGTTACAAGGAAGACACTTGTTATTAGTTTTATATAGTTACAAGGAAGACACTTGTCCATTAGTTTTATATAGTTATAAAGAAGACACTTGTCCATTAGTTTTATATAGTTACAAGGAAGACACTTGTTATTAGTTTTATATAGTTATAAAGAAGACAATTGTCCATTAGTTTTATATAGTTACAAGGAAGACACTTGTCATTAGTTTTATATAGTTACAAGGAAGACACTTGTCCATTAGATTATATAGTTATAAAGAAGACAATTGTCCATTAGTTTTATATAGTTATAAGGAAGACACTTGTTATTAGTTTTATATAGTTACAAGGAAGACACTTGTCCATTAGATTATATAGTTATAAAGAAGACAATTGTCCATTAGTTTTATATAGTTACAAGGAAGACACTTGTTATTAGTTTTATATAGTTACAAGGAAGACACTTGTCCATTAGTTTTATATAGTTATAAAGAAGACACTTGTCCATTAGTTTTATATAGTTACAAGGAAGACACTTGTCCATTAGTTTTATATAGTTATAAAGAAGACACTTGTCCATTAGTTTTATATAGTTACAAGGAAGACACTTGTTATTAGTTTTATATAGTTACAAGGAAGACACTTGTCCATTAGA
The DNA here is from genome assembly GCA_030141615.1 of Unio pictorum. Taxonomy (NCBI): domain Eukaryota; kingdom Metazoa; phylum Mollusca; class Bivalvia; order Unionida; family Unionidae; genus Unio; species Unio pictorum. Next base: position 23,441,172 of record JARLTB010000218.1, on the reverse strand, counting down.
TTATATAGTTATAAAGAAGACAATTGTCCATTAGTTTTATACAGTTACAAGGAAGACACTTGTCCATTAGTTTGATATAGTTATAAGGAAGACACTGGTCATATTAGTTTAAAATTGATTTTGGGAGGTACTAAAGTTTAATGACTACCTTTGACCTAAATTGTATTATTTTGGATGGTGTTCATTAGCATTCAGGTCTATGACTACAAACTCTCAAATAATTCCTAGATTGCTCATAGATGTTTATAACAGAACAGAACCATAAAACAAGGCTGAAGTGGCCTTGATTTTAATCACCTTTCTTACATTAAGAGCTTAATGCATTACTAAGAAGGCTTAAGATGTATAGCAATAATGAAACCCTTTGTAAACTATCTCCCAAATTTTATTACATACACACTTAATCCTAAGGGTACATAGTTTATTGTGCATTCAATACAAGAGTTCAAAATATTTCTGCATCACAAACCGAGACTGGGCTACCCTGGTGCCTTCTCAATGCCTTTTGATGCAGTCAATTTAACTTTTGTAAGCCCTCATTCTGAATTTCATTCACACTGTAAAGCTACAAATATTTAAAATGCTTAAAGAGATAGTCTGTCATAAATACCAAACTGTCATGAACTGTTGGGGGTATAGCTCATTTGATGTGGCTTATGTCATTACCTAACTGGCCAGTGACCAGTTGGACTAGAAACAATCATCAGCAATGTTCTCCAACCAATTTTAAGCATATTCCCAAGTATTGGAAGACTTTCATACAAAACCTAAAATAGAACTAGATGACAGTTTATTATTAGCTGATACCATTGGACACCATCCATACTAATTCTTGTTGAGGCACATTGTAATCAGTCAGACTTGTCAACAATGACTCACTTCTGGTCATATAATGTTCAGTTCTTACTCAAGCCCAATTAATCTCAGGATAATTGTCCAAGTTTACACATTTTTTTATTTTATATATGACATGATGTGCTGTATATTATGTAAACTCCATCGGTATCATACCGTATTTATACAGTTTTATCAATTGGCAATATGAGCCAATATTGTCATGTTAACAAATTTGTCACCTTTTCAAAAAACAAGAAGGGAGACAGAATCAACAAATATGGAAATTGGGACCTAAAACAGACAGGTCTTTTGTTGCATTTTTAAAGCCTTAAAGCCTCGTTTTCGCTGAATATTGACTGATGTTCTGGGTCCAATATGACTGAAATTCTCAACAGACACACACAACATTTTTCCCAGTGATGAGACTTAATTTCCTCGTGGTCATGCTCTCTATTCATATTCTGGTATGCTGTGGCCAAACTGCAGCACAATAGCTAAAGGTTAGGCTTAAGTAAACAAGCAAGAAAGCCAGGGTTACTCATTAACAGTTAATCCTTATCATTACTGCAATTACCCTGTGAAAATGACTGGCCCTCCAATGTACTTCAAAGAAACTAAGTTCTACAGTATGTTATGTAGTCACCAATAAGGGGATGCCTTATGTGGTTACAACTAACAGTGCCTTAACATGCAGTCTGAAGCTATCATACATGTGGCAACTATTTTCCCCAGGTTTTATATCAAATCTTATTTCCTTACAGTCAGCTTCAAAGGCATTTAACACCTTTACTATATAAAACATATTTATTCTGAATTTGTGTGGGTTGTGGTAGGCATGGTATGTATTTTCATTCATTCTTTTAATTTAATTATGGTCAATAATGTCCTTATATACATTAAAGTAATACCAGGTGTTTACTTGTGCAAGTTTCGTTGGTAGAGATGGCGCTACAGTATTCACACTGATCATACTTGGGACTGAAATTATACTTGACGACAATTTTATTGTTATGATTTATTTTCTGTGAATTTAGTACTGTTGAAGGGGGTAAACAAAAAATATTCATAAATGTTAGTGAATAATGTTTAAACTAACATTCTATTTAGTATTATTTAGTCACAAAAATATTCTCATGGTGATAAAATGCATGTCTCTTGTGGATTGTATGTTTTATATATATATATATATATATATATATATATATATATATATATATATATATATGATGATTTTATGAGAAATAAAAATTTACAGACATGATGTAATAATTTAGAGTTCTCTGCCAAAATCATGAGATATTACAAAATCTGGAGGTAGGTATGGAATTACCCCAAAAATAAGTTTTTTTTTCTCTTCCAGGTAAAGAGTTGACATGATTCTGATTCAAGGTTTAAGAATGCAACATAAATATTAAAAGAGAAACATTATACCTGTTCTTTTTTTTTTCTGTTACTTGTTAACCCAGAATGAAACAAACTGGCAATTAGATCAAATATCTAAAACTGTTGTAATACATACAAGTTTGTTATACATACAAGTAATACATGTAAAAACAAATCATTTGCCATGGTCTCTGAAGTCATTAAGAAATGTATGATTGAATACGGCAAAGAACCAAAGTAAACATAATATATCAAATCAAAACCATATTATGTAATATGCCGTGTGTATATATATATATATGTACTTGCTTATAACTGTAAACAACACTGATTGATTTCCCATCATGCCATGAGATCAGAGTCTATGTAGTATTGATTGATCACTCACAACTACACACACCTATAGAAGCAGGTGCATTATGCAATGACAGATCTGTGTATGTTGGACTACACTCATAAGCAGGTAAACAGGGTATTTTATTTTATTCTTATGAATTAAAATAATCGATAGAAAACAGATTATGATAGATGACCACACCTAATTTTGAATCAGCTGTAATAATCAACATCCCAAACCAGTCTTGTTCAGTATACAAATTTACCTTCATACCTAAAATACCTACAAAATTTCCTGTAAAAGATATGGGATAAGTGCAAAAGATATTATACATACCTCCAGGGAAGAATCAAACTGTTTTATTGATGAAAATGGAATCCCAATTCAATTCACTGCAGGGGTTTATCCTATCAAATCTTATGGGATCAGATACAGATTGTACCTTCAGGGTATACCATACAGAGCAAAACCTTCAACACAAAACTTTGATGTTGACAATACTGAAGTTGTTACAAGCTGCTGCATAAAAGATTAGCCATGTACAACTAACCATGCCTAGCTAGGTTGGCAAAATCTCTGTACTCCATCACTATAAGGCACTCAATATAAAGCAATCAGTTGATGATAAGGTGATCATGGGTCCCATTTCATTATGAAATAGTAATATGTATAAAATACTTCAATATAGTGTGACATCACATACAAGATATAAAATACTTCAATATATAGCAACATCACATACAACTTACAAGATATAAAATACTTAAATTTAAGGCAACATCACATACAAGATATAAAATACTTCAATATATAGCAACATCACATACAATATATAAAATACTTAAATACATAGCAACATCACATACAAGATATAAAATACTTCAATATATAGCAACATCACATAAAAGATATAAAATACTTAAATTTAAGGCAACATCACATACAAGATATAAAATACTTCAATATATAGCAACATCACATACAAGATATAAAATACTAGCAATATCACATACAAGATATAAAATACTTCAATATACAGCAACATCACATACAAGATATAAAATACTTCAATATATAGCAACATCACATACAAAATATAAAATACTTAAATATAGGGCAACATCACATACAAGGTAAAAAAATACTTAAATATAGGTGTGAAGTGCAAAATTTTCAGTCCAATCTATTAAATAACTCTTAGTTCTAGCCAGCAGCCATTTGTTAGATTTATGGGACATTCTGCACACAGAGATATTTTTCTAATCGGTCCACCCAGTTTTAACTGTGTTTGTTTAAAGCAGTACTGACTGAAAGTGACCTCCTGGAAGGGGCATTCTCTCACGAAACATGTCAGAGTTGATTTGAAACAGACAGGGTTGTTATTTAAAACCAAAGCGTGGCATCTTGACACACTGACAAAGCAACTTTCAAGGGAAGCGCGAGAAATTATATTGGTTCTGATTGGTCACTGTGGAATAAGGGGGTGGATTCTACACGAGGAAATCTTAGAATATATATATATCCACTAGTTAAAATTTACTTTAGTCTTCTGAAATCGCTTTGTAAGAAACCAGCGTGGAACTAAAATAAAGACTCTAGAGGTTATTTTAGAGAAGTACCTTCGAAAACAATAGGCTCAGAAAAGATCGCCGAAATCCAACGGTTGAGAGGAGCACCAAAAACACGAGGTATTTGTTTCAAATCCACACTTATTATGATGTAATTGATATAATGTTTCTTCGCTACAGATCTGCATGATTTGTTGATACATTTGTATGAATAGTTTCATTTGTTACATTAATTTAGTAATGTGCTTTTGAATTATGAATTAGAATTCTTACCTTAATTCATAGTAAGAATGATGTAGTTTTAATTTCAATTCAATTCAATTTGATCCCGTAGTTTCCATCCAATCAGCGTGGTCGCAGTTGATAGGAGACTGTGGGTGCTGCTCGAAAATTGCCCGTACAGATGAAATCAATTATTTCTTTCCACCATTTTCGGTCCTGCGTGTCATTTTCTCTGGCATGTGCCGAGGTGATGCCATAATTCGCCAGGTCTTTTCCCACTTGTTGGATCCAGGTTTTCTTCAGTGCATTTCTTGAGACCTTCCAGGTTTCCGGTCTGGTGCGCCACAGGGCTCGATTAGGTACCAGCAAAGCCTAGCACGTCTAATCAGTGATTCCACTGTCGGTTGGTGAGAGCATCGGGCCCGGATTTCCACGTTTGGGATTCTGTCCAGAAGGTTTACTCCCAGTATTCGTCTGAGGCAGCGCATTTGAAATACCTCCAGCTTCTTGAGGTCCGCGTCTAGGAGGACCCACGTCTCTGCTCCATATAGGAGTATTGGGAGGATGAGAGTGCGGTATAGACGCACTTTGGTCACCACTGAGAGGGCCTTTTTTCTCCATATGCACCAAGCTAGTGACCTGAATGCAGACGTTGCCAGTCCCAGGCGATGTAAGATGTCGGTGGAGGCCGCTATTGATCTGCTTCGGATTATGGACCCCAGGTATTTAAATTCCTCTATTTGCTGAAGATAAACTCCGTTTAGGCAGACGGTCACTGGGGTGTTGTCCGATGTCATTACAACTGTTTTGGCGAGGTTGATCTTTAACCCAAATCTGGCGGCTTCATCGGCGATTTCTTGCAGAATTTCTGTTGCTTCGGCTTCGTCCTCAGTGAGAAATGCACTATTGTCCGCGAACATTAGATCTGTGGCATGTTCATCGAACCCTGCCCCAAAAGCGATCCCTCTATGTCCCATGAATACCTTGCGCATGACACAATCAACCACGATGTTAAAGAGGCTAGGTGACAGCACGCATCCCTGACGGATGCCCGTTTTCACAGAGAAATCCTTCGTATTTGCCCCTTGGATTCGAACTTGACTGGTTGACCAGTCATAGGTGTTGGTAAGTAGCCGAATGTATTTTGGCAGGTATCCTTCCGCTTCCAGGGCTTTCCACAAGGTCGGGCGATGGACGCTGTCGAATGCTGCGGAGAAATCAATGAACACCATGATTGTGCGTTTTCCACACCGAATTCTTTCCTCGAGGATTTGACGGAGCGTGAAGATCTGGTCGCAGCAGCTTCTTCCAGGTCGAAATCCGACCTGTTCCTCTCATGCCGCTTCCTCCCGCCGTTTAAGTACCCTTCTATAGATGACCTTCATAAATACTTTGCAAAGTATGGAGAGCAGGCTGATGCCCCGATAGTTCTTACAGTCCGTTTTGTCGCCTTTCTTGAAGATTGGTACGATGATGGCTTTCTTCTATGCTGTTGGTACCGCTTCCGATCGCCATATCAATCTCAGCAGGGCATGTAATCTTTCGACAATGATCTCTTCACCGTATTTCAAGACTTCTGGTGCCACCTCATCAATGCCCCGCGCCTTGTTGTTCTTCAGGTCTAAGATGGCAGTCCGTATTTCCTTCATAGACGGTTCGGACTCATCGACTAGCGCAGATAACTCGTCCATGGCGTCCACCGATTCCATCAGTCCAGGTGGGGCGTCGTGGTTGAGTAGGGTGCAGAAGTCCTGTCAGCGGTCCAAACGTCCTGTGTTGGAGCTGATGAATTTTCCGGTCTTGTCTTTGATGTTGTTCTCAAACGGCTGAGATTTCCCGGCTAGTCGTCGAATGGTTGAGTAAAGGGTTCGGAATTCGTTCCGGTTGGCTACCACTTCCATATCTTTTGCAAGATTTTCCCAATACACGGTTCTATCCTCCTTCAAATGAACTCTGACCAGTTTGTTGAGGCGTCTATATTCTGGTTGGTTATTTAACTTGCATTTCTTCCGTTTATCGATGAGAAATAAGGTCTCTTTGGATATCCAGGGTTGAACGTGCCACTTCATTGATGGACACACCTCTTTGGTACTGTCTGTAATTGCCTTCGCAAGCTTGTTTGCAAGACGATCAACTCCCTCCTGTGATTCATCTGCCTCCGATGTAGTAAGGGCTTCAAAACGATTCTTTAGGGTGGTCTGGTAGTGTTAATTCATGTTGTAAAACCACTATGTGGAGTTATGATTGGAAAGTGTTATGTTAATTCTTGAATTTATCATATTGTTTGAATATTGATTGTGTTCCAAGATTTAATGTCTTAGTTTAAGTAATGAATTACGGGAATACATGTGAATTCACCGAATTTTGATGTCATAGATAAGTTAGCGACAAGTGTATAATGTATTAGGTCAAAGCAAACCGAATTAACAAGTGGTTTAGCTGTATTGATCTGAAGACGTGTAGTTGATTACTAGCCGTAAAATTGTTATCACTGATAGTAATATCTGATTGTTCGAACCAGCAAGACGGACAGTCTCAGCTATTCAAGTGTAACAAGAGACTTAGGGCGTTTTACTTTTTCTTTTGAAAGGAAAATAGTTTTTATTTGGAGTTAGATGACGTACAAGACGGGGAAAAGGAATTGTGAAGTAAGAGTTGCAAGGAGCATACATTAACACAGAGGACAAGTCAGAGTTCGAGAAGTAAGCAGAGAAGCAGTTCGACGAAACAGGTCATGAAAAAAAATGAACAATGTGGACAAATTTTACTGAACACTTGATTCTTATGATGAAATTAGCTATCAGCCATACAATGGCTAAATTTGTTTAATTCTATATGCCATTTAGTTGTAATTCGGTTAAAGTTAATTCTAAAACCATGTGTATTCAGAAGGAAAGGAAATTTCACAGTGTATGTTTTTGATTAAACTTTATTTATCTTTACGAGGGCTCGTAGTAGTTCAATATATTATCTCAGTTTACCATATACATTCTATACTCGAACCGGGCGATTGCACCATGGGCGGTCATCTCCTAGATAGCGAGTATTAGGGGGAGGTGGGTTAGAGTGTTGTTTTTATAAGTTGTGCAATACCTCTGACAAGTGGGCTTGTACAATATTGTGCGAATAACGCTATTGACCCAACACCCCTGTCACAATCGGGCATCATCACATTCAAGATATAAAATACTTCAACATCACATACAAGGTAGTCCACTAAAATTCTGGTTCCTTAAGCATTCTTATAATTGAGTGAGTGCTGTATATGGTCTCAAAATTGTGGTCTTTAAATCCTGCAAATTTCCTCTTGCAAAAAGCTCCCTTTTTTTAGGTCATGAAAGTATAACCTGACAAATTATATTTACAAGGTCTGCCAAAGCACTTTGTTAATAGTAACAAACAAGTCTCAGGTTATCACTCTCACAAAAATGCTGGCCTTGAAACAGTCACAAATCAATAGTAATCTGATAAACCTACAGCTCTTAAATTTCAAACCATGCAATGATAGGTACCATTGTGTGAATAATCACACTTTTTCTAACACACATGTACAAGTCTTGCATTTCAAATGACACATTGTCCTGTCATAAAACTAAGTTTCTCCATCAGCAACACAACATCTTCTACATAAAAAAACCCACATAGATTTCAGCTTAGTTACAGAACTTTGCACTGCCAATACTTATGTATAAAATTCACACCGAGCACCCACAACAATGATCTTAAAAATAACAGAAACAATAGGTAGCTTGGCTGGATATGTAGATAGTGCATGCAATTCTGATCACCACATTTTGATATTCAGAAGGTCAATGCATCATATTTTAAGGCAAAAGAAATCCTATATCCTCATATGTTGAGATGTGGAATTAAACAAATTGGAATGGTTAGTATTGATATCATAGTGTGTGCCCATAGTGTGTTCATTTGCACAAAAACACTGCAGTCATAACCTATGGCAATCAATTAGTACTATTGGGAGTGAAAATAGCTCAATCGTTAATGTGCAGGGCTCACAAATAAATGGGTGCAGGTTTGAATCATATCACTGGACCAGCCATGGTGTGTCCTTGGGCAAGGCACTTTCCTCCAATTGCCAGAGGGCTAAATAACCTACTTGAATTATCATGCGATAAAGCACTAAGCCGAACCTATTACTATTATTATTGCATTTGTTCTTATTATCATTATTATGTCTCTGCTCTAGCCTCTTCATAGGATTTCCAATTGATTTAAAACCTAACTCAAAGATTCTCAACGCTAAACAATTGTTTTAAATGAAATGTAGGTCACTGCAACCATGTTGTAACTTGCTATCAACATGTCACTGTTAGGGAAATGTAACATCAAAACTTTTGCCTCTTTTGTATTCAGCTTATTAATTGACAAAGGGCTGAGATAAGAAGGAAGTTTGATTAGGATTTTTAACGTAGCTTTTTTAAAAGAAAAATAAAGTTTCATCGCTACAATGTCTGCAACGAGGCAGTTTATATTGATGTCTAGCAATGGGGCATCATGCCGCAGACATGTAGCATGATATCCCACCCAGTCACATTATCCTGACACCAGGCCGAACAGTCCTAACACTAACCTCTTAATGGTGAGCATCAAGCGAGGCAGCTGTTAGTACCATTTTTGTAAGTTTTTGGTAAGACTCTGTCGGCGATGGAAACCCACGACCTCCCGCTTCTGTGGCGGACACTCTAACCACTAGGCCACTGGAGCGGTTCAAAGAAGAAAGTAAGAGATGAAAAGCAAATGGCAAGTAACACATATCTCCATTCAGTGCCAATTTGATGGAAGAATTAAGATCATGCACTTTCAAATAAATTCTAGTTTTAGATAAAAATTAAATAAAGTTGGTCTCAGATTTGGAACAAAATTACATTTCTGTTAACATTAGTGGGGTATTTTATGAACACTGTATCAAACAATTTAGTCACCAAGACCAATTCAGGGTGCACCTGATTAAATGACTCTTCTTGTGGTCATATGTGTAGCATTTGCAAAGGTTGGGGTGGGAGTACTTCCAACATATTAATTAAAATATTATTGAAGTTCCACCCTGGCTCTTGAAGTTATAAAGTTAAATTAATGACAAAATAGATGTACAGCTCTGAGCCCCCCAGTCAGCACTGCTGACGGCTAGATTATATAGAACACTAAGATGAAATTCAAAACAATAACAATTTAATAAATTCGATAATTTTAAATGATAAACTCAATCACTCATCCTCCAAGTGACAGCCTACTTCATCTCGTGATTTTCAGTGTGACTTCGATTTTCCCCTGGCCTTTGGTTCTACTCATCTCTTTATTTCGTTCCTCCCACTCCTCCTGCACTTCACCTCTACCGACTTCTCTCCTTCCTTCTCTTTTCTTTCGTCTCTCTATCGGAGACTACTGGGACCACTATCACTAGTCTGTCCCTCGAAGCTTCCTCTCCCGACTTCTCTCCTTCCTTCTCTTTTCTACCGTCTCTCTATCGGAGACACTGGGACTACTATCACTAGTCTGTCCCTCGAAACTTCCTCTCCAGACTTCTCTCCTTCCTTCTCTTTCTTCCGTCTCTCTATCGGAGACACTGGGACCACTATCACTGGTCTGTCCCTCGAAGCTTCCTTTTAGAGGCTACACTTAGAATCCAGTCCTAAGGTTTTTTCCCCGCCAATAACACATGGCTGATCGGAGTTGCTATCTTCTGGCAATCTCTCTAACGAACTATAGCGAACTAAATCTTGCTGGCAGGTCTAAGGATATCATACTTAGCCCAAATCAGGGTCCCGCCCTGTCCAATCGACTAAGCGACCAATTCAACCTGGCTGTCAGTCTGCGTATCAAGAAGATAAGGCACGTCCAATCCTTCTGGCAACTTCTTTGATCTGCACAAGCACTTTCCACACCAAGGTGATAATTGCACTTCTGACGGCCTTGGTTGGGCTTCCCACCCTAGGTACGGCAAACTTACGTACAGGATAGTGTTAGCCTGCGGTCATGTTTAAAATTAAACAGTGGCTTGTCCGAAAAACTTTGATTATACATGGTTCTAATTTAATTTTGGGTCGGGCAAAATGCCACACCATGATATATCATTATAGATGTTGTAAAGCACTTAGAGCTTCTAAACATTAGGTGCTACAAAGTCTTCATTATTATTATTATTATTATTATTAGTGATAGTTTTTAAACTATTATGGTCATCTTTTCTGCAATAAAATCTTACTACATTGCCTATAGGGCACATAAACAAACCCAAGAATAAGACCCCATTGGCTGATTTTAGTGCAAGTTATTCAGTGTTTCCCTTTACCCTCATTTGCGCTTCAGAGACCCCCAAATTTTTAATTTGACCCCCAGTTTTGATACCAATGTTTTGTTTTTACTCAGTCTGACCCGCAGTTTTGACACCAAAGAGACTTTTGACTCTCAGACTTGGACCCCTAGGGGATACACTGACTTATTCAAGTGCATCCCAAGCATAATTGATAGCGGGCACTCAGTACTGAAGAAGCACAGTATGATCAATTTCAGTGCCAAACAGAAATCTCTTGTTTTGTTCAAAGCCTAATCATGAGCATATTTTACCAGTTGCTTCAGCTGTTTTCTGTAGCACTGGGAGGAGGCTTTTGGTAGCCGCTGACACTGTCTTGGTAGCTCTTGTTATTGGCCTGAATAATTGTTCTGAACTTTCAACACTCAACTTGTGATTCTTGATGTTCTTGTAGTTTTTGCCTGACAGAATCATGGATGGAAAGAAATTTCTTTATTGCTTCTAACCTTTTTGGGGCAAGTCGTGCAGTGTATGAGTCTAATGCAGGTGCCATTATTAATACAATATTGATCTAATTATTTTTAAAAAAACAATTAACATTTCATTAAAATATGAAAAAGACATTCAGTCTCTCTCGAATTTATCTAGCTGTACAAGATTCCACATTTGTTGACAAAATCATGAGTTTGCCAAAAAAATCTACCGTATTTTGGTGTGTATAACGCGCACCGATGTATAACGCGCACCCCGATTTTCGACCCAAAATAAGTGGAAAAAACCTAGTTCTGCCATATAACGCGCATGTGATATAATGCATTTTAAAATTTTAACTACCGCTATTTCGCTCCGTTTTCATAGTGCAACAACAGTTGGTCATTTTAGATAGTGAATGAAAAAGTGGCAATATTGATATTGTATCTTTCCGATTTTATTGTTGGCCCTTAAAAGGGCCCTTTAAATGTTCGTCTAGTTGACGCAGTCTATTGCATCAAATCCCTCAAATTCCACTTTGTCTTCATCACTTTCGAAAAGTTGCTGTTTGTCCTGAATCAATTAAATACTGCTCACCGAGACAAAGCATTGTAACTATGTTGAGCGCATCAAAGCTTACCTGGTGCCGATTACCGTGAAAAGACCACACCGAGTCGATGAAGCATTGAAGCCATTGATCACTGTATAATCGCAAAGATATCTCAAATACTATGATTTAAGATGAGAAATAAAACTAAGTAACAAGCTTATTTTCCAAAGAGGAAAAAAATGTTTCCCGACTTCATACATTGATTATTTTGTTCCACAACGTATCAGTGTTCCCGTAAGAAAGAACCCGTAGTCGCAAAAATATATATGTCCCCAACAGATGCTCTGATGAGAACATTAACACTAGTTGAATTCTACACATATTATATTTCAATTCGACCAATAATAAATGAAGAAAAATTCGATTAGATCAACAATTATGGAATACGGTACTGAACATTTACGGAACAAGTACGGTAATCCACACAGTGGTATTTGTTCCGCTCCAATGCGGCACTTTGCACAGCTTTTGAACAAATTGCCAGTCATTATGTACATGTATTTCCGGCTGTGGCACAGAACAAAACTTGACACAGTGACGTGAAATGAAACCAGTTTATTAACATAAGCAATCAAAGAACAAGAATATTTGTAAGCATTATTTATTTCTTTAATACGGCTAGTACCGGTAAACATTTTAGTTACAATGCAATGTACAATGGATTTAATATTTCACAAGTAGTGAGTGCCTTCATCCTCTTCAGATCGACCTGGAAAAAATCTTTTTTTTTAGTTCTTGTATACAACGCGCCCCCCCCCCCCCCCCCCCCCGACTTAAGATAAGAAAATTAGGTAAAAAAAGTGCGCGTTATACACAACAAAATACGGTATCTGGACTTGGTGAGCCAAAACTGTCATTTTCCTTCTACTACTAGAATCTGTTTGGTAAACAAAGACTTCCTGGACTTGTTGAGCCAGACCAATCATTTTCCTCTCAATATCATCGCAGTGTTTTTTGGTGACAAAATACAAATTATTGTGGTGTAATATTATGAAAAATATATATTTTTGCTTTATTTGATGACCCCTATTATTTTTTTTAGTACAAGCCGTTGTTTGGTTAAAAAAAAGATTTTCTTGAATTCGCGAACCAGGACTATCATTTTTCTTCACCTACATGGATGCTGTTTATCTAGATTAATGATGAATGATTACTGAGATTTTAACAGTGTTAACTTCCCCAGTCCTGTGTTCATGTGTTGCGAGTCCCTCCTGTCCGAACCTTGTGCTGTTTGTTTTTACAGTCCTTCTTGCCTGAACCATGTGCCTCCGGCATTTATTGAGTCCCTCATACCAGAACCATACGGTTTATGCATGTACTCCAAGTCACTCGTGCCATAACCTTGTGACATTTCCATGTAGTGAGAGGGTCCCCCCTTCTGGAACCTTATATTTAGCTCCAATTCCCTCATATTTTTACAATTGTCTCAACAGTTCACAATTTACAGTACATGTACCTGACTCACATATTTTATGAATAAATATCGCTCTAGAATTACTTTTATTAAATTTTAAGGAAAGTTTAAGCTTTAACATTTTTATATATTATCTAAGAACAATATCAGTCTTTTCCTGTAAATATTTAATACAAGAAGACTGAATGTATATTTTCAACATGCTAAATAAATCATACTTCATATAATACTTGCACAAGACTTTAAAAGCATGCAGTTAACTTTAGGTAAAATTTGTCCCAAAATGTTCCTTTTTATGTACCCTTTCTTGATTCCCATTTACCTCATTCTTGGAAATAGCTCCACAAAAAAAAAATCAACTACAACATCATGATTTTCCTGCAATTTTCCACAAGCCAGGTCTAAATTTTCCCCAACATAGAAAGCAAACGTTTCTAATGTGCATAGACATGTAACGAGACATTGTTTTGTATTACCAATGGAGTGCACTCACGGTAAGAAGCTAAACAATGAAATTTCCTCAAATTTCTAAGCTGCACAGTGAAAGAATTACTGTCGTATATGGTACATATATATATATCACTGCAATAATTGATCAAACCCTCTGTACCCTGGCTTATTTAGACAGCTGGCAGTTAAAATATATATGGCTTATTGTAATCAAAATGTACAAGTCTGTCAAAGTACAATAAACTTGAGGTTATACTCTGGACTGCATTTACCATACTTGTAGTTAGCAGCTTTCCAGACTGATAGCAAACATTGTGATGGAGATTACTTAGTGCTGTTATCAATTTACAGCAAGACCTTGGTAAAGTATTTGCAAGATAAGATTCAATGACTGTTAATTACTCATGTATATTCCAATTTTCTGTCTATCTTAATATACTGTATGTAATAACTATAATTACATGCATATTACCAATTTTCTGTCCATCTTAATATACTGTAATAGCTATAATTACATGCATATTCCCAATTTTCTGTCCATCCTAATACACTATAATAACTATAATTACATGCATATTCCCAATTGTCTGTTCATCTTAATATACTGTAATAGCTATAATTACATGCATATTCCCAATTTGTTTCTGTCCATCTCCATACCAATACATCTTAATACAGTACACTAACAATATATATATATATATATATATATATATATATATATATATATATATATATATATATATATATATATATATATATATATATAGACATACTCTCTATTTGCAGTGACCTATCTTATTACAATACAATGACTACACTTGCATATTCCCTATTTGCAGTGATCATTTATTACAGTACAATGACTGCTGGTTCTGCTTACAAATAATCCCATACATGCACTGATTTTTTTTTTCTCCAATGGACACAACTCGTTCATATGACAGTCAAGCTTTTTTGCGGCTTTGTCAAAGATTTCTTTCACCTTCCTTTTTGTCACCACTAACCTTTTTTTCTTAGCTCAATGTGCAATAAGTTCTTTTCCTTCTCAATGGCAGCCTTTTTCCTTTCAAGCTGGTGCTTGTATTGGTGACATGCAGTGCACATATTTTGACAGAGGTATACATATGTTCTCTCATCCAAGAAATCTTTCAAACTCTTTATACGGCAATTACCATATTTCAAATATTTATTACAGAGGTCGCAAAATGCCAGTTCTCTAGCATTCAGTTTTCTTATAAATTACCAACTAAATTTCAGTCAATTTTTTTTATTCAAGCCATTCCATTTTCCATGTTTTTAAAACTTTATATAAATTTTTTGTGTCATGGTCTCTCTCAACAACTCGGGATGCCATGTTTTGCAAACACATGCTTCTTCTTTATAGTGCCATGAGTATCCATTATAAGATTCATTGGTTGAATTTAAACCTTTGACTTAATCAGAATACTATTTAAGTACGTCGTGTGCTAATTCATGGAATGAATAATTTACAACAGTTGTTGCAGATTGAGACAGACCGTTTTCTTTCAACAACCGGATAAGATATAAAAAAAAAGGACAATATATGAAAAAAATCTAATTCTAAGTGGAATTCCGCTTTAAAATGGAGAAAAATCAGGTCTTTTATAAGATTTAATTTCTTCACATGTATAACATAGACTTATGACGACAGTTGTAGCTCGATTCAACTTTGCCATTTCAAATACATTGTCCTTTTCTTAACTAAACAAAAAAACTTTGTGGCTTACTTCCATTTTTTATAAACAAAGACATGTATGTTCTACTGTCGCATACACTCATTTATATAACTGTCTCTCAAACCACTCTCTCTCTCTCTCTCTTTTGCACACACACATACACTTACAACACATTAACCCCTGGAGGCTTCTGCTGTTTTCACATGAAATACGAATAGGAAACACATTTTGGGGGCTATTTCTGAATACATCCTAATACATAGGCTTCTAAGCAATTTTCCATTTGCCTAATGCCTTGTTGTGTTAAAAAGATTCTTTTTTTCCATTGGTTATTTTGCTCACGCATGAGCAGAGGGGGAAAGTTGGAGTTCTTTTCTTTTTTTTGCTTAATGGACACATTGTTTCGTATGAAGACCACTCACCTTAACCTACTTTTTGGACATGTTCACCTGTCTGTGTGCAGTTCAATCTGGTCTGCCTCAGACTAGAGGCCAAAAAGTATAAAATCTGGACACAGATTTGATCCCGATCACAGGCAAATTTGGGGTGAAAAAATAGTCCAAAATATTAGGTTTTTCACTCTGTATTTTGTAGTGCAACTAAAACATAAAAAATTGGATATCATTGTACAACTAAATCTTTCTATAATACCACCCAATTTAATGTATCATACATAAACATGACGCTACAGAGATTGGCAGTAAGCTACTTCATCCTGCCCCGTAAACGCAGCACCAGGGGTTAATGTGTTATGGATTATTTGTCCTCTGTAACCATGCATTATATTAATTGGATTTTTATGATTGCATTTCTGGATTTCGTAAATTACAATCAACCGTAAACTCATCACTTTGTGTATGTAATGCTAAATTCTGACATTTATCAATCAGACTTTTCAAGTACATCCAAATTAAGTCACATCATGAATTGCATTTGAAATATAAAAATAAATAATTAGTTCATAAAAAATCATGTTTTTATCAAAGTTTATTTTGCTGTTTATTATTAATACAAAACTACAAGCCATAATTTCCACATATACAGCTATGCTTTCACTGTATGAACCGTTGAGGTTCATTCACAACTTTATTTGACTACATTACTACATGTACAAAGATTTAATTGCCTGAAGAGCATTGCATCATGGGTAAATTAGAGAATTAATAAATCAAGAGATATATTTTTCCTCCCTAACATTTTTAATGATCAAACTATTTACTGCAAAAATTTACCCTTTTTTCAGAAGTGATTTAACAAATGAGGCTGCTGCCATACATTTTGTCTTTGTTTCATTTATAGGCAATGTATTTTGTTTTGACTGCAGCTATTTTTTTTACAGTTTAGCAGAGCTTCCACATCAATTATATCATCACCTGAAACAAACACAGTATCAATGTCTGCAAACCAGGGTCTACCTAGAAAAGAAAATTTAGGTGGGTAATTCATACCTCCATATGATTAAAAAAAAAGCACAATTGTGGGATTTCGCAAAACAAAAAAGGAAAAACTGATAGGACATGCATGTATATGATTGGTCTTTTCATGAATTCATTAATTTTGATATGATTATTTATAAATCAGCATGAATCATGTATTCTAGAACAGACTTTGTTGTATCAGTCAGGGTGTCCCATCCATAGAGGATGGTCATATATATATATATATATATATATATATATATATATATATATATATATATATATATATATATATATATATGAAAGAACACCAAGTCTAATATACAGACAATTCCAATTTGTTGATGCCATATATAATGCCTTGCTGTATTTGCATGAATTGTTTCTAATACATTCGTATAATATGTGCTTTATGAAGTATAATGGTGTTAAGTTTATGCAGAGCAGGGCATAATGCTAAATCCCCATTATTATAAATAACAGGAAATTTAACTTGTCTCCATTCATATTTATTAAAAAGAGATAAAAATGGTTCCTGAGAGTGCAACCTGAAATGTGTTTTCTGAGACGTGAAATCCTGCTATGTATAAATAATGAGTGTCCTGCAATGGATTGTTGAGGATGGAATCTGGAGATCCAGGCATCTGAATAGCTACAGTGGAAGTTGAGGGAACCAAAGAACAGGTTATGCAGTCATACAAGACGTTGACTTTGATTGTATACTCCATCATCTGATGAACTAAATTTATTAGTAAACAGATCAGCTAGTTCATTTGAATCCATTTGTGTTTTCCTTTGTAAATCGAGAAAGTTTTGTTTTCTAAAAGCTGAGATATTCTTAATGTAATGACTTTGCATAGTTGTTTTATGTAATTGATTAAATTGTTTGTTTACCTGCATGGGGGCTTGTGTTCGTTTGTTCTATATATCTGCTCAGATCTCTATATTTCATCTGTAAGTTTCACCACTTATATTTACTCAAACTGGGCAATTATTACATCTAGGGCGGTCTACCTATGGATAACGAAACCAAATTAAGCAGGACACCAGTCAGTAAAAAAAACTCTCGGTTCCCGACAGTTAGTAATATGTACATAAACAACATAGAAAAAAAGAACACCACAGTAAAACAGGAATACAATGGTATACAGTGTACCATAGTAAAACAGGAATACAATGGTAATACAGTGTACCATAGTAAAACAGGAATACAATGGTAATACAGTGTACCATAGTTAAATACAGGAACACCATAGTAATATATGAATTCCATACAGGAACATACATTTCCTAAATACAATTTTAAAAACTTCATAATGAATTCAAAATGCAAGAGACCACTTAATTTAAACACTAAAATGTTCATTATACAATATAATGCACCTGCCATAAGCATTCCATGCTGTATGACATTCAATCAATATAAACAAAGCTAGTGTTTCAAATTCCAGATGTTTTGCTCACATCTGAAATGATAATACTTTATCACTATGAGAACACCCACTCATAAAATCAAGTGCATACTGAATTAGTTTTCATTACTAAACTGATGTATGCACTCACTCATAAAATCAAGTGCATCCTGAATTAGTTTTCATTACTAAACTGATGTATGCACTCACTCATAAAATCATGTGCATCCTGAATTAGTTTTCATTACTAAACTGATGTATGCACTCACTCATAAAATCATGTGCATCCTGAATTAGTTTTCATTACTAAACTGATGTATGCACTCACTCATAAAATCATGTGCATCCTGAATTAGTTTTCATTACTAAACTGATGTATGCACTCACTCATAAAATCATGTGCATCCTGAATTAGTTTTCATTACTAAACTGATGTATGCACTCACTCATAAAATCATGTGCATCCTGAATCAGTTTTCATTACTAAACTAATGTATGCACTCACTCATAAAATCAAGTGATGTATGCACTCACTCATAAAATCATGTGCATCCTGAATTAGTTTTCATTACTAAACAGAGTTATGCAATAAATACTGCATGATTACAAAACAAAACTTTTCATTTTCTAATCTTCATAAAGTACTCCATCAAATATGTAAAAACTCCATTTATTTAAAACCAGAGTGAATTAGCCCATTTATTGAATTGATATATACAGCTCTGATTACATTAAGATTAGAGAATAAATGTATGACAAAATAATAAATACTAATTATACCTTTAAAAGATGAACACATTATTTGTATACTAAATCAAAATAATGGTATAATCCAAAATGAGTAAAAAGATAATTTTCTATTAAAAATGATTTATCATTGTTTTATTTCAGTTAATGAAATATGGGTCAATTAGTACAAATATTTCAATGTCATCAGAATGAACAACTTTAAATACAGTAAAAAACAACAACATTTAGACCACTCTGGTCGCCCAAGTGGTTATTGTCCACCTCAGATGCAAGAGTTCATGTGTGAACCCACCCAATCCAAGTCAAAACTACCAGACTTATAAATGCTCCATTATTAGACATCACTATAAGCTGTCACAATGCCGATATCGTCGAGTAATGCCTGAAAAACTGTTAAAGCTACATTAAAAATCAAAATCACACAAGTGTAGTCATGCTGGAAATTTCCCCACAAATCGTATATGTTCAACATATTTTATGCTGATTCCATGTCAAGGATTTGTTGAAAATGACTGTGTACATGTACATACCATCCTCTTTAGTATTTGTTTGCTAAAATGTCTAAACACCTGCCATGTTTTCAAATAATACAACAATACCATATAATCAAAACAATTAGAAACACAACCTTTCACCTCTATTTACCCCTTAAGCTTGCTGAACAAAGAAAACAGCTATGTGTGTGCTGTTCTTTGATGATTTGTGATTGTTTCATTTTAACGCCTAATCTGACAGGCAAACTACTGTTTATATGTATGCAGCCTTTCAGTTAATTTTCTTCAGTACTTACAGCATTTATGTACTGTAGGTTGCATCCATTTTGAGCAATGATCGGACACTGTTAGTAAAACATCCATGTAACTGTTCTCATATTGCTAGATGATAAAACAAATATAGTCAATGCAACCAGACAAACACTTAAAGTTTTTTCAGGATCCACAATGATAATGCAACTCTACATAAGCCTGAAATGCTTTTGCAGAATCCACAATGATAACGAAACGGGACATAAATATAGAATGCTTTTGCAGAATCCACAATGATAATGAAACGGGACATAAATATAGAATGCTTTTGCAGTAAACACAATGATAATGAAACCGGACATTAGAATGCTTTTGCAGGAAACACAATGATAATGTAACCTGACATATGCCTGAAATGCTTTTGCAGGAACCGCTCCAGTGACCTAGTGGTTAGAGCAGCTGCCAAAGGGAGCATGATGTCGTGGGTTCAATACCCAGCCAAGTCATACCAAAGACTTACAAAAATGGTATTAACAGCTGCCTCCCAAAGCATTAAGAGGTAAGTGTTAGGACTGGTCGTCCTGGTGTCATGATAATGTGACTGGGTGGGACATCATGCTACATATCTGCAACATGATGCCCCAGTACTAGACATCACTATAGACTGTCTCACTGCAGACATCCTAGCGATATTACTGAAAAATAGCTACAATAAAAATCCTAATCAATCAAACAAACATAAATATAGAATGCCTTTGCAGGATCCACAGTGATAATGCAACTGGACATACACATGGAATGATACTGCAGAATCTGCAAAAAAAAAAATCACAATTGTTTCAAATCTTAATGGTATTTACTATAATTTAGCTTTAATAAAATGCAGTTTAATGAAATTGATCGGCACTATCATTAAACTGATGCGTGCAATGTGGTGTAATATGTTCAACAACAGATTCTCATCAAGTTCTTCTTTTGACTAGTGCGGCCATATTTGATGTGAAAAGAATTAACAGAAAAATCCCACTCCACAATCTTTGACAGAGATGACTAAATATATAATCAAGTTGGAATAGGAAGTTCCTGTGTCACTTACAAGCAAGTTTATTGACACAGTTACTAATTTTGTAAATGTTTACATGCAGTACAATAAACTAAGCCATTTACACGTGTAAACACTGCAGCCCTTAAATGCTAAATTATCTTGTTGTCCTATTCTTTTGTCTATTCTTTGTCGTCTATACTTAATACTCAGCCAGGCTTCTGAGAGTTCTTGGAAAAGGCACTCAGTTCCTATTTCCTCAGCATGATGTAGCAAATTATGTGTCAGACTCAAAAGTGACATTAACACCAGAAAACACAAAATTGTCAATAGTGCAACTCACCAATTAAATTAGCTACCACATGCTGAAAAGGGGTGGGGGGCAGGGTGTGTAAAACTAATTTTTAATTATGCAATACCCACCAAATGCTATTTTTTATTTTTAAAAAAAATAACCATCTGCTGTGAATAGAGCGTCCTACAAAGTGAAGAACTGTCAATATCATGTAACTGATGCACATGCATGGCTTGGGACATGCATAAAAGCATGTTTTTTCACAAATGATAATCCACAACCATCAAAAACTACATTTTAACAGCAGCAATATACTGTCTATTAATTGTGGTGACAATTCACCATGAGATACCAGTAATGACAGAAGAAATGTATATTAAGCCATCAAACGAAGTAAAAGAAATAATCACAGGGCATAAGAGTCTATCTCAATCATCCCCTGCATAGAACCATGACAGGCCCTCTACATACAGCTGAGGTAGAAAAGGTTGCCGTTGTAGAATTTAACTCTCATTTTTCAGCATATGATAGCCTACGCATGGAGGTCAGAATAAATGGTGGAGGACAAACCCAAAAATATCTCAGAAAGAACAATCCATGAGAAACTACTGGCAAGTTTTCTCATGTTCACATTGGCTGAGCCCGAGACTCAAACCTATGCAGAGGTGAGACGGCAATGATCCATAACGGTGAATGCTTTTAGACGACTCTGTTATTCAGTATCACAGTTCTAAAAAAAAATGGTATCTGATGCTTGCCTAAAAATCATATTTCACAAAGGAGAGTGTTACATGGTACAAAAGTTGCAAACAATAACATCCAACACAAGGTAGATTCCCAGCCAATTTTTAATGTACACCCAACCTAGGGCTTAAGACAACTGACCTTTCCAGAGAACAAATTGGTAGTTTTACACACACCAGGACAATAGTTTATCAAAACAACAGTGATGACAAACATAGGGCTAAAAATTGCTATGGGTCAGTGTTATGTATATTTGATTTAAGTAATTTATTTTTATTTTTATTGTTTGTCACATCCAAATTTGACATTTTAAGTTTAAGATTCATTCATTGGGAGATATTTTTTTTAAAAAGTGGGATGACCTGTACTTTACAAATAAACACCAGATGTTCACCTCATTTCTGACCTAGCTTCAGAGTTGTAAACAAGCTTTTAAAATGATTGGTTGATTCCAAGGACATTATGGAGCTTTCTTATAAACATCTTTCTATTTTTTGTTCTTGAGAGTAAAAATAACTGATTCTCATCTGGGTCATATGGTGTACACAAGATTTTTGAACGTAAATTTGTTCTAAAGATTCTAGATCATGTGACCCCTTCCTTGTTTACGTAAAAACAGGTATATAAATTATGTTTTGGAGCGAACTATTTTAGTATAAGTTGGGCTGTTTGAATATTAAGTTGTATTGATTTGAGTTATTTTAAATTACCTTGTACTGGAAATTATTTCAATTCGTTTGGATCAAGAGGATTTATTTTGTCATTTATCTGGAAAACAATTGTGCTCATTGAATTTCATAAGACCAGAACTGACTTCATCATGTGACATCATTTTCCATCTTGGATGCTTCACTAAGATTTTAACTGGGAATTATTATGACATTTTATTACCCGAACTTTTGCAATTTCACTAGTGGATTATATTTTGAATCATTTTTTGATTAATTTTGGGAATTGATTCTTAAAACCATTAAGTTTATTTTTCTTATCTGGAAAATATTTGTGCTCAATAAATTGTTTATTAAGTTTTTACAAGCTTGTTATTTTCACTCTTTCTATGTTACTGTTTATTCGAGCCTAAGCTTGTATCATCAGTATCTTTTGCAGTATCAGATGTGAACTAGGTAGTATTTGTTTCTAACATTACCATATCGAACGCATAAAATCCTTTAAACCAAAACTACCATATACACCCATCACTCTCGTCTTAATGATAATCAATATTTTATACAATAAATTGGAAGGAGAGGTTAAGCTTTAATATGATGTCAACAGAGAGAAACAGAATCATAATTTCCATTAAACCAGAGACAGCGTTTCTATAGACAATGTATGAATCTTGTTGCAACTTCTCATTGACACAAGCATGCAACACCCCTGTTTTGAGAATCAGGTCCTGAAAGTTTCATCTGCATGTGTAATCGCTCTGGTGACCTAGTGGTTAGAGTGTCCGGTGCAGAAGCGGAAGGTTGTGGGTTAAATCCCCGAGTCATACCAAAAACTCACAAAAATCGTATTAACAGCTGCCTCGCTCAGCACTCAGCATTAAGAGGTTAGTGTTAGGACTGGTTGGCCTGGTGTCCAGTGCTAGACATCACTATAAACTGCCTCAATGCAGACATCATAGCAATATGACTGAAAAATTGTTAAAGCTACATTAAAAACCTAATCAAACAAACAAACAAACCAGCTGCATGTGGGAGATCCGAGTGGATGAGTGATCTAACGTGCTCTCCATTATGGATCACTGCCATCTCACCTGTCTGTGTGGGTTTCGAGTCTCATATTCAACCAATGTGGGTATATGAGAAAGCTTGCCAGTAGCTTCTCGTGGGTCGATGGTTCTTTCCAGGGGTTTCCACCCCCACCCACCATCGAGTTCTTCCTCCACCATTAATACTGGCCGCCATGTGTAGCCTATTGTGTGCTGAAAATGGTTTTAAACTCTACAACAACAACCATCAGCATATAAGAGATCTTACGACAGGCCTCTGCAGCTCAACATATTTATTAAGATCAGCAAGGTGTGAATCAAAACCAATTACTACATCCTGAGAGAATTTAAGTGTGTCGGAAATGGCGGTTACATTTTGCTTCATAGTAGATATTAAACATATTTTGTTCTCAAACAAGAACAAAAAGAAATCACTAGGCAATGATTAATCATTCCTAATTTTTTGCTTGCATGGTCTAGTTATGTTAGGCACTGAATATTCATCTATCATTGACTCCATGGGTAACTTTTTGTGGGTAATGAATGTTCATCCCGCCTCATTGCCTGCATGGAATAGTTATGTTGGGCACTGAATATTCATCCCTAATTTCTGCTTGGGTTAGTTTTTCTTGGGCACTGATTACTTGTCAATAATTGCCAGCATAGGTTACTTTTGTTGGGCACAGCCTGCAACAGAATTTCAAAGCCCACATTATTCTGACACCAGGCTGACCAGTCCTAACACTAATATTTTAATACTGAGCGCCAAGCGAGGCAGCTGTTAGTGCTAGTACCAATTTTGTAAGTCTTTGGTATAACTCGGCCGGGGATCAAACCGTCGACCTTCCACTTCTGCAGTGGACACTCGAACCTCTAGGCCACTGGAGCGGTTCAACTGAATGGTAACACACATAAAGGTACCACTGATTCAAATAGTTAACAATATAAGGTTCAATGTTTTTTTGCAGTAAACAATGTCATAGTTGACATACACTGCTGTAGCCATTATCAGGGCCTGCATCATACATTGCAGCAAACAATGTTGGTGGTAGTGTTGTTGTTGTAGTAGGGTTTAACGCCATTTTTCAGCACATGATAGACCATACATGGTGGCCAGTATTATTGGTGGAGGAAGATCATGGGAAAACCCCAGGAAAGAACCACCAACCCACGAGAAGCTACTGGCAAGCTTTCTCACATAACTACATTTGCCGAATGTTAAACTCGAACCCAAGCAGACAGAGGTGAGATGGCAGTGATCCATAACGGATAGCGCTTTAGACCACTTGGCTACTCGTGGGGGGGGGGGGGGGGGTTTGATGTTGGTGTAGTAAGACAAACAGCACTGAATTGCACTATAGCTTACACTATGAAAAACACCATGGGTTTTATATGGTTACAGTTAAATAGTCCAAAAGCAAAGCACAACATGTTAATCCCAGGTCTGATGACCACCTGTTTGACCACCCCTGACTTATTCTGAGTGACCTGGACATTGGACAAAGGATATACCTGTATCAAACTACCTTTGATTTATTTATTCATTCAACTGACAAACAAATATCTTGTCAGAGGTGGGGGATGTGAGATCACCACTCCTTAAGGTGTTTTGGGTTTTGTTATCTAGATGATTGACTAAAGTGTTATTGCCTGGTTCAAGTAAACAATAAAATAAAATATAAAATTAATGGACAGAATGAGAAAAATCTGAGTAAAGATATTGAATTGAATAAAATGAGCCCCCAGATGTAAAATATAATAATTTAATTACATAAACAAAATAAAACTCAACATGACATTTTAATGATGCAACTGTTCTAAGAAAAAGCCGTTTTGTTACATTGAGAAAACTAATTTCATCATTTAATCATGTGACTGATCAAACTCAAATTGCCTGCAGGTCACCATCACCTGGTTGCTTCATCTCTTTTCCAAATCCCAGCTGGTAATCAATTTTACAGTTTCTTTCTTAAATGGTAAATAAAAGTCTTAGTGACAAAACTTAATTCAAAGATAACTAGGTCAAGACTACACACTGTTTATTCATCTGGCAACCAATAAAAATGTTACCAACTAAGCTTGTTACTGTTCAACACATTAACCCCTAGTGAAGAGTTTACAGGGCATGAGGTAGTAGCCTACCTCCTGTAGCGTCAAGGTCATGCATGCTACCCAAAAATTCGCCCATGGTTGGAATTCAAATTTGTATCCAGATTTTAGACTATATCGCTTCAGATATATGGCAGTCCGGTCTGAAGCGCACACAGACAGGTGAACCTGTGCAAAAAGTAGGATAAGGTAGACAGTTTGAATAAAGTCTTCTCCATACGAACATTATGGGACCGTTAAGCAAAAGAAAAAAAATAATAAAGAAAAGTCCAAATTCTCACCTTCTGCTCATGCGGCAGCAAACTAACCAATAAAAAACATTGGTCTAATGGAATATTACTTGTAAGTCAATATATTAGGATGTATTTAGAAATAGTCCCCAAAATGTGCTTCCTACTCGCATTTCATCCGAAAACAGCAAAAGCTTCCAGGGGTTAATGTGTTAACTTGACCCCTTGTAGGCTCTACTCCTCACAGCTGGTTAAATAAATAAGGGTAGAGAAGGGCAACTCAATCCCCGAGTTAACAATATTTAGGTAAATTTCAAGGCTCAGCTTCTCAAAAAATATACACGTTTGTTGTTCTAAGTTTGATTTTTTTTTTAACTGGCAAGCTTATAAATGCCTTGGTGTAATAATATTATCAGTTTTATATCTGTGCTCTCAACCAATGTTCTCTCTAAGCTACACACGTGCGCGCCCAGCTATTCAGACATCCCGCGCGCAGCTGAATTGTCAATCCAACATTAAAGTTTCCACGTCTCCGTAATGCTTGCACAATGCAGTGATCATTGCGCGCACATCTACCATTCACTTAGAGGGAACGTTGCTCTCAACATGTAAAAGTTTTAACATTCAGCTGATGTTTGCACACAAAAGATTTTCCTACTCTTATTATGAAGCATCATGTTGATTTTTTTTCTTCAATACTGAATATAAATTTCGTACCTCAGAGATATGGCTCATTTGCATAAGTTCATTACAACAGCAGTTACTTCAATGACAGCCACACCTCATTTCAGTGAAACAGAACTGAAGTACTCTCATTCCACAGTGACTTCCCAGGAAAAGAAATTATATACAGATTATTCACACATACAGATATGTACATGATCAATTCACAGACTCCCAGACAATATTATTTTAAATGCAATGAATGTATTTGAGCCTAACACATTTCCTACTAATGTTAGCAACATGCCACAGCTTGGTTATGATCATTTGATCATACATTACAATCAACCTGGAGTGAACAGTGATCATTACCATCATTACCAACAAAGCAATCAGTGGAGGATTCTCAAGTATATGCCATATGGTGTAAAACAATTATAGAGAATTTTCACCAGTGTTATTTATATTTACATGTAATTTGTTTTGGGTGATTGACCTCTGCCCATATCTGAATGTAAGAATTTTGGGTCTAATTGACTGATGTTATCTTTTTTTTAAAAAATATGTTACCTGGATATGAGTTCAGGATATTGGTTTTCCCCCTGGACATTCCTGATCTACCAGATCTGACCTTGATATTGCATTGAATGTCATACACTGTGCACATACAAAATATTTATTTGGTTGAATTTAATGAGCTGATTGCTCATCATAATAAATAGTAATTTAGCTATCAATTAAATCTATACCCTGTCTAAGCTTGTAAACTCAGATCATATAAGAGTCCAATCTGTGGTTCTAAGACCAAACAGTTTTAGTCTTACAGATGTGATTGATATATTAAGTCCAATCTATGGTTCTAAGACCAAACTGTTTTAGTCTTACAGATATGATTGATATATTAATTCCAACGCCAATCTATCAGCTCTTTCAGGACTACAAATTTAGAGCAATCCACCAGCCAGAGGTTAGTGAAATTCCATATGGACTATAGTTTTCTTAATTTCAAAAAGTCGGACAATTAATAAAGTTTCAGTTTCAGTGAGTCAGTGTTTGAACAAAGGAATATAAAAAATTCAGCAGAAGTAAATTTCTCAATCTACTGTCCTTCTGGCCACAACCATATTTTCTTATATTCTAGGCTTGAATCTTTGTGGACTCAAAAATACTTATACTAAATTGTTTCCTCTCCATGTACCACTAGTCAACCATAGATGAGTTGATTTTATTTCTTTAAGAAAAGACTTAATAGTACTCAACAACATAACATTATAAGAGTTTGATATTAGGGTTGTTAATATCGGTTTTTCTGGCAAACCGATTATCGATTGTAGCAATCCGATTTTAAACCGATTATCGGTTTTTATTGGCCTTCATAAAAATATAATCTTATAATGCAAGTTACTGTATGCATTAACGTACATACGCACAAGTTGACGCAAATCCGGGATGATTGCTATGCAAATGTGCATGCAGTCCAGTAGTAGTACCACCGCTCAGATTTATTTCTTGTGAACATAGTTTACAGCGAGCCATGCTTGATGAAATTTTTTCAAAGTTTTCCATACATCAGATTTATTTATACGACCAGCCATATTTGTAAACTTGAAAAGACACAACAGAGACCAGTCCTCAACAACAGAGACTGTAGCTATTAACAGTCTATTGTTGTCAATTTCGGACATCAAAGAACTTAGCGACCGGTAGGTCAACTAACTATTGACATCCTTCAACAATAAATGTATTCATTTACAAACACGCTGCATGAAGCGCTCACAAATTTTAAACAAACACACCTTCTTATCTGCTGGCCATATTGTATTAAAATGTAAACACTAAACAAATGCATGAATGAATTTTTTTCTGGCATTTTTAAAAAATTTTACTACAAAAATGGTAAAAATTATTGAATTCGATTATCGTTTTGTAAAAACAAAAAACCGATAATCGTTTTCAAAACCGATAATCGGATTTCCGATTTTCGTTTAACAACCCTATTTGATATGCAAGTTACTGTCAATCTGAAACTGACCATGATAGCAAAAAGTACACAAAGGAAGACATTAATAAATCATGCTTTCTTATATATGTCCAGCAAGCATTTCACAATGTTGGGATAACTAGAAAATGTCTTAATTAGCAAGATGAATTACTATCTATAATTAAAACAAAGACTATTAAAAAAAATCTCTCATGGGTCAGCTGAAAAAACATTTGGGAGGGTCATGAAACTGGAAACAAGTTTTTTCATGTTGGCCTTTACATTTTCAAACATATCTTTCTTAGATAGAATTACTGTATCTATCTCTTCAAAGGTTTTATATAACCTGTTCATATCATTCAATTGGATTTGTTTATTATTTTCCTGATATGATAAACAAATTACTCTTTGGTATCATACAGCACCACAAATTCACTTTAATTCTGTTTTGATTTCATTTGTACTTTAAAGTCATTAATATTGGTCATCTGGTACTGAGACGCATTTAGTTTGATATATGTATGCAGAGCAAGTGACTTTTAACTTGTATCTGTCTTGCACGAATTTAACTCCTACATTGTAAATAAAACTGAATAAACTTAGAAATGTGACTTTCCTCTACTTAGCTAACAGTGGTCAGATTGGGTGGACAAATGGTCATGCTGTATTGAGTTAAAAAAACTATTGCCCTATTTTAGTTGGACTGATGTAGAAACAATTGCCTGCAATATTTATGCTGGTTTCTACAAACTGTACACAAGTTAACATAATACATGAAAATCACATTTCATCATAAATCTGTCTTAAAACTGGAAATATCTTTTCTTAAATGATGGTTTAAGGGTGGGGAAATCCTTGATCATTCACAAAGTTTTGTCTAATTCACTTGGAAAGACTGCTGTCTGGTTGGCACACAAACTCTGGTCTTATCTGGAAATAAGTGATAAACTGGAAACTATGTCAGGATTCCTAAAAATGACGATTCCACTAAAACTAGAAGTAAATGGAGTCAATATTATAAAGAAAACTAACTCAAAAATTTGCTCACTGGGGTTGGGTTTGTTAAGCACTGGATTCTGACAGTTTATCCAAATGTCACAGAGAAATAACAATGCGAAAGGAGTTACCGTGGCACAGATGGAATTGGTGATTATGTATAACAAATACATGACTTCTGTGAAAGGAATTAGTCAGCTCAACTCTGGTGGTAATGACAGTTCATTTGTAAGCAGCATTGATAGGAACCCTTGTGATGTGGTAGTGTTAATCAGTCCCAGGATAATGCTTTTATCTGTCTACATTTGTTTTCTTGTAGCATTCTGAACTAGCTAAAGTTTTTTGTTTCATATTGCTTTTACAATCTAATGAATATTCAAAACAAAGTAACTGTTAATCAGAGAGAAGACAGTACATCACAAAGTCAGGGCAGATTCTGCAATGGTAAAAGCTATGAAAATAATAAATAAAGATATAACATCATACATGAACCTTGCATCCATGTGGGTATAGCTCCTGACAGATGAGAGTTTCCCATCCTTTGCATCATTAACAGAAATCGCCCACATACTCTAAATTACTGAACAGAATTCTTCCTCTTTCTCTCATACTTTGCTTCTAATGTGGTATATTTACATTAAAGGCATTCTGTTATCATGTGACTGTGAACTGGCTTACTAAGGGTGACTGTAACTGTAAATTGCCAATAGGTAATCATTGGTTTATACTCTGTGTGATCAGCAGAAAGCCGAAAAGAGTTCAAGTTGTTATTGGATCAACAACAAAGGCAGCACAAAACAAAAAAAATAATACTTGGAATTTTAGCAAGCAACTTCAGTCTTTCAAGTTTGTCATAATGGATTATACTATGTGTGAGCAGAAGTAATTCAAAAGGATTGAAGATATTTATAGATTAGACATCACTAGGTCCAAGACACATGAAAATTTCAATCAACACTTCTCATAATGTGCCTCATTTTCTCCCACAATACTCCACCATTTTCTCCCACAATACTCCACCATTTTCATATTCTGGACAGCCATAACCATCCTGCACAATAACTAAAGGCTAGAGTTTAGTAAACAGATATCACTGTCATATCTCTGGCATACTGTAAAGAAATCATGTTAGCAAATGTTAAGCACATGCATTTGACTGACAACTGAGCAATGTCCTATTTTCTTGCAACATTGTTACATTGATGATGCAATATAAATCAAGAAAGTAATCAAAGCTTTCACAGAGTTTGATCAGAACAATATTTTCAAATTACTGTTACACCATATTAACGATTTTTTAAGTCATTATTTCCTGGAGATTTTGTCATTTTCGCCTAAATATGAGTATGATAACACATTCTGGGGGCTGGTTCTGAATACTACCAAATAAATCTGCATCCAGTGATTTATATTTGGCCTGATGCCTAGTTGCATTAGAAACATCATTTTTCATACAGGCTATTTTGCTCACTGGTAAATTTGGATTTTTTTTTTTTTGTTTATGGGATATATGATTATCATATCCTGGCCACTTTTAATTTCAAATCTTCAACTTTTCCTCCAATGTGGGTATGTGAGAAAGTTTGGCAGTAGCTTCTCATGGGTCGTTGATTCTATCCTGGGTTCTTCCTTGACCATTAATACTGGCTGCAAAAAAGTATAAAATCCAGACACGATATCTATAAAATTTTTAGTGTAAATATTAGGGTCTCAGAAAAAAATGCTTTCTCTCTGTATTTTGTAATATGAGTAGAAAGTCCTGATTATTTAGTATCGATGTAGTGCTAACATGTCTGCTTTTCTGTTATACCACCAATTTTGGTGTTAAGCTTGGAAGTAGGGTATTACCTCTTGACGCACAAACGTGACCCCCAGGGGTTAATGAGTTAAGTATATGTGATTTCCAATGGGCACCACTCTATCACTAGAGATATTTTAAATGTGCAGAAAAGTATGTTCACTCTATAAAATGAGATAGCAAAATCTGTTTTATTTTCTAGAAACATACTTGTGATGAAATGACAATATTGCCATCAAAATGAAAAACACCAAAAATCAATAGGTTAACGTTCCATTTGATAACATTCAATTTGTCTTGATACCAGTTCAAATCTGCAGTCTCAACCTTATGATACCAGTTCAAATCTAGTCTCAACCTTATGATACCAGTTCAAATCTGCAGTCTCAACCTTATGATACCAGTTCAAATCTGCTAGACATCACTACAAACTGCCTCACTGCAGACATTGTAGCAATATGACTAAAAAATGTTATAGCTATGTTAAAAAATAATAACCACACACACATCTCCCACTTCTAAACTGCCAAAAATATGAAGGAAAAAAAATATAACTGGTTAGAATCAAGTTTAAAGGACATTATGTCATTCAGGTCAAATGGATTTTTTAAAACCTCCTCTAACTGACCCAGATAGCACCAGTCTTGAGCAGTTCTGGTAGGCAGTCCACAACTTAAATCTACCAAAAGGAAGGAATCGGGTTAACTCCATATGAAACATGGTTCCATAGGCATAGCAGATATCGGGTTGACTCCATGTGAAACATGATTCCATGAATAATACATGATCTCCAAACCACTGAGAACAATACTGAAGAGGACTGCCACAAACATAATCCAAAAAATGATCTAATAAGGAAGACTAAAATTTCTTATGCTGTAAAGTCAGTAACAAAGGCACATGTTAATGCAGAATGACAGATGTGATAGTATGTCCAGGATTTATAACACAGTTACTGGACATTTGTCAAATAGTTGTCATTTGGGTCCAACTGCATGCTAAAACTCAGTCATTCCAATCATCCTGTCACAATTTGCCACATTTTCCATATCCCCAGATCCGTCCTAAGTTGTTATGTCTCTTGTATGCAAATGCCCTGGATCATAGAGCTTACAAACTGTCTTGTACATAATTTTTTTAAAAAAACATTGCCTATGGTGACATTTGTGTATGGTTGTGTGCGTGTCTGTGTGTAAAATGCATGTATTACATATAACTGGAAACAAAATTTTAATCCAACTGTCATACACGAGTGAACACAAAGCGATATTACATCTACCCGTGGGATGTGGTTAGAAGTTCAAGTTTCGTGACATAAACAACCCGCCAGCTGTCAGATACCGCAGCCTTCATACGTAATCAATAAAGAAAATAAAATACGGTGAAAATAATAAAATGCAATACATGGCATGCAATATAGAGTTCAAATAGTTTAACACACAACTGATACACAAGTGTTCCAATTACTTAACAACTTTCAAAGTTTAATTTTGTATTGAACAGTTACCGAAATTATAACTGAAACAACAATTTCAGCAAAAACCTTGGTATATATTACAGATTTCACGTTTATGGGATACATATGTTCCTTTTGTTTAACTTACGTTCCTCTTTGTCGATACTGAAGCGAATTAAATCCACACAGATATAAGTATACGGGTAATTTGTTTCCAATCCCTTGAACATCACTCCCAGAACAACGAATATGGCGGTAATGTACACGATGGTCACGTGGCTCAGTTCAAGACGGTACTTTGCGAGAGGGAGTGAACTGTGTGTGATAAATGACGTCCAATCTTATTTATTCACCAAGTGATAAATCAAAAGTCTGAAATGATTACAAAGCCACAATACTGCACAAGTTAGATAACGGGTATGCAACATATGTAACGTTAGCAGTTAACTTTCTTTGTTGGCTTACAATTTCACATATCAGGAATGCTGACAGCCGATTGGATAGGTAGGGGTGGGGTGGGGAATAACTGCATTTGATTGTTAAAAAATCAATACAGTAATAACCCTGCCTTCAGATAGCTTGTTGTGCTTTATAGGAAAAGAACCTGTTATACACATTATATTTTCTAAAAAAAAAAAATTAAATTACAAAATTCCTAGCGTTAAGGAAATTCCTTATATATATATATATATATATATATATATATATATATATATATATATATATATATATATAAGAGAGAAATTGTTGTAAACTTGAAGTAGAACTAAAATTCAGAAACCTCGACTTTTGATTTTCGTGTACATAAAAAATTTTCGTGTACATAATTTTTTTTATTTTTAAAATTACAAAATTCCTAGCGTTAAGGAAATTCCTTATATATATATATATATATATATATATATATATATATATATATATATATATATATATATATATATATGAGAAATTGTTGTAAACTTGAAGTAGAACTAAAATTCAGAAACCTCGACTTTTGATTTTCGTGTTGACTGAAATATATCGTGACAAAATGTTTGTTTTCTTTGGTTAGTATTTTTAACGTAACTTTAACAATTTTTCAGTCATATCGCTACGATGTCTGTAGTGAGGCAGTTTATAGTGATGTCTAGCACTGGGGCATCATGCCGCAGACATGTAGCATGATGTCCTACCTAGTCACATTATCCTGACACCAGGCAGGCCCGCACCTAGGAAATTCTGGGCCCCAGGCAGCTGACAGAGTTCGGGCCCCTTTCGTGTTTCAAATATGTGCGTAGATGTGCCTATCTAGCTCGGGCCCCTGACAAGTGCCATGGTTGCCCCCCCCCCCCCCAGGTGCGGGCCTGCACCAGGCCGACCAGTCCTAACACTAACCTCTTAATGCTGAGGGCCAAGCGAGGCAGCTGTTAGTACCATTTTTGTAAAGTTTTTGGTGTGACTCGGCCGGGGATCAAACCAACAACCTTCCGCTTCCGCGGCGGACGCTCTAACCACTGGCCACCTGAGCGACAAAATGTAAAACGAAACATGAGGCCTAGACTGAAAGTATACCGAAAATTCCGAAACCCACAGAAGGAGGCTGAAAAAAGGCCAGACAAATAATTTAAAATACGGAATTTAGAGAAGATTATATGAAACCTTCCCAACATATTTTTTACAAATTGCAAAAAGGTCAGTTTAAAAATGACAGATTTACAAATTTAGTTATTACGAATTAAATAATTGCAAATAATGCTGAATTTAGCAAAGACTGCAATATATCTGTATTTTTTTAAAAAAGTTTAGAAACGAAAATAAAAATTGTATAATTTATTTCTTAAATTTTAAAAAGATATTTGTATAAATTTTGTAAAATTTTCTAGCTATTCTGAATGATCAACACCCCACACCTAATAACTAACGAAAACGGTATGGTCACCAGAATCCAGTCATCTGCTATCCATCACTATATATTTAGTAACCAACACGTCGTTTGTGGTCCGTAAAAGTGTATTTCAACATCTTTTCCATTATATATGTTACTGCATTTGTATTGGAATATAAAAATGAGCTATTATTGGGAGAGATAATGCAAGACCTGTTGGAGTGAATTATCCATCCGAGAAAACATGTTAATATTTTCCCCCCAAAAATGCAGTAACTTCTTAATTATATACTCATTTTCTTATTCTACCTATGAAAAAGCTGAATTATATAATAAATACACTACAGTAAACAAGGTAATTCGATTAGTGCTGTATTCCCCCAAAAAAATACATAACCGCAGATTCACCAATACACAACAATATTATTAATGTGCACAGAACTCCGACAAGCAAAATTTTAAGTTAGTCTCGCGCTCGACATAATTTTCCAGAAGAAATGTTGTTTTTGGTCTCCTTAAAATTGACAGAGAATCATATTGTAAACGAACGCACAATGCAACAGCTTTTCTAGCTGGTCTTGAATGAATGGATTTTGTCGTTTTATTTTGTTTTGTTGTTGGTTTTGTTGGTTTATTTGAAGGATTTTTTATAGTGTTTTTTTAATCGATTCTACTCAATTCCGCTGATTGGACAAGGATTTAATAGCTTTGTCAATTCCGTATGAAATACACATGTCTGTGATTTGTTCTTTCATTGAATGTGGGGGAAAATATGAAATCTTTCAATTGTAACTATAAGAAGACGCTATGGAATATCACATTCATTTTAATTGCAATATGTGGGATGTTATTGCACTTGAAATGTCGAGTAGAATTTCGAAATGAGTCACCAAGCTTTATAACCCTAGACATAGCTCATGCAATTCGAATTTGCAGAACTAAGAAAATACATATTTATGAAATTCAAGCTGCAAATATTTTTGCCATTCTTATTATCAGCTAAAGAAGACATGTTTATGTCTGGTCACTTGCATTGTTCTTAGTACGTCCTCCAGCTATAGTATGACCTCTATGACGTCTATCGTTTGCCTAAATCCGAAACATTGTATCCACAAAGCTAACGCGGAAAATGCAACGCAGCTGGTGTGTGACAATCAAATCAGCCAGCAGAAATAAGAACTATTCACCGTTTTGGCTTCTGGCTCTGATGCGCTTTCTTTTGTGCCCAAACTTTCTGTTGCATTATTTCCCATAAATGTACGTTCACTTAGGAAATGGTGCCTCTCGGATAGATTTGCGACAGCCCTTACCGTCATTCGTTTGATTGGTTGAATGTTTCTTTGTCAAGTTTGTGACACAGTAACTCGTCAACATTGTTCACTTGCTTATTTCTACTTTAAAATAGACGATACAGCTGTTTTAGATCATCAACAAACAAATATAATAAACTGAAACCATAAGTCTTCTACATGAGTGTACATGGTTTGTTTACAAAGTAGTTCCTAATACACGATACTATTTTGAGGCACAGGTGTCGTACAATTTTTTTTTTTTAAATTATAAAATAATATAAGAAAAAGATAAAAACAAAGATACATTTACGTTTTCTTTTGTAAAAGCTTGATAACTCAGAATCATAATGAAATTTCTTAACACATAAAAAAGAACTTTGTTTACTGTCTTTCTCTTTTCGTTAGAAAAAAAAAAGGATATAGATTCTTTTTCTCCGCTGTTTTTCCCATTGTCTCATCGTTTTCACTTTCTTTACTGGAATGGGTTCTTCTTATCTACCTCTTTCTGAATGTTCCTTCTCCTTCCTTTATCTTTTTGGGTCACTCTGACAACCAATTCTCTTTGCCTGACATTGAGAACACGTATCTTTCGTTTTGTCTCTCATTTCTTATCGCACAGGTTCGTTTTGTCTGACGATGTGGACATTCTGGAGTCCATTTTCATTTTTCATGACAGCTATTGCTTGACTTTTATCTCGAGATGAATAATCAGAAGTCTTATGACTGTAACTCAAACCAGAAAGCAGCTCTAGTGTGACTCTTCAATCTTCTACAGACTGAAACATAAATGAGCGCATTATCTAATATAGAAGATGTTCCGTATATAGGGAGAAATATGTAGCCTATTCAAAGTAAATATCAATTATTGGCTGACAAAGATATGAGCACCATCTACAGCCACTGAATAATGATAGTCAAAATAACAGCCCCAAAATGACTTGAAGGAATATTTTAGAATGAGTGATTACGCTTTCACTGTTAAATCTCAACATTAGAAGAAGTTTCAATGGTTATCATGTTTATGTTTGTATTTTTCTTAAATTTACAACAGATATAATGCTGGTAAACGAAAGCACACACGACATAAGATTTAAAATTCAAAGGAATATTCTCGTATTATGGAATCATTTCTTTTGTCAAAGCTTGAAATACATTTTTTCTTGAAGAGTGTAAATTATATTCTACAGTGTAATTGTTTGAAATTGCAACTCAGTGTCTTCGCAGTTGATCAATATCTAACCAATGTGGAATTTTTCAAAGTAATGTCTTCTTATAATAACCCGACACCAATGATTAAAAAGTCCATGTCGTTTAGAATGTAATAGTTTTTACGTTGGACCTCAAACTGTGCAAACTTGTTGTAAATAATTCCTTACAGCTCAGAAGGTAAATTCTGAATATATTCCTCTAAACAGTCATTTTTGCAAGAATTCCAATTCACCATTGGGACAGCTGGAACTAATCATTGTTATTCTTGGACTCAGATACCAATGCTTAGTGTCGTACATGATGCAACTCTTTTTTTGTTTAAAAGTAAATGTTTAAAGCTCACAAATGTAAAACGGTTTTGATATAAATCACGTATCCCACTAAAGTCAACAATGGGGTAGAAGATCAACCCATGTTTCACGTCAAATTATTAAACGAATAAATTCAAGATTGCTTAGATACTAATAATCTTCTCGTTTGTGAATCCAAAATTCCATCACCAGAGAATCCCCAACTGAATATCTAGTCTCTAAGAATTCCTGGAGGTATTTTATTTTATTGCTCAACATCTCATGAAACCATTTGTCATTTTAAGCTGGGCAATGCGCTGGAGACAACTTGCCGTTGAGCACAGATCTAGAGTTGCTGTACTTCTTAAATGTTCTATACAAAAAAAAAAAAAACACCAAAAAAAAAAAAAAGGCTGACTAGCCGAATTTCTCCGAGTTTGTTTTCTCCTCTGGGTGGAAACACGAATATCGTATGTGTCAGGTTTCTCGCGGGTTATGAGCGTTAGTCGTATAGTATTGTATAAGCCCCGCTTGTCAAAGGGTACGTGTTAAGTCCCACTTTGTCAAGGGGTATTGTACAACATATAATAATAATACTACAACCCACTCCCTTTTGATACTCGTTATCTAAGAGATGACCGACCTCGATATAATTGCCCGGTTCGAGTATGATAAAAGATAGGGTAAACTGAGCAGGTATGTTGAACAAACAGCTCCGAGCCCCCGTAGAGATAAACAAATAATTTAATCAATTACATACACAATTATGAAACTTCCTTTCATTAGGAATAAACGCGGTTTAGAAATACAACTTTCACCGAATTACAATAAGATTTGAAATAGATTTAAACAAATTAGCCGATCTATTAGTGATAGTTTAAAATCATCATTGGATCGAGTGGTACAATCGAAGTCAATGCCTTGTTCGATTTTCATAACCTGCTATTTCTCGATCCTCGTTCACTGTTCAATCAATGTTGTTTCAAGAAGTCACTGTCTCGTCCGATTTCTAGATACTATGCACTCGTGGATGTTTCCGCTTGATTCTAGACTTGTCCACTGTATCATGCGTTCGCTGCAATTTCCGTTTCCCAATTATTTTTCCAAAGTATACGTCGCTATTCGCGTAACTTCACGATCTTCCCCAACAAGCTATGTTCTCCCTTTCAAAAGAAAATTAAAACAATTCTAAGTCTCTCGTTACAATTGTTGCAGTTGAGACTTTCCATTATTCCTGGTTCGAGAACTCAGATACTGTTTTTTTTTTCTATCAGTGATAATAACTTTACGGCTAGTAATTAACTACACATGTCCTCAAATGAATGTAGTTACACACATTGCGAATTATACATCGAGGCTTTGAATTCAGGCCCCATAATTTACACAGCGCATAGAATACACTGTCCCTAAATCATCTATGAAATCAAAATTCGGTGAATTCACATGTATTCTCGTAACCCCTTACTAATGTAATACATTAAATTCTTAGAACATAATCATTATTCAAACAAGGTGACAAATTCAAGAATTAACGTAACACTTCCTATTCATAACTCGGCACAGTGTATTACGACATAAATTAACACTACGTCATTCTTAACTAAGAATTAAGGTATGAATTCCGATTCATAATTCAAAAGCGCATTATTATACAAATGTATCAAATGAAATCAATTATACAAATGTATCAAATGAAACCATGCAGCCATGTAAACTAAGCAAACATCATATAAATTGCATCAACAATATACATGGAATTGTGACAGTACCTTTGTGTTTTTGGTGTGTTCCTCCCATAGTTTGGCGGTTTTTTCTGGACCACAATTCCTTAACGGACCTATTCTCTCAAATAACGTCCGGAGCCTTTACTAAATAATTATACCCCTGGTTCTTTCTCACAGAGCAATTTCAAGACTAACTTCTAATTTCACTAGGCCGTTATTATGTTCTACGAATTTTCGTGTGAAAACACACCCCTTATTTAACCGTGACCAATCAGAATCAAAATGTATTTTCTCCCGCTTTTCTCTAAATGTCGCTTACGTCATGGTCAATATGACATGCTTGTTTTTAAGTAACAGAATCTCTGCGTTTTCTCAACTCTGACACTTTTCGTGAAAAATGAAACTTTAAAATGTCGCTAGCAGTCAGTCTGGCTGCTGAGTAAACATGGTTTAATTAGTACAACGGTCGCATCCTATTATACAGACCCCCCCTCCCTCCCTTTTGACACAGCTTGTCTCCATAAATCTAACTAATGGCTAGCTGGTCTCACCTAATGGTTTATTAATAAATCGACTGAAATTCGCCACTTCACAGTATGGCATTCATATAATTTCCAGGCACGTGTATTATAGATTTTCTGCTGAACTGAATGAAAGCCTTAATTAGATCATTGTGTTCTCAGATGTCGTCGAGTATATTGTCGTAGGAAACACAGCTGCTCCTGTTGTGAGAGTCGTTTCTTTCAAAGTGAATTCTGCCATATCAGCCTTCAATGATGAAGATACCAAATATCGGATTCACTTAGAACTTCTACATCCTCTTATTCTTCCTGTTAATAAATCTTATATTAACAGTAACTATATTACTATCAAAGCAGACATTGGAGAAAAGTTATATTCTCAAAAAGAAAGGTCACCGTGAAATTACATATTCGAAAATGATTTTTTAGCCCATTATACAAACTGTATCCCTTGTACCAAGACGTAGTTCTATATATATGACATTATTTATCTGCTTCTTGTACGATATAACTAATTATGAACCAGGTACATGACGTTTAAAAGCTGCAGCTTTGAATCAAGGAAATGAATTTCTCCAAAACATACTCATAACAATCAAAGTCCTTAGTAAGTATTGTTGAAAGTGGGACAAACATGTTCATCAAACAGAAAAGGCATTTATATGATGCAAGGACAGGTACCAAAAAGTTTGCTAATTGTCATCGTGATCAATGCGGCCCATTCGGTAACCCTCTTCTTTTACAGCGACAATATTACGGATTATTTGTATGATTAGGGATTATCTCCTCCGCAAGACATCAGTATCTTGACGAGAAGGAATGTTATATCTACTCAGTTCAGTAGTTTGGGATTTCAGATTACATTATGTATCGAAAACTTTGTCTGTATTTGCTTCATATATGCAGACTTGGATTTCTTTTAGAATATTTTTGTGACTTGTTTTAATCGTGACAATTTAGGAACGACGATAACAGAACATGGCTTTTGGTATCTCAGAAACGTGGATCTGTAGTAAAATGGCTGTGTCTTGCATCATTGAAGTCTAGGCTGTCATCAAAACTTTATCATCCATGTAAATATTGTTTCATGTTTTTGATATGTGGAGACAAAAGAAAAATGGATGTGCACCAGTCCCCCATCTTCACTGGTGATGTTTCAGTTAGCTGGGCTCAATATAAAGTGATGCCTTAAGAAATAATAGAGTGGGTGCGTTTTATGGTAACAGCAAATTGTTTTTGCTCACAATCATTCTCAGTCTTTCTGTTGTTCTTTGATTATTTTTTTTTAGTAAGAGTGATGTTCTGCATGTTAGCGCCACCGTTACGTTTCGGTGGTAAGTCTGCAAAACGGACATTGTTATAAATTTAATTTTGTTTTACAATTTGTAAAATAGTTTTAGGAATTTTTAAACTTTTCCAGAACGTTTTCAGTCTTCGGTCAATTCAGTATTATTGATATTGTTACGGCTATTGGATTTAATTTATTTATTTTTTATTGTTAAGTCCAAATTAGTCATTTAGGGATTAATATTCATTACTTGGGAGATTTTTTCTGGAGGATTCAGGTTGACCAGTCTAACTGTAAACAAGTTTTTGACCTTGGCTTGGTTACCTCTTTATCTGACCTTGCTTTAGATTGATAAACAGGTCTTTAATACTATTGGTTAATTTCAAGGATAACTTTTATTTTAGTTCTTGAGGTGTAGGACATATCTAGAATACGTGACTTACTGAAGGTAGTGACCTTCCATGAATTTCTAGAAAGATCACGTGATCACTTGTTTACTTAAGAAAAACAAGTTATATAGACTTGTTTGGGATAGAGCAATTCAGTAGAATTTAGGGCTTTAAAATTAACAGTTGTGTAATTCATGTTTGAGTGTTAATATTAATTATTTTGTTCTGGACTTTGTGTCAGTTCATTGAAGAAAGAGGATTTATTATCTATTTGGAGGAGAAAACATGTGCTCATAATTCATTTGGATGATAATTAAACAAGAACTGCATCACGTGATATTGTCAGCCATTTTGGATTACATCGTCAAGATTCGAACCTGGAACTATTAGAACATTTATTTATCAGGACTCTCGCAATTCCATTAGTGGATTATTTTTTGGATTAATCTTGGATTTGATTCTCTAAAACTGTAAGTTTATTTATTTTTATGAAAATAATTGTACTTAATAAAAATCATTGATAAAGTTATACTAGCTTTTTAGTTTTCACTCTTTCTGTGTTGCTGCTTATTCGAGCCTAAGCACGTAACAATATATTCTTTTCATTTGCCAAAAAACGTTTTCGTAACTTTTTCTCTATTAGAACTAATTTGTTTTAAAAATTTTTTTATAGTTTTTACATCTTGAATGTTTTTCTTAGTCTCCACTAAATTCCCTATTTCAAAATTTGTGTAACCTTCTTCTGGCTCAACTGAAGTACGACTGAATTTCGGAATTTTAGTAATACTGCAGTTCATTTATATTTATTCACACATAATGTCCGAATCTTTTCCAGTGTCCGACAAGTCAGGTACATATTTTGAATTTAGTTATACGTTCAATAAAGACCTATTTTATAAATATTTTTCCGAACGTTTATTCAGTTTTGCTTAGTTCGGGTCATTTTCAGTAAAATTGTTTCATTAAAAGACAAAAAATTATTACTTTTCCTTATCTAATTTTGTAAGTCTGCGATAAATTGATTTACAGGTTAAGAATTTTAATACCAGTTTTAGCCTAGGCTTTTTAAATTTAATATATCAGGTTTTTAAA
Organism: Unio pictorum; assembly: GCA_030141615.1. Taxonomy (NCBI): domain Eukaryota; kingdom Metazoa; phylum Mollusca; class Bivalvia; order Unionida; family Unionidae; genus Unio; species Unio pictorum. The sequence continues at coordinate 23,398,886 of JARLTB010000218.1, read as the reverse complement.
AGCACAGGATAGCTTCATATTTTAGTATCTAGTATGCTTTAGCTCCTTTGATAGCCATTATAAATTATAATATCAATAGAATATATGCAAATTTACCAACACCTCGAACATGAAGATGTTGTTGTTGGAGGGTTTAACGTCATTTTTCTGTACACGTTAGGCTGGCTATACATGGCGGCCAGGATTAATAGTGGAGGAAGAACCCGGGGAAAAAAACCGGAAAGAACCAAAGACCCACGAGAAGCTACTGACACGCTTTCTTACTGGCTACAGCAGTATATGATATCAACTAGAACATTGTTTACAGCAGTAGTGTATGCTGTCAACCCATGCATTGTTTACAGCAGTGTATAATGTATACTATTTGAATCAGTGTGTTACCGTTCAGTTGACTCCAGGAAAATAGGCACAATGTACATTAATATTTCATTATTGGCAGACGATATTGATACTCTTGGATATAATAAAATCAGTTGCTTCTGATGCACTATACTAACTGTAATGCCTTATTTTGGTACTGATGCTGATGCTTCTCTTAAGATCTCTTACATGCAGATGGTTGTTGTTGTACGGTTTAATACCATTTTTCAGCACACGATGGGCTAACATGGCAGCCAATATATATGGTGGAGAAAAAACCATTGACCCACGAGAAGCTACTGGCACGCAATCTCACATACCCACATTTGCTGAATCTGAGACTCGAACCCACGCAGACAGAGGTGAGATGGCAGTGATCCGTAACGGAGATAGCTTTAGACCAATCGGCCACTCCCCAATCGCCACCTCACCCCCATGAAGCAATGCGTTGTATATAATTCTAAGATATACGCAAATAACGTCCAGTCCAACACAGTGTGTTGATGTTATGGTGTGGATTGGATTGTGCTTGGTCACTACAAACAACTTGCAGAATAATACATATGTGGAGTGGTCACTATACATATATTTGTATATCAAGTATTATGTATACCTCATATAATGTAAGCGGTGTAGGTAAATTTGCTCATCTGATATTAGAAACTACTATAATTAAAGGAACCAACTCATAAAAGCTTTAAAGGCATGGTGGCGAAAAGTAATGCTTACGTTTTATTTCATAATAGCCAGCAGCACCTTTTTACATGTGCACATGTACTTACTTGTTCAGTAAGTATAACTACAACGTAACTGGTTTTTATCCTTCGAGATATTTAAGACATGAGTGGTATGAATCATGACCTAGTGAGAACCACGTAAACATGTTTCTTTTTATTTTAAAAATATTGGTTGTAGTCAAGGTCGAGATGGCACTATTGAATTAAGAAGTAAACAACTTTTTATTCTTGAAGTAAAAATGATCGGTTCTCGTCAGGGTCATGTTAGGATACGTGATATAAACGATCACGTCACTTCTCCCCCTTATTGATTTCGCAATTTGGGGATTTGTATCGAAACTGTATATTATAATATGATATAATCTTTGTTTTAGTGAAATAGTTTTTGGCTTTTACATAAGATGATTAGTCATTTTCTTTTGGTGTAGCCAGTTTTTGAGTACATGTTACATTTTCTTTAGTTGACTTGGATTTTAAAGGATTACTTCCCATCTATTGAAATATTGAAATATTTGATGTGCTCATACGTAATTCGTTGGACGCAGACAGTTTATAAAAATATTATTCGGATTTCCAATACCAGACTGTTAAATATTGTGTTTCTCCAAGGAACTGTAGATAAGCACAAAACAGCCTTCAGCATATGACATCGCCTTCCATCTTGGAGTTTTCAACAAGATTCGAACATGAATCAGTTAGAATGTTATTTCATTACTAGTAACTTTGTAATTAAATTCGTGGATTATTCTTGGATTATTTTTGGATATGATTCCTACAACTGTAAGTTCTTTGTTTTCCATTTTTACAATCTTTTTCAAGGGAATTATTGTATTTTTAAATTTTACAAAGCTTGTTTTCACATTTTCTGCGTTTCTGTTTATTAGAGCATAAACACGTAATAATAACAATATGTGTAAAATCGGTAAATACAGATTACACAGCATGTTACACATAAGAAGTTGCATTTTTCCGCATTAACTGTGTGGATAAGAATGTTTCGGATTTAGGCTAACGATATACGTCATAGAGGTCATACTATAGCTGGGGGCCCTACAAAGAGCATGCAAGTGACCAGGCATAATTTCATACAATATGTGAATCATATAAAAATGATTTGTTTATATTATGATGGTAAGTACAAACTTACTTTTGCATCTTCCAATGTTCTGTCATTAGAACAGTGATGTAGCATAGAGTCGCAAACATGTTACATATAGCTCTTTTCACCGGTTGTCAAGTGAGCACATGTGAGCATCATGTCATAAGTTTAAAAATCTGCAAACATCGCACGTTTCGGAGGCTGTAACTTTAGTTTGGTGCAACGTAGGAAAGCCAATGATGGTTTAATGAATAGAAAAAATATTTCAAGAGTAAAACAAGCCATAGAGTATGGTCGTGTGCCTTTAAAGACGGAAATAGCAAAAGGATATCGAGGGTCATTGGCGGAGCCAAGTATTTGGAAGTTATATACCTTGTCTCTTATCTAGTATGATAGAGATGGTCCTATGTCAAAATGAGCCATGGTGGTAATCTAAGGTATTTTTGTTACTATGTATGATATTTTTGCCCCTTAAGATTATTATTGGCTTTTTGTTTCTCAACATGAAGCTCGCATCGAACACATGTGCATTAATATAGTCGACTGCTATCCATTGGAAATTTAGCATTCCGATTGGCATTATCGAATTTCCCACTCAGTTTCATGTATCATTTGTAAATAACAAATTTCCATCCATTTTTTGTAGTTGTGTCATTTAGATGTCGAAATAATATACACGACACAAAGATATACTTTGTTGCTTCAAAACGACACATTGTCGCGTTCTTTTGAGGCGAATCCCTATTGACATCCGGTTACAGACTGTGTCGCCTGAAGCGACAACCTGTGTCTCAGCCAACAAGGTCTCACTGGATAGTTTCGTATTTTGACACTAGGCAGAAGGCATAAGCATAATTATCACAATTCTAGCATTTTAAAATTCACACTTGACCTAAATCTGTAATGTGGTTTAGATTTACTTTTGAGTTAGGTTTGGAAATGGGTTGACTTGTTGGTGACTGCCTGTCACATTTTGATTAACATTGGATATTAAATGTGTAACTTGGGCTGCAAATGAGCAGCCAACTTGGCTTATGTATTTGCATATGTCTGCAACAGAGGTAAATATCTAAAAAAATATAGATGGTTCATTGGTGAATAATTTGTTATATTACTAATACACTTTCATGAATAGGGCACATACAGATTCTTTTAGCTGTCTTGTCACAGGAAAATATTCAAAATAGATCTTTCCTGTTAAAAATGAATGTAAAAAAGAGGGGTTGGTGGCAGTTTTGGTTCAGTATAAAAGCCATAAGGAATTAACCTTAATACCTCAGTTAGAATCTTACAAGCATCCTTTCAATAAAAGTCATCATTGTTTTTATTTGTATCTTTAAAATAATATTTTATCATTTTTATGCAATCGGAAAATTATATTTTTAAAAAATATAATATTATTATTATTTTTCTGCAATATGTCGTCGTCGGATAAAAAATTTCAAAAGAAACTTTCCGGTGAGACCCAAACGCGACACACTATTAACATGCGGTTCGAAACTGTGCCTCTACAATATTTAACATTAGACTCTACAACACAAACCCGGGTCTGGTTTATGAACACATTATGAGAACTGTTAACTTATTTTGCTGTGCAAGATTAGTTTATAATCTGGTATTATCTGAGTCAGAGATTAGGACAAATGGAACATAAGTGCTGATGTTTGCATGCAATGTACCACTGAAACTATTATTGTCATTTCAGCATACGTTATCAAACACCTATTCTGAAAAGTGGTAGATATTATATATCACCATTTTCAGCACTGAATTTCGTAAGAAAACATTTACAAACCTGGAAGCCATGTACTAAACTGTTGATTATTTATTATTGTTTTGTTTTGTATTTGTGAACCTTTTATTTCTTGACACTACAATGCACTGGAGAGATCTCGTAACTGAAAAAGGCGTGAGCTGTCTATCTATTCCATATTATTTTACCTTGCCCCTTGACCCGTTGTTTTTTTTTTTTTTTATGGCAGTGGTGGAATTTAAAATAAAACCGGTTTGATCCTGTATTTACTTCATATACAAGGGGAACAACAATGGAAGCTCATGACTCAACTTTAGAGAGTATCCCGCCATCGCAGAGCCTCATCCACACATGTTATCGTAATTGCAACACCTGGTGGGGAAGTTGTTTGGAATTAGTAATGGTAGAAAAAGGGAAAAGGATGGTCAGTATATTTCATCAGAAAGTTGCGATCGCTCAACGTTTAGAAAGTATGCGTCGCATGTGGAAAATATCCAATTGCGTGATGGAAGAGATGATAATACCGCTTTACTTACTAGCTCTCCAAATGAAACAAGTGGCCATACTGTCATCAGCAGACAAGAAGGCTGCTTTCATCATACAAGAAGCAGTTTGAATGGGGACAGGCCATGACCATGTAACCTCTATGCGTTTATGTTATCTCAGTGATCCATACGCCAACCCATATTTTTGTGTGGTAGAAATAAATAATCATGGAGAGCCTGTCTTACCTATGCTATACGGTAATTCCTATCGTCGCAATGATTCAGAGCATCACAAAGCAGCAACCTAAGATTGCTCGGCACATTGGCAATATTACTTGGTACATTTCGATTAAGTACCTGAAATCAATCAATTGGATGATCATCAAAAATCACACACACTTTATATAGGTGCAATTGAGTATATTTTAGTCAAAAGACGTGTGCCGTGATAGGATAATACCATTGTCCTAGATATACACCATTATTAAACTTGTCCACATTCATGAATGCTAGTTATTATCATTCTGTTCTTAAAATGTAACATATGCGAGAAATCTTGCCAGTTGCTTCTCGTGGGTCAGTGGTTATTTCCGCGGTTTTCCCCGGGTTCTTCCTCCACCATTAATATTGGCCGCCATGTATAGCCTATCATGTGCTGAAAAATGGCCTTAAACCCATCAACAACAAAACGTAATATGACGTTTATTGAATTTATTTATATATAAAACTGTCATTTGCTAAAACTTTCAGCATTTCTGACGTACGATAAGACAGTGAACAAAAACATTGCAAGACTCGTCTTTTTCTTCTTTTATTCATGGTCGTAAACTTATACTGTATGGAACTTTCATATTTAATATTTTTTTTCTGTTCTGATATCATTATTTTGAGCTCTCGATTTCTTAATCTTCGTGCGACATTTTGACACGACTCATATCTTCCGTGGAGGTGTAGAACATTTTAATCGAACATAGCTGTTGAGGGCGTGTCGCGACGAAAGGTAAGAAAACATCGCGTGTTTGTTGCTGCCTTGGTATTTTTCTGAGGACTATTATAAGCAAATGTCATTATGCTCTCTTTAAAGCTATAAATAGTACATCAAATCATAGATGCAGAATGCAAAATATTCGTCGATAAGGCTTACAAAACGGTGTTAGACAAGAAAACGACTGGCTTCTCTATGTCCGCATTGTGAACATGAATATTTTCAAAGGTCTGTTCGTTATTTATTTCAAGTATGCTATAGACATACAGTTGGCTTTAAAATGTTAAAAGCTCGCGGTACCAAGGTTTGTGTGATATTTATTTGGCAAGATGATTTTAAGTTTATAAAGATATAAGTCCTTTCTTCTGAACCTGGCCTGAAATAGGGTGGGTTTGAAATTGTGTTCGGTTGTTTGTTTGTTTACTCCACAGTATTTTGGATAGGGATATACTGTTTCGAGTCGCAAACAGACAACCAATTATATACAATGACATAAAATTCACATACCAGTTCATGTTCAAGTCAGGGTGTTTCAGTATATATATATATATATATATATATATATATATATATATATATATATATATATATATATATATATATATATATATATATATATATATATAATCAATACACAATACACATAAACAAAGAAACCAGTAATCTTTATTGACCGGAGTGGGGTGTGGTGAGTCAGGGGCCCAGCGTCTAAAAAGAAAGTACACGCACACACAAAAATACAATAATTTGTAACTTGGAATTTGATGATCGTTTTATTCTTGCGCACGTTTTTGGATATTATGCACTAGCTGTGATGTAAACAGACTCAAAAACGTTTGCTTTGGTGCTCTTTCCAGGAAAGTCGGGCCTTGGTAAATTTTGGAACCCATCCCCAACATTTGACCTGATCCGGCTCTGGTTAGGTATATATTCATGTCCTGAGAAAGGGATACATGTATAAAGAACCAGTCGTAAGCCTGGAATTTGCTTCTTTTTTTTTTTTTTTTTTAAAAAAACATCTATTAATGCATCCATAGATTTTAATAAAATTACCCAATCGAACTGGACGTCCCTAGATACTAGTATACAACTACCACCCCTTGACCTCCATCAGATGTTCATGCTAGCATCTTTTCCAACTGATTCATGGACGGATACTTCTAATTTGCTTTGTAACGACCCCCTGTGGTACGACGGGGCTCTCGACGTTTTCGTTCATAAAGTTGTATTCAGTGGCAGCCATCTTTAAAATCTTTTTATCGCTGTTCCTCCTAAATGGAAATTCATATCGATATAGGGTTTCAATCATTAGACTTCTTACGATGGCTGACAGGTCAAATAAACGTAATGGTGGCCATCTCGAGAATAGAGTTAATCGCTATTCTCTTAGATTGATGGTAATATTGACATGCATTTCCGCCATAAAACGTCATGTTGGTCGCAAATGAAATGGTGTCAAGTTGACATCTAGAATGACATAGTGCTTTTACACTTGTAAAAATCATAATAGTCGTGACGATTATTATGGTAAAAATATGTATTTCGGTTTTTAAGCGGATTTCGATGTTTCTAGTAACCTTTTGTCACCCGAAGTTTTCTTATGTTGTCAGGCTGGTCCTAAATGAAAATTACGCAAATTTGACATCCATTATGATGGCCGTCTTGGAACATCCACTTGAATGGATGACTTCTTATGCTATCCAGTGGGTCCTAAATTGCTGCCACAATTGCCATATGGAAAATGGGCTTTGAACCAAAAGACTTTCTAATTATATATAGTTGATCGTACACGTAAATGGTGTCAATCCAATATCGCGGCCAGAGCGGATATTATGTAAATCTTTTTATTGCATATCAGAAATGGATTCAGTACTCACCAGTCATAAAAAAAGAATGGGTCAGAGATTCTTTTCGGTCAGTAGAGCTTCTGTCCCTTCAATGGAATCGCGTTGTGTGTTTATTTTGTTTTATTTATTTTCGAAGTATCTAATTAGAATAATGGTCACCAGTCTAAAGCATAATACCAGTCTAAAGCATAATACCAATCTCAAGCATAGTATCAGTCTAAAGCATAATACCAGTCTCAAGCAAAAACACCAATGCGTCCACGGTAATAAACAAGGTCTTCCTCATCATAATGCGCATGAGCCGTTGGTCCGATTTCGTCTTTCCTTCTATTATTAAAGAAGACGAAACTTCTTACAAATTCAGTTATCTTCCATTTCGTCAGTGCCATTAGATGCCTAGCAAGCAACTCTTCTCGAACTGTTGACGAGACGGTATTATCAGTAAGCTGTTTAGTTTAGTAAAACTGTAAGACTTCTTCAGACTCACCGGGTGGCATGCTCAGATGTATTCAATAAACGCAGGGTTTTATAGATTCATGATTGACATCAGTCATGCTACGCTTTATTTAAAAAATAAACTTGAAATTCAACATAAGTAAGACTTTTGTTAGCGACCTTTGTGTGCATGTGGCCGTTGTAAAGAGGTTTCCGCAATAACGAGTGTTAGCTTTGAGAGCTCCTAACGTGCTACCTTACAACCACCACAACCCTTTCTGCTTGGGCATCCTGCAGACGTTTCAGATAGGTTAATTTCTATCTTTTACTTTCTTGTCACAAAAAAAAAGTTTTCTTTCAATTTCAGCTTTTTGAAGGATAAAATGTGGAATGAAGAGCACGGGAGGTAAATACTACTTTTAGTCGAGGCAAAAACACTGGCTTTATAGTTTTTTTCTAAGGTCAAGGACTAATAACGCAAGTTCTTTCAAATGACTTATGCACTTGACACCTGTCTGACTTGGGATGTAGCAAAGGCCCGATCTCGGGATGTAGCGAAGGCCCGATCTCCTTTGTTCGTCGTACAAGTGACTAAAGCAGACAGGTGCTGCGGTGACTTGTAGTAGACAGTAAAAGACATCAAATCTGGCCCAGGGGCACATACTAATTGTAAAATAGTTAAGATCTAACAACAAACTAAACGATCATTGAGAAAATAAAATTTCAGGAACAAACCTCTTTTGTATAACCATATCGAGTAAGAGGTACGTAAACACTGCATGGTCACATCGATATTACAGAACAAAAACTACCATATCGTGTAGGGAACTTGTTTATTAAACTGTTTAAATATCAAAGATTAGCATTCATGCTGATGGTGTGTTGTATATTTATATACTGATTGTCCTGTTTGTATTTTTTTACAATTGGTAGAAGTTTCCAGAATCAACCTCTACTTTTGTTTAACAGGCGAAAAGACGGACCAAAGACATGGTCGTCTCGCGTCTCTTGCCGCGAGTATGTGTTATAGACCGATTTTTCAGTTTATCGCGTTTCATAACAGTTTGAATATTCTAGAATTGCCAAGAGCTCTTGTATGACATGCGAAGAAGAAGACCAAAGTTAATTTCCTTTACATACCACTGTTATGTAAAGGATACTTACCATAACAAATAAATATATTTGTTTTGTGTGTGTGTGTGTGTGTGTGTGTGTGTGTGGAAACCTTTGATTAAATTGTTGTACCTTTTAAGGATAACTCACAATAATATTCAAAATATATACCACTGAAAGTTAGTTTTATTTGTTTATTTGTTTTCTTTTTTCACGTCTTCAATGTTGTCATAATCATCAGATAGAAACTTAGTATTTATACGTGTGTACATATCAGCCGTTAATTCAAGTCCTGTGTATCATTTGAATCTATCAATATCACATTTGCATAATTGTAACCGCTTTCTATTATAGGTATTTTTTCACAGGTAAATTGGACAAATGATTGAAAAAGTTGTTGTATTCAGTCTCTTTTCAGATTTGGTACAAACGAGGTGACGAGCTTCTATTAAATACATGTATACACGCATAAAAGACACTTGATTTGACCTGATTGTTTTTAAAGTTAAGAATCGGACACAGAATAAATATACATTTTGTGATCATCATCAGTTTCGTTTCTATTGATTTGAAAGTAGATTCCTTGATGTACGTTGACTAATCCTTACTGTGTATGCAGTAGCATAGACACCTTTCAAATCTTCATACAAAGACAGTCAGTGTACTATTTGTTAACGCTTGCATTACTAATTTCAGCGTGTTGTTTGTTCATCAGACAAATACCTTGTGGATTCTGTAAACTGTTGATACGTCTACTACTGCATTATTAGTATCAACTTTCTCTATATCAAATGAATACAATACAGGACGCACTCATGATATTCGGGCCGTTCTTTGGTATATAAACTTGCAAAGTCTGTTCTCGTTTAATGTTGCTAGGATTATGCAATATATTGATGGGTTGGATTGTAATATTTAAATCCATGCTGTATCGTCTCCTTCCTGTTATGAGTTGTTTAGACAACTTTACTGTATATTGTGCGGAAAAAGAACCTGTGAAGTGTCGTTTAGTAGGGGTGGGGTTCTTCCTATAGACTTTACAGAATTATGAGGAAGTTCCCCTGGTCCGCTTTCAGAATGTTTACTTCTGGACAATATATTATATATGGCTACGAGCCCCCAGTCAGCAATGCCGACAGTTAAATTAAAAGAATTACAAAGATGAAATTTAAACAACAATTTAATAAATGAAAATGTTAAAGATATTAATCAGTCAATGTCACTCTTGACCCAATGATCCCTAGATCATCATTTGGTTTCAGTGTGAGGAATATTTTCCCTTCTTGAGTGTTACTCATCTAAATCTGTCTCCTTTCGTCTTTCTCTCCTTCCGATTCCTCTACTTCCGTTTCCTCTTCTATCTCTACTTCCGTTTCCTCTTCTCTCTTCTATCTCTACTTCCGTTTCCTCTTCTACGGTATCTCTTGAGGTCACCCGAAATTCACTCGGTATCTCTCAAATTCACTCGGAATTCTCTCCACGTCATCCGGAATTTCCCCGGAATTCTCTCAACGTCATCTGAAATTTCCCCGGAATTCTCTCAACGTCACCCGAAATTTCCCCGGAATTCTCTCAACGTCACCCGAAATTCTCTCAACGTCACCCGAAAGCTTCCTGTTGAAAGGTATAATGCATTAGCATATGGTGATGAATACTACCTCACACTAAGTCACTGAATTGAACCATCAGGTTAAGGCGGGACATTTTTGGTCACGCATGCGCACACATCGAAATTCCCATACGCTTCCGCCGCTTACAAAATGGCGCCATGACACAATCTCACAAAGAATTCAAACATCTACATACTGAGCCCTATCAGTATATATATATATATATATATATATATATATATATATATATATATATATATTTCAAATATCATTGTATTATAATATTACTACTATTAGTAATATGACTATCTATATATTTATATATATTTCCTACACAAGCGTACCAAATCCACAATATTCACATTCAAATTGCAATAACGGAAATCCGTTAACTCAAAGGCAAAATATATCATTACGTAAACAAAGTGCTAGTCTACCATAATATACCTACACAAAGAATTATAATATTAATTCTTATAGCGGCTAGCAAACAATACAATTCTTCACGAAATAATATGCACACCTATTACTAACAAAAGGAGAGCAACATTTTACCTCACAAAATAAGGGGTAATATAATATCATGAAGAAGATGCAACGAATTTACATCATAATCAATTGCAAGCAAAGGTACTAACGAACATCACGAAAGATGCAAAATATTAATATCATAATTAACTATTCATACTACAATACAAGTAAAATGAATATACATACGAGAACCTTCAATTCCGCAGACGTGTCAAGCAGAAATCAAACAAAATCACACTGACCTTTGAAGCTATCTTAAGATTCCTTGATTTCCCAAAATCTGAGTCTGCCGCCAATTCTCGTCTGGCCGTACGGAGTTCTACACAGTTACTTCTTGTAGCAAACTGACTAATTCCTACTAAACATGAATTATTATCGCAGATTCCAATCAAGTGCCCACCCTCAGCGCATTTCGATTGGAGGGCGATCGACTCTGGTCAGTCGTTCGACTGTCAATCATCCGAATGTCTGTCTGTGTGTCTATCAATTGTTACAGTCTTCTTATTTGACGCTGTCCTGTCCTTTGATGTGGTTACGTCACCCGTCCGCGATGGACACAGTCTCCTCTCCCCTCGAGAGCTAACAAAGACCATCTTACGTAAGGGGATTAGCTAACTTTTAGAACAATTTGAACATCACAGCTGGGTCAGGCAGACATACAATTTATACATGTACAAGGCCAGTCAGAATCACAAGTTATAGTTACTTATACCTACATACAAGGGGTTGGGGTAAAATCGTCACATTCCCCCACGCTTGAGAATAAAATCAGGATTTTATTCCCTCAAAATACTACAAATGCAAAAGTGTTACAACAATATAAAGAACAACATCAGCAAAATCAACTAGATGCTAAACTGAGTATGAACATGAAAATTTAACCAGAATGATCTATATCATTCCAGCGCTTCTACTCATGAAATCTGCGCCTACGTTTTCAGATCCTTTCACGTATCTGACCTGCATTTGGTACTGCTGTAAGAACAGCGACCATCGCATCAATCGACCATTGGACAACTTTGCCTGCGCCAAATAGGCGAGTGGTTGGTGGTCGGTCTCCAATATGAACTTGCGTCCATATAGGTATCGCTCGAACCGTGATATGCCGAACACGATTCCGAGACATTCCCTCTCCGATACGGAGTAGTTCTTCTCGGCAGCCGACAACTTCCGACTGCCGTATGCGACAGGGAAAAGCGTTTTGTCATGCTCCTGGAGCAGTACTGCTCCCAGTCCTGTGTCGCATGCATCGGTGCGAAGAACGAATTCCTTATCCAAATCCGGTAGACGAACAACGGCGTCGGATGTAAGTCTAGCCTTCAGGGTTTGGAAAGCGTGCTCACACGCATCTGTCCAAATAATCTTACTCGGGGTCCGTTTCTTGGTTAGGTCGGACAACGGCCCCGCAATCGCGCTGAAATTAGCGACATACCTCCGATAGTATCCCGCCAATCCCAGAAATGACCTCACCTCCGTTTTCGTGGTGGGGCGTGCGGCGTTTCGCAGTTGCTCCACCTTCGAATTCTCTGGAGACAGCGTGCCTTGGCTCAGGGTATGTCCTAAATAGTCCAATGTCCTGAAACCAAGGTGACATTTGGAAGGGCGGGCTGTCAAGCCCTCCTGACGTAGCCGCTCCAGAACGTCAGCTAACAGAGTGAGGTGTTCACCCCATGTCTCTGTAGCTAACAAGAGGTCATCCATGAAGTTGTGGACACCCCTATCGCGCAAGGGCTCCAACAACTTCCGCATCATCCTGGTAAAGATGCTGGGTGCGTTTTGTACCCCGAACGGCATAACCAGCCATTGGTATGTCCCGTCGGGAGTAGCAAAAGCAAGCTTCGGTCTGTCTTCTTTCCTTACCGGAATCTGCCAATACCCCTTGGACAAATCGAGCTTGGAAAAATATTTCGCTTTTGAGACCGAAGCGAAGATATGTTCCGGGTCAGGTAACATTTCGACTTGAAATTCTGTCACCTGATTCAGCTTCCGGTAGTCGACGCAAAACCGATGGGTGCCGTCCTTCTTCTGCACTAGGACTACTGGTGAGCTGTACGGAGAGTCGGCAGGTTCGATTACTCCCAGAGCAATCATTTGCTCAATTTCCTCCCTTACAACTTGTCGTTTCGCGTGGGGCAAGGGGTAGGGTTTCCGCTGCACTGGTCGGTCGTCCACCATCTTTAACCCGAACTCGACAAGCGCCGTCCTCCCGGGTTTTTCTGTTAACACGTCGGAATACCCGGCCAGCAAGGTCTCTATCTCGTCCCGTTGGCCTTCAGTTAACATGGGGTCACACTCCACGTCCGACGGAGTCTCGACCCTCGTTAATGGACAGCTCGGGACAGTGTTGGCACCTTCCGTATCGCCTTCGGCATCCTCGGTGACTATCGTGGCGACAACAAAATCGCTTATGGTCTCCCTTTCCCGGTACCTCTTGAGCAAATTGGCATGGTACAATTTCTCTTTCGTCGGTAGCCGTATCCGGTAGTTTTGACCTCCGACCTTCTCGGTGACGACGTATGGACCCCTCCAGGAAACTTGCAACTTGTTGTGTTCCTGGGGCAACAACAACAACACCTTATCCCCTACCTCAAACTGACGTGGTTTTGCGCGCTTATTGTAATTTTTCGCCTGCTGCGCCTTAGCTCGTTTGAGATTATCTTGCGCGAGAGAACAAACCTCTTCCAGTTTGTTGCGCAAGTCCGCGACGTACTGGTAGGTAGTGCGTACTTCCTCTACAGCGTGGTCGTCTGTCCACAGCTGTCTCAGTACGGCGATTGGGCCGCGTACGGTCCTCCCGTACAAGAGTTCAAAGGGAGAGAACCCCAAACTCGCTTGTGGTACTTCCCGGTAGGCGAAAAGCATGGCTGGAATATACCGGTCCCAATCCTTGGGGCGGCCTTCGCACAATTTCTTGAGCGTGTGCTTTAGAGTCCCATTAAACTGTTCAACCAATCCGTTACATTGGGGGTGATACGGTGTGGTCGTGAGGTGCTTAATTGACATGAGACGATTCACCTCCGCCATCACACGACTCATGAATTGTGTCCCTTGATCGGTCAAGATCTCGTCGGGCACTCCGACTCTTGACCAGATCACAAACAGAGCTTCCGCGACGGTTTCCGTGTCAATGTTACGCAATGCTACGGCCTCCGGATAGCGTGTAGCATAATCGACGACCGTTAAAATATACCGATTTCCGTGCGCAGACGCGGGTTTTATCGGTCCGATTAAATCCATGGCGACACGTCTAAATGGTTCATCGATAAGGGGCGTACTCCCCAAGGGAATGGGTCGATGATCCGTTTTCGGTGCCATTCTCTGGCATTTGTCACAGGAGAGACAGAACCGTTTTACATCTCCCTGGACCCCTGGCCAGTAAAACTCTTTTACAAGACGGTCACGTGTCTTAGCAATTCCCATGTGTCCACCCATGAGACTTTCGTGTGCAAGCTTCAGCACTTCACAACGCTTTTCCTTTGGCACGACGACTTGCTTAAAGTGTTCGTTGTGTTTCCTGGCGTGGCGATACAAGATTCCCTTCTTGTAGACGAACTTCACCGCGCCGTTCGGAGTTTCCCTTTCCGTTCCTGCTTCTGCGTGTTTATGCAACTGCGCCAGAGTTGCGTCTTCCTGTTGCAGCTTCCTCAACTCAGCTGGAAGAACATTACTAACCGGTGTCGATGTAACTTAGATCGGCTTCGGTTTCGGCTGTCGACTCATGGCCCTGGTCTCAACAGCACTCACTGGCATAGGTGTACAGGTTTCGGGGTTCGGCTGGGGTAACACATAACGGCATCCCAATATGACGTCATGTGATAGACCCTCCAAGCAAGCAGCTGCAATTTTCCCCTTCACGTATGGTGAATCGAGGTCAATGACAGCTACTGGTAATGAGTCACGCGCGCAGTTCGCGTACTGAACTTCTATTACTTCCCCTGTATAGTCCTCCGGCTTGACGTACTTCTTGTCCACAAGCGCGGGGACGCTGCACCCAGTGTCATACAAGATGGTGGCACCTTCACCATTGACAGTTGCGGCCGCAAGGTTGGCTGGGTTGCGACTCGCTTCCGGCACGCACTCCTTCCTAGCAACGACATTCACCTGGGTCTGCCTGCCCTTCGGACAGTCCCTGGCAAAGTGCCCCAGGCGCTTGCAGTTAAAACACGTCGGCGGCCCTCGCCGACTTGCAAGTCCTGGTTTCGTGGGTGAGGCCTGTCCAGGTCGATAGGTGGCATCCCTACCTGTAGGTGCCCCTCCGACCTTCCCGTCGCCTTGACGGTTGCGGACAGCAGGCTCAACATCCCCCATACGACGCGACTCAGAGGGTCGGGGTCGATCCGCGCCCCCGGAGCCTCCACTCTTCGAGTGCGCCTGCTCGTATCGCTCCGCCATGTTAGCGATCTCTTCGAGCGTCCGGTGTTCTCTTTCGGCTAAGAAGACTGTCAATTCGCGACGGTAAGTACCCAGGACATGCTCCTTTAGTATTACCTCGCGTAGCCCGTCGTACGTGCGTTCGACTTCAGCCATTTTCATCCACTTCTCAAATAAACCTCGAACACGGTTGTGGAATTGAGAGTGGGTCTCGGTTACCTTTTTCGCCGAGTCCCGAAAATGTTTCCGGTAAGTCTCGGTGGTCAGCCGATAATGGCAGAGAAGGGCCTTCTTGAGGGCATTGTAGTCATCAGCCTCTTCTGCAGCTAAGCCGTGGTAGACTTCCCGAGCTGCACCTTGCAAAAAGGCTGAGACATTAATGGCCCAGTGCTGTTCAGGGACCTGATGAGCGTGTGCGAGTTTCTCGAACTGCAGGAGAAAATCGTCAATAGCCTCCTCCCTGTCATTGAAGCGTGGCATGTTGATCTGGACCATCCGGTGGTCGATGAATGGTCGGCCGGTCGTTCCAGAGCTTGTACTGGCGTCGACCAGTCCGTTGGTCCTAGTTTCAACTCTCACCTTTTCCATCTCCAGAGTGTGGGCGAGTCTGGCTAGCTCCAGCTCTCTTTGGGTTTCTCTGTCTGCTGCTATCTTGGCTAGCTCCAGCTCTCTTTGGGTTTCTCTGTCTGCTGCTATCTTGGCTAGCTCTTTGTCCGCTGCTTTTTCGGCCTTCCATCCCTTGATCCTTTCTTCTATAAAGGCCGCCAGGCGATCTCCCTCATATCCGAGCTCTTCAGACCCCATAGCTCGATATTCCTTTATCATTTGCCTTTCGGTGGCCATTATACTAATGTAAAGTGATACCTTGTCTCAATATTCTAACAAGACACAGCTACTTGTAATACAGTTTAAATACTTACCTGTCGATAGCAACTAATTTCGTTCAGGTAAGATATTTGTTCGATATCTGCTTCACCAGTACTGCTAGTAATGGAAGGTTTACAAAGCATGCACATATGACAATAAAATGCAAGATAAAAAAAATCATCAAACAAATACAAAGAATGGAAAATATCTCACACTGTTCCCTAATACTCCTACAAATAACTTTAGGTCCTAAACTAATATATGTCTAATTCATATCCCGGACGAGCCCCCACTGTGAAGTGTCGTTTAGTAGGGGTGGGGTTCTTCCTATAGACTTTACAGAATTATGAGGAAGTTCCCCTGGTCCGCTTTCAGAATGTTTACTTCTGGACAATATATTATATATGGCTACGAGCCCCCAGTTAGCAATGCCGACAGTTAAATTAAAAGAATTACAAAGATGAAATTTAAACAACAATTTAATAAATGAAAATGTTAAAGATATTAATCAGTCAATGTCACTCTTGACCCAATGATCCCTAGATCATCATTTGGTTTCAGTGTGAGGAATATTTTCCCTTCTTGAGTGTTACTCATCTAAATCTGTCTCCTTTCGTCTTTCTCTCCTTCCGATTCCTCTACTTCCGTTTCCTCTTCTATCTCTACTTCCGTTTCCTCTTCTCTCTTCTATCTCTACTTCCGTTTCCTCTTCTACGGTATCTCTTGAGGTCACCCGAAATTCACTCGGTATCTCTCAAATTCACTCGGAATTCTCTCCACGTCATCCGGAATTTCCCCGGAATTCTCTCAACGTCATCTGAAATTTCCCCGGAATTCTCTCAACGTCACCCGAAATTTCCCCGGAATTCTCTCAACGTCACCCGAAATTCTCTCAACGTCACCCGAAAGCTTCCTGTTGAAAGGTATAATGCATTAGCATATGGTGATGAATACTACCTCACACTAAGTCACTGAATTGAACCATCAGGTTAAGGCGGGACATTTTTGGTCACGCATGCGCACACATCGAAATTCCCATACGCTTCCGCCGCTTACAAAATGGCGCCATGACACAATCTCACAAAGAATTCAAACATCTACATACTGAGCCCTATCAGTATATATATATATATATATATATATATATATATATATATATATATATATTTCAAATATCATTGTATTATAATATTACTACTATTAGTAATATGACTATCTATATATTTATATATATTTCCTACACAAGCGTACCAAATCCACAATATTCACATTCAAATTGCAATAACGGAAATCCGTTAACTCAAAGGCAAAATATATCATTACGTAAACAAAGTGCTAGTCTACCATAATATACCTACACAAAGAATTATAATATTAATTCTTATAGCGGCTAGCAAACAATACAATTCTTCACGAAATAATATGCACACCTATTACTAACAAAAGGAGAGCAACATTTTACCTCACAAAATAAGGGGTAATATAATATCATGAAGAAGATGCAACGAATTTACATCATAATCAATTGCAAGCAAAGGTACTAACGAACATCACGAAAGATGCAAAATATTAATATCATAATTAACTATTCATACTACAATACAAGTAAAATGGATATACATACGAGAACCTTCAATTCCGCAGACGTGTCAAGCAGAAATCAAACAAAATCACACTGACCTTTGAAGCTATCTTAAGATTCCTTGATTTCCCAAAATCTGAGTCTGCCGCCAATTCTCGTCTGGCCGTACGGAGTTCTACACAGTTACTTCTTGTAGCAAACTGACTAATTCCTACTAAACATGAATTATTATCGCAGATTCCAATCAAGTGCCCACCCTCAGCGCATTTCGATTGGAGGGCGATCGACTCTGGTCAGTCGTTCGACTGTCAATCATCCGAATGTCTGTCTGTGTGTCTATCAATTGTTACAGTCTTCTTATTTGACGCTGTCCTGTCCTTTGATGTGGTTACGTCACCCGTCCGCGATGGACACAGTCTCCTCTCCCCTCGAGAGCTAACAAAGACCATCTTACGTAAGGGGATTAGCTAACTTTTAGAACAATTTGAACATCACAGCTGGGTCAGGCAGACATACAATTTATACATGTACAAGGCCAGTCAGAATCACAAGTTATAGTTACTTATACCTACATACAAGGGGTTGGGGTAAAATCGTCACAGAACCATTCGATACTAAAACGTCAAAGCCTTTCACAAAAATTAAACGTGGAGGTTGTAAACAAACATCCATCAGAGGAGAATGTGTTAGTGGTTTACTTGACTATTGGATGGTTGTTTACTTGACTATTGGATGGTTGTTTACTTGACTATTGGATGGTTGTTTACTTGACTATTGGATGGTTGTTTACTTGACTATTGGATGGTTGTTTACTTGACTATTGGATGGTTGTTTACTTGACTATTGGATGGTGGTTTACTTGACTATTGGATGGTGGTTTACTTGACTATTGGATGGTGGTTTACTTGACTATTGGATGGTTGTTTATTTGACTATTGGATGGTTGTTTACTTGACTATTGGATGGTGGTTTACTTGACTATTGGATGGTTGTTTACTTGACTATTGGATGGTGGTTTACTTGACTATTGGATGGTTGTTTACTTGACTATTGGATGGTTGTTTACTTGACTATTGGAAGGTTGGTAGAAATTATTAAGTTTTTGTGGTGTTTTTATTCTTAAATTTCTTCTTTGCATTATGATCATTTAAACATTTCTGCCATAATAAATAATTGCACGTAGAAAGTCTCCACATCAAATACTGATCCATCCGACCTTTTTCTTTCAATCTTTCATGTAAATATCCAAGTGTCCTAATATTTCCGTTTTCCTCTCGTATTTTGTAGATATATGTTCATGTCTAATTGTAACATGATCAGATCTGTTACGATTAAATAATTTGAACAGATGGATATAATATGTTTATTCATTATTTCAGATTTAGGTTCTGTATATAAGTTCACATATATTGTACATATCCCGGTTTTTTTAAAATTATTATTTGGATGATATTTTGGAGAATCATCCATCGTGAAAAACATTTATTTGCAAGCATTGATGGAACATAGTTAAATCCATTAGTTTGATTCGATTTTTGAGGTGATGCTGGCAACCTTTATGTCTTTTAATATTGATAACATATTTCAAAATAATAATTTATCAGTTTGCAAAGAGTGATTGTTTTCCTCAAAGTATTTATTTCAATACCGTTAGGATATTCTTGACTCGATATAATGTGAAAATTATAAATATATACCTCGGCATTCCAAACGTCATTGTTTCTATATCTTCCCAGTCTCTCTTAGGCAGCACTCGGAGTAATTTTAATTTGTGAGATATTTCTATAACTAAATATCAACACTGTCTTCGTTGTCTCTATTTGATTTTATTCAGGTATGTAATGAGTTTTGTGATAACCATCAGGTGTTAAAATATTCGTCTCATTCGTGTAGTAAAACAGCTTATTTGGGTTCTTCTAAAATATTGTCATACCCCAACCCCACCCCACCCATTTTTAAATTCTGCATCAGAATGGATAGTTTTCCGTTTTTTGTTATCAAGTGGATTTGAAAAGTGAAGTTCTTCGTTAAGGAATGGATATATGATAATATAGCTCTCTTACTTTCTGTCGTTGTCAAGGACGACGAGGTTTGTCTCTTAAAATTGTTAATTTAATGTGCATAAATTTTGTGGTAAAAGGTTCATGTATTGGGTTGTCTGTTGTGAACTGGTTAAAAGAAACTGGAATTAGTAGATTACAAATTTCATCAATATCCATTACTAATGGTGGGCCAGTTGTTAAATTCAACAGCCTTTCCAAAAGCACGCTGTTTTCAACAGAGCAAAGCATAATTCTCGATAGTAAATTTTGTTAATAATAGGTCTATTTGTTTGTTTGTTTTTGTTTCGTTGTTTTCCTTCACATCTCGTTATTTATCTTGAGAGAAAAGTCAACTCGTTTTACTTGATTATACATTTGTGACTATAGTGTTAAAAAAAATTCAGATAAAAGTCCATGGGCTATCAACTTGTCGATTGCGAATTGACTTTTATTCAGATGGAATGATTAACTTTACAATTTATTCCAGTGTCCATTTTTATGGTGAAACTTTTGACATCTCTAGCAGACTGGAGTCTTGCAAAGTACACAGAGTTCATGTGTTACCCTTTTTCCATATTTATTGTTATTAAGAAGTGTCGCTTTCAGTGTGGTTTTTACAAGAAATAATTTTTAAAAAATGGTGTCATAGGCACATGGCATCTACTTATTTATATCCTGAAAACATTAGCCCACGGAAAGACAATAGTTAATTATACCCTGATAAAGTTAGCCCACAGAAAGACAATAGTTAATTATACCCTGAAAACGTTAGCCCACGGAAAGACAATAGTTAATTATACCCTGATAAAGTTAGCCCACGGAAAGACAATAGTTAGTTATACTCTCAAAACGTTAGCCCATGGAAAGTTAAGATATTCATATAGTCAAAACACAGCTGCTCGGATCATCCTTAGAGTACCACCATCTGAGCACACCTCCCCGCTGCTCTGTACCCTATACTGACTATCCATTTGATCCAAAATCAAGCACAACATTTGTTCTCTGTGCTACGTTTCACTGATGGACTAAAGTCCAACATACCTATATTGCCTCACCCATGTGTATACATCAGCAAGATACTTACGTTCCGCTTAGGGCAATCATATACTCATTATTTTCACTATGAAAACGAAGTCATATGGACAACGTTCATTTGCAAACCAGGGCCCAGCAACGTGGAACGAATTGCCCATTGAAATTAGACACAAAGACACCGTAATCCCTTTCAAGAGTGCTACTCATCTTTTTCGAATGCAAGAACAGACTTAAAGACTTAATAATGTTTCCTACCTTATATAGTTTCAGCATTTTTAATTAAACAAATGTTTTTTAATTCCATTTCTGTTTGTTGAAATCCAAATTTCTGAATATTAGCTAGCCAGTACATAGTGGAGACGGAGTCAACTCTAGCATAAATGACAAAATCCAGAGAAGTATCTACTTCTAAATTTCTAATTCTTTTCGATATGCTGTAGTCATCATTCATTTTAATTTTTAATCTATTCAAATTGTTGCTTCTAGGAAATTGTTAATCAATGTCACACTTAACATTACAGCATCAGACAGAGGTTTGGAAATATCAGCAGCTGTTGCATTTTTAAAGATTGCATAGTTCTATTTTTGAAGTGTTTTCCAGTTTCAACTGATATCTATTTTTGGGGTTGGTGAACATATTTTATTGTCCATGAAATCCAGTTATTTTCCTATTTGAATCGCCGAAAAGTGATCGAAGGTGGTGAAGATTTTGAACTGAAACAAATTGAAAATTCCTCGTACGAAGATGAGGATGTGGTAGATGCATAAATCCCAACAAATGTTGATGTAATCTTGCTAATGTATTTGAAGGACAATATGTTGATGTTAATATATTAAACAATGATGTTGAATTAAAGGAAAGATCTATTAGATAAAATTTACCTTACACAAACACAACTTCTTTGTCTCTAGATATACAAAACAAAATCTTTTACAAAGCTTCAGACATTTGGTAGCGGGAGTCAGAACTTGAGATGGCCCAGAGGTGAACCCTAGCTAAATAACCGCAATGAGGGCAGACACCGCATTAGGCCGAATAGTAACCGCGGGGCAAACTGTTGACAAACATAGGCTTAAAACAATATACAGTAGGAAAATTACATAACAGATATGGGTGTTTTTAATCGTGTTGTTATGGTGACATGTTCAGAATATATAGCCCGCCCCCCCCACCCCTCCATAGATGCAATAATGCATACTAAATTCTGACAATATTATATGCCTGATTTCCAATATTTTCTCTGCAAAGTTACGGCGGTACGCCTTGGCAAATATTGATCTGTATTTCGAACTCTTTCTTCAGTATAATTAATTAGGAGTTATAAAGCATAAGTTGTCAGGTAACTGAATATATTGATCCGTACTTTTTAGCTGTTTTCGCTCGGTCACTTCAGATGGAATCCCGTTTGTTGATGTTTGGTTGGTTGGTTGTTGTAGGGTTTAACGCCATTTTTCAGCACACGATAGACTGGCTATACATGGCGGCCAGTATTAATGGTGGAAGAAGAACCCGGTAAAACACCAGAAAGAACCACCGACCCACCCGTTGTTTGCAGAGTGATGAGCGTTATTATATACCTCAAAATACCTTTGATAAAATGTCAGCTCATTTTCTGGTTCTATTTCTATTAAAATATGTCCACATTCAATGTATTTAGTGTTCTATTAAACCTTTCCACTACATATGCTGTTTTTTGTTTGAGTAAGTTGAAAAGTACTCTGTCTTTTTCTTTGCAGCAGATGTAAACTTTCTTGTTGTAGAACTGTTTCTCTCAGCAAACTATATTTATTTCAGGCTCACTTTCTTTAAGGTACCATCTGACAGGATGTGTATGTAATATCCTGCCTTCGCTTCATTTTTTTTTCAGAGTAAGCTTATTTTGGGAGTTCATATATCGTTTTCAAGCTATATTTATGTCCAACCTTGTATTTTTTCATATGCAGGCATGTCGATAATGTCTGCATACGACCAATCATGCACGTGACTTACACGGACCTTTCAGTATGGAGTGCTTTTTCCAGATTTCTTACAGAATGTGCTGGCAGATTCCTCAGTTCATTATTTGTTCAACTCTGCGTATTTTCTTTTCTTTGTGCCGCATTTAATTTCTTCTCCCAATTTATTGATGTTAGTGAGCAACTGTAATTTCAGGATAATAATAAACGTGACTTAATTACTATTCTTATTCTTGCTCATCGGAGTCTACTTCTGACGAGTTTACGTGGTCTACTACGTTAGACATTTAAGACAATATCAAAATCTAAAGAATACTTCGCACCTGACTGATTATTTTCAGGTTTCCAACAAGCCAACAGGACATCCGTCTATCACGGGAATTATTTTCAGCAATTCACCGCATTTCTACAAATATTTAAATCTGGCAAATGATTTCATAGGTCAGATTTCAACAATTCTATGATTAATTTTGAATACAGCAACTTAAAGGCTTTAACTACCACGTGCTGTGTTTAATCAAACTTTGTTCTTCATAAATTTTCTCCTTATTGTAGAATTGTTGTAGACCGATCTCGAAAAATTGTACTAGATATTCTAATTTAATCTAAATTAAGGTGAGTACATAATTGTGTATTTATCAACTCCAGTTATATAATTTAATCCCCTTCAGATATCAATGACTTGACCATCTTGTATGCATGAATCCGATCATAGTTAATGGTTCCGGTTCAGTACCCATTAAAACTTTATATCTGAGTGCCCTATTATTTAAACGAACAACTGCCTAAGTACCTGACACAATAACTATGGAACATAGCACCTTGCACTTTTTATAGTGTGTACACCTGTATGCATCCGGACAGCATTATTGCAATTAGCTGCAAAAATCACCGTGAGCTATCCTGCTTCACTACCCTGCAAAAAATGTTATTAGTTGTACATACCCAAACTACCATTTGTTTTAAATACCATTAATTAGTCAACTTTGTATCTAAAATTTTGCAGTTTAAATTTTGAAACTTGCCTGAAAATTTAACTTTTCATTAAATTCAGTTTTTAAAATTTAAATATAATTAAATGTTCATTAAAATTTAATATACAAATGGTTTTAATATTTTCAGACAGGCCTGATCTTGTATTACAATTAGGTTTTTACTGCTTTTAAAAGTTCGTATAATTAAGGAAGCTATATCAAGTTTAATTTGTGCTTTTCAAGAGCACTTTGACCAAAACATGCACCCAGTGGAACACTAGGACTAACATGTTTTCTGATAGCTGTCACATATCTCGTTTGCAAGGCAATTCAAAAGACTTCGTGTATAAAGTTTGAATAGGTGTGGCATGCAAATGTAAAAATTTGACTATAATTGGTCATAACAATTTGGGGTCTTATGCCTGATTGATCACAATTAAATGTTTCGGTTCAGTACCCACGAATGTAGTAGCAGGCCATTTTAAGATCATTTTTCCCGTCTCCTTTTGGTGGTGATACGAGAGTTCGATTAGGCATTCTTGGTATGGATTTAAAAGTAATTGTTTATTCATTAGAATGTGTGAGAAATAAGGTCTTGATGATGATCCGGAAGTGAAATCTGTGTTCCATTGCACGTTTGCTGTTTACAGTCTAGACTCTCAAAGAAATGCGGATGAACCTATGACAAGAACTTCGTCGTGACGTCATCTTTGGAGGTATATTTTAGATTCAAATATGATTTGTATTGGCTCTCACACAGTGGAAAGTTCAGTACCGAGAAACAAATGTAGAGAAAATATGGTAAAAATAATTATGGGTCTGGGTCCACCTGAATTATTGCGGATTATTTCAGTGCTATGATCACTGAGTACAATCTTTAGAACTGCATCTTTGCGAAACATTGTGGGATATATTTGTGACGCTTCAGATCGACAAATCAACACGTGTATTCTATTTTATTTTGTAGCACTGGTTGATCGTACTTTATCCAACAGAACCGGTAGATCAGGGTAATGAGGTTATATCTTTTATGTTAAATGAATGTTATTTTTTTGTTTTGTCTTCCATAAGACTGTTAGGTTTATCATGATAGATCTTTATGTTATTATTTGTAAAAAAAAATGTTTTTTTATGTATGGACTTCATTATCAGACCATCTGTGCACGCTGCAATCATGGCTTGCATATTGTGGATGTTCCAGAAATTTGTATCTATTGTGAAAATTACCAAAACAAAAAAAATGAAGATCTGTCTAGAGAACACACAGTACTGATCGTATGGAAAAATGGGAGCCAGTCGGGTAATGGGTGAAGATAATGTAAAGTGTATAAGAATTTTGCTGGCCAGGATTGACTAGCAATGAAAGTTAGATTTAAGTGAAAATAGTTTTTTTTTGAGAGCTTATCCTTTCTATAACTGAAAAACAGAGACATTGTTTTTTTTTTTTTTAAAATGGAATTGCAGCCCGTTAACAGTCTTGAGATTAGAACACTCATTACTGAAATTAGCACCTGACTCTTTGTTGCGGAACTGAAAGCACATATTTTAAACACACGTAGGTCCAGAAAATACTGCGTTTCATACCGTTTTCTCTACAAAGAATCTGTCATCCAGGATGCATCTTTACTGATAAATATAGGTCTAAAATTTAAAGTTATTGACTTTTTAAAATCATGGTGTTTGCATAGGTTTACTATGGGAACTGAATTCACACCAAGTTTTAGAAATATTAAACACAAGAGCGGTATAGAGGCCACGAGTGGCCGAGTGGTCTAAAGCGCTCTCCGTTAGATATCACTGCCATCTCACCTCTGTCTGCGTGGGTTCGAGTCTAAGATTCGGCTAATGTGGCTATGTGAGAAAGCTTTGCCAGTAGCTTCTCGTGGATCGGTGGTTCTTTCCGTGGGTTTTCCCCCAGGTTATTCCTCCACCAATAATACTGGCCGCCATGTATAGCCTATCGTGTGCTGAAAAATGGCGTGAAACCCTACAATAAGAAGAAGAGCGCTATGTCAGGAGAGACAACCTTGGTGAGTTTTCTGCATGGTGGGCATGAGTTGTCGGTGACTAGAAATTTTCACCAGTTGTGAAACGAGAGAAACTGGACATTCGGCACATGGCTATAAACATTTCGCTGGTATGCGTGCTTATCAAAGCTGATTAGTACTTCACTTTGTAAGCTAATTATTGTCACGATATGGTACTTTTATTTTCACGCAGTAGTACGAACGTGGCACAGCAACATTCAGGTATTGCACTTGAGATGGTAATTTTGTTATCAGCGGAGTAGCAGTAGCATTGACGTAGCCCAATAATGTTTACAAAACATTCCTTTCATGCTAAATCAGATACTTAACTATTTATTTTAATTTAAAAAGAAATGAATGCCTGGAATCTTGGTTTTAGAATACAACATTAAGTTTTAATACTTATATATGTAGTGAGTATCCTAGGATTAGCGGTTTGAAATCTATAACAGAATTTCGCAAAAATGGCATTTTCTTTTTCATTTCATTGGCAGCAAACTGTTGTACACTATAACAAAGACATGGGACAATCAGGACAGTGGGCACGCCCCAATCCATCTCACCTTGCAGCGTACAGACGTACATCATGTTCAACTCACCATTAGTGCCCCTTTTTTCAATGACCCGCCAAATCCAAGCGGCACCCCTGGAAAACCTTTTCCGCAGCTCTGGGATTATGAAGGTTAGTGGTATTGTCAGATCTAATAAACTGAAATCGATATTCTCTCTGTGTGTGTGTGTGTGTGTGTGTGTGTGTGTGTGTTTGTGTGTGTGTGTGTGTGTGTGTGTAACAGAAATCATTTGAAGAAATGGGATCAAATGGATTTTGGTAAGAAAGACAGAATAAGATCAGGAAGAATTACCCGAGATGACTAGGACTTGGCCATTCTGATCATAAATAACTGATTTCCCAAGATTTATCCGACACGATATAAAGTTTTCCTGCTCGCTTGCTTATTTTCTTACCACCAAATCCGGAGTAATCCTTTTCAGTATTGCAAAACTCCTTGTCTGTCATGAGGAGCCAACCGGGATATGTCATTCGGCAGGACTCCTATTGCCTTGGCACTGAATAACCGAACCAACCCATATCTGAAGAAATTGCAGCTAGCGTAACCAGGCACTCTCCAGCATTCAAGACACAAAGCTCATGTTATGTTCAAATACTGTTTATTCTGTGCAAGAACTCTCATCGAAAATTAGAGTGTACTTGCGTGTGTGCGTGTGCGCGGTAAAAAGCTGCAATAATGGAAAATGTAATCATTACAAAACATGAAATTAAAGAAACGTTTCACTAATGTATTAATGTCCATATCACAAATCAAATCTACGAGTCATTAACAAAGTTACTCACACTGTGGTGGGCCTCAATTTCAAAAAGAGCTGTGAAGGCACGCTCACACTCCCGCCTCGACATACCACAAACGAAAACAAAACGAAAACTGATATTCATGAAGAAGAGTTTAAAAAAAAAAGGGAGACAAATCTAAATGGCCACTTGACTGTTCTAACGGTAACAGCACACAATCGGTTTTGTGTTGTTTGTTTTGTTTTCATTTTAGGAGAGGAGGGTTTAGGGTGTAAACTCTGCTACTCTCTTTTATGCCTTTCGTGTCATTTCTTTTTTCTTCTTCTCTTTTTTTATGGGGGTGGGGGAAGGGAAGTCATTACAAGAATCAGCAAGGCCAACCAGACCTTCGCAATGCTGAAGCCCATATGGAGGACAAGAAACCTCAGCGTCCACACGAAGATCCGTATCTTCAAGAGCAACGTGTTGAGCGTCCTTTTGTACGGTTCAGAGTGTTGGAAGTCCACTGCGAACATAGAACACACGCTCGAAGTGTTTCAAACCAAATGCCTGCGACGCATCATGAGGATCTTCTGGCCAAACACGATCTCAAACGAGGAACTTCGGCACAGAGCGGGTGCAAGCACCATCTCTGAGATCATTTCAGCTCGGCGATGGAGATGGCTCGGCCATGTCTGCAGAATGCCCCCTGACTCACTACCAAGGGTGGCACTGAGATGGACCCCACAGGGGAAAAGGAACCGTGGCAGACCCAAAGAGACCTGGCGACGAACAGTGGAGAGATACCTTAAGACCAGAGGCCTCACCTTTAAGACCGCCCCAGTAATAGCTGCCGACAGACGGAAATGGTGCTCCCTTGCTGTTGCCTCAAGCACCAGACGGCACAGAGAGGATTGATTGATTGATTTGATTGGGGGAGGTGCTTATTTTGCTGCAGTTTTAGGATCTCGTCGTAAAAGCGGGAAAAAAGTCACACTTTCTAGAGATCCAAAAGCAGGATAATTTATTTCTTTGCTTGAGTAATGTTTCTTGAATCTGCGAGTTGTGTCAAAAGTTTGCTTATATATGTCAACAAACACACATACACACAAAAACGTATATATATATATATATATATATATATATATATATAGTTATATATATATATTGCACTTCTTTGAGACTGGTCGCTAATGTACTTGTGCATTTTTCTGGCGACTAATACAATGCCCGAATCAATTTGGCAGGAGAAATATATGAAAAAGAAGTCGTGTTTAATTATATCAAAGAGGAAGTAAGTGATTAATAGTTTTAAAATAGATGAATAAGATGATATTACTTTACTTGACATCCTTTTGACTCGGATCGGTTAACAGATCGGTACAAAAATTTCAAATAATCGGGATTGGTAGGTTTTAAATTGATCAGTAAATATGTATGTTGAGCATCATTCTTATTAACAAAATTATGATGTAAGTGAAGATAAAGAGTGACGAATGTTTTCTTCAAACAGGGTGTAACAGAATTGTTACCGAGTGGATGGTGGATTAAATGAACAACACAAACACAATATGTGAAAGATAATGTAAATATGAAATAAATTATTAATGAAAAATAATGATGTATCAACACAATAACGCATGCGTTCAACCCACGATCATACTCCACAACCATTCACAATTCAAAACTAAATTAAATATTAATACAAAATAAACACAGATCCAAGGAACTTCCTGGACTACACAAATGTTTCAAATAAAATGGAGCCTTTACAAAAGTTGTATTAACGCAAGTATAAATTACGATAACAAATACAAACATCAAACTATACTATCGCACGTATGGATTGCGACAACAAGTACAAACATCTACATGTATTTTATCCAGTTGCTAACTGTTATTGAGATTCATGTAATCCCTTGAAATACTACTGTGATTCAAAGTAACTATGTGTAAATATAACAATGTATTCAATTGTAACTAGAATTGCAACACACACACGTGTCTCGACCCTGTACAACCGTACGATTCACCAACTGTTGAATCGCCGCCCAGCTTCTCAGAATACCTAGGGTTGACCAATACTTTTATCGGCCGCTTGCCCTTCACGGATCCACTACAGTTATACGTACAGACAGCATACAACATCTACTAGAACCACCGGTCCCAAACACTAGATACTACCCCGGACGTTTACACCTCTAGACAGCTCCGACACTCGGACATTTAGACTTCTAGATTTCCGGATATTTACACATCTCGACAGACGTAGACGGACATACAATCCGACAGACAGACAGTCAGATACATCAATTTGATCGCACAATTAAACAGCATAATCACGGCACAATCAATCACATTCAGCTACAATTCAGAGACATTCAGAGACGTTCAGAGACGTTCATCTACAATTCAGAGACATTCAGAGACGTTCAGCTACAATTCAGAGACATTCAGAGACGTTCAGCTACAATTCAGAGACATTCAGAGACGTTCAGCTACAATCAGCTACATTCAGTCATATTCAGCTACAATTCAGCTACATTCAGATACGTTCAGAGACGTTCAGCTACAATCAGCTACAATAAAGAAACCAAACTAATAATAGTTGTTTCTAAAACAAACTAAAACTTAGATTACGCTATTGCATTTAAAGTCTAATAGTGACTAGTAATTCCAAATATTCAGCGTTTTAAATCTGCATTGTAATAAAGGCATCATTACATGAAATGATAAACTGAATAAAATTCACAATAAAACGAAATATAAATTTAACACTCACCCCTTTGGCTGGAGAAAGAATGACGAGCTATCTCTCCTTTGATAAGATACTTTTGGACTCGTAATCTTATCAGAATTATTCTGCCTTATATATCCTCAAATAGGTGAGCAGAATTCACGGCAAAATTCCCGTGCACCCCGTGATTCTAATGTTCCTGACTTCAAGTGATTTGTAGTCAGGCACATGCAAAATCGCTACACGTCACTTACCTTGAAAAACACTTATTCACCCCAGGTAAAGCATGTACGACGAAACAAAAAAAAATGGTGAAATTGGTTTGTAATTCAAGAAGAAATAAATCCAATTTTCGCCTAATTCTGTGACACAGGGTACAAAAGCCGTTAATGTTTATATAAGTGTTTGAACAAAGGCGCCTGAGATAACAAACGTGAAAATCATACGTAATTCGGATCGGTAAATAACAAAGGCCGTAATAGGGTACCATTTAATTAAGGCGTAACCGCATTCATAATCGGTATCCTGGAAATGGGTTACTTGTTCCCAAAAAATGCAAGTAACGTATACAAGAAATATTTTCATTTTTTTCTTTTGTGACTAAATTATTTAGAAATATCATACGCTCTCATTTTATTCCTCTGTATTGACTACTTGTGTACAGCTCGAGGTAATTCTTTGTAGTAATTGAATACTGACTACAGTGGAATAGGCTGAAAATTCATCGGCCAGTAAAATAAACATGTATGTATGTATGTATGTATGTATGTATGTATGTATGTATGTATGTATGTATGTATGTATGTATGTATGTATGTATGTATGTATGTATGTATGTATGTATGTATCTATGAACAATGAATATATCAATCATTTTGATCCTTTACAATGAGGACACCTGGAATGTTGTTGCCATATTAGAGAGTCATCCAATAATATCACACCCTCTCCACCCATACATTAGTATTGTAGAGTGGTCGAAAGTGCATTGTGAGAGAATGAGGGTGCATGGTGGAAGCGACGTGTGTCCCAGCAGCTGTTTTGAGAGGATGTGAGCAACATCGATAGTTAATGTTTCTGTTTGTCATCTCTCAGTCTAGTTCTTTTTATATATCTTTCTACATGTATTTTGCCATTAACTAAAGTTTACATATTTCAGAACTTTTTCCTTACGATATTTTTTTCCATTGTTTCAGTCGTGGAAGCGTTTTTCCTAGCAGATGACGGTAAATACTTGGAGCTGGAGTTTTGCCCGTAAGTTTCTCTCTCTCTCTCTCTCTCTCTCTCTCTCTCTCTCTCTCTCTCTCTCTCTCTCTCTCTCTCTCTCTCTCTGGCATATGGAAATTAGCACGACCAAGAGTTTATTAGAAAAACTCATCTCATCAAATATATAATAATGTACATATTGGTAAGTAGTGTGAAACTGGAGCACACCCTATATGTTTTGCTGCAGTTACGCGCACAGAGAACAATCATTAGCTTTATTTAATTGGGTTTAGTGATTTTTATTACGGAAATTGTAGTATTTTATCAAATCTATTTATTAAGATAGCACGGTAGTTGGGATACTCATGTGAACCTCTTTTTTTGAATAAGCTAACACATTCGCGTCTTACTACGCTAGTTATTATCAGTTTTATTTATTCTTACGGTATCTCAATAAGAATTGGATAGTATAGTATGACGCCCTTGTGAGCCCAACATATGATTTCTTTATGTCAGTGGGTTGGTGTGAAAATATAATACTGCAGTAACTATCAAAATTTATGTTCCTGACAGAACTTACTGAAAAATATAATAATTAGTTATCAGATTTTGTAGTAAGATTGTCAGACTGGTTTGATTCAGTTTTGTACAATATCATTTGTGGAAATTATCCCTTCAACTCCGTGTGTTGAGAGAGAGAGAGAGAGAGAGAGAGAGAGAGAGAGAGAGAGAGAGAGAGAGAGAGAGAGAGAGAGAGAGAGAGAGAGAGAGAGAGAGAGAGCATAACTGATTCAGATAAACTGGTGGTTAGGATAGACATAATCAGATAAACTGGCGGTTAGGATAGACATAATACTTTGAAAATGTATAATTGTACTAGTTTAAAAAAACTGTAAAGACTGTAATTAGCCGAAGCCAAATATGTGTTCTGTATATTTTCAGTCACGGGCAACATCTTGTACTACTTTTGAACGGAAAGAGGAATATGTGGAAGGTATTTTCTACATTCTCCTGCAAATTCAATCCATTTTGCTGGACGAACGTCATAAACGAAACACGTGAATAAGTACCAATGTTCCATAACAGGAAATTGTCGGCCACAAAATGATGGCGAGTTTAGGTATTTTGGGATCCTTCACTGAACGCATGAAAAACTACCAGCCATGATGAGCCCAATCATTTCTACTTTAACACTTTGGTACACAAATGAGTATATAAAATCACAAGCTGAAATCTGTTCCAGTCTTTGGTACACAAATGAGTATATAAAATCACAAGCTGAAATCCGTTGCAGTCTTTGGTACACAAATGAGTATATAAAATCACAAGCTGAAATCCGTTGCAGTCTTTGGTACACAAATGAGTATATAAAATCACAAGCTGAAATCTGTTCCAGTCTTTGGTACACAAATGAGTATATAAAACCACAAGCTGGAATATGTTAAGTCTTTAAATTACCTTAGCCCTAAATGGTATGAAAATGCTCTTTCATATTACTATTAACGTCGCCATTATTTCGTGGTCTGAATAGTCTTGACCACTAGACCATGCAGGCATATTGACCTTAATGATATTGCTAAGAATTCTCTGAGTCTGTGTCGCCGATTGCTTAACGATTCTTAAATTTATTTACCATTTGGCGGATTGAGGAATTTATAATTTTCTTCGTATACATATTGTCAGTCACAAATCATGTCCTTGTTGTTTTTCATTTGTTTATTACGACGATGACCATGCCATCACTAACTGGTTTAGTTTTTCTGGGTACGCAGTTGGTTGACCATGCCAATTGTGTTCTAAAATGTCTGTTGCTCACAGTACAAGAGATGCCTATTGAATTACCTGATCAATAGATGATGTGCTGCAGTCATGATATTTTCGTTGCTCATGATTATGCACTTCTCCAAAGTTCAAAGTCTTTGTTCCAGTATGGATAAGGTTACTTCAGGTGGAGCGATTTTCGTGCAAGATATTCGCAAGACTGAGAGTCAAAGTTGAAATATTTCAGGATAGATTAAGGGAATCTTTGAAGCTATTCTTCAGGACAACCCAAAATTGCTTTCTCTCCTTCAGCTCACCCGAAAAAAAGCTTCTTTGGTAGTTGCAGTTCTGACATTCTGGTTAAGTGGACTGCACATCACATCTGTGATTTCATCAACAGAGTGTGGATGCTAGGAATGCATACCCGTGTGAGAATCTCGTGAGTGTTGGACCCTGTCCTGCCATCTTATCTTCATCAGTTTCCTCAGGACGTTGGCTTCGTAGACCTTACGTTGTGTTTGATACTTCTGCGTTGCCACACATTTTCACGTAGTCTTCCAAAGGCCACACATTCTTTAGCAACTGTCTGTTGGTTTTATCATCGATGTGAACTGCACGTGACAGTATACTGCCGAGACAGGTAAACTTCCACTGTCAGGATGGTTTGGTCATTAGGCGTTGTAGTAGGTTCTACATAAGGCTTTCTGGTGCTGGTTGGTGCTTCATCTCTGTCTTCATGATACTGATTGTAAGACCGAAAATGTCCAAGGCTGAAGAGAAGTGGTCCATAATTTGTTGCATGTTAGACTCAGATTTGACACTCAGGGAATTGTCATTAACAAGTAGGAGATGAAGACCAGTCACCTTTTTGTAACTTAGTCTTTGCCTTTAGTTTCCTCATATTGAAGAGCTTGCCTTCAGTCCTGTATTTGATGTCAATACCAGTGTCATAGTCACGAAAGGCATCTGTGAGCATGGCAAAGAACATCATAGTTAAGATATTTGGGCCTGCTTGACTCGATTGTTGATTGGGAAAGGTTCTTGTTACTTAGTGTTGACCAGGACCTGAGCAAGCATGCCATCATAGAATTGCCAAAACATTACGATGAAGTTCAATGTGCAATCGAATTTTTGCTGTTAATTTCCAAAGACCTCCACGGCTGACTGTATCAAATACTTTTGTTAGGTCGATGAATGTCGTGCATATGTTGGAGTTTTGTTACTAGCATTTCTTAAGGAGCTTACGAGGCACAGAGACCATGTCCGTGTTTGTTCACCTATTCCCGAAGCCACATTAACTCTCAGGCAGAAATTCATGATCAGTGTGCTGCACAGCGCACTTAAACACAATTCTTGCGAGGATTTTCACGGCTATTGATAATTGTTGCAGGACTGTCTCTTGCCTTTTCTCGTGTACAAGTGGACAAAGGATGCATAATTTTACTCCTGGGGTTTAATTCCTTGAACCCACATTCACTGGAAGCGTTCAGTCAGTTGTTGTACCATGTCCTAGCTTCAGACGATGTAGACTTCTCAATTTCAGTACGTTTGGAGAATTAGCAAGTTATCTGTTGATTTCCATTAGAGCAATAGATCAGTTGCTACCTCACTGATAGATGCTTGTAGATTGAGGATGTTGTTGAAGTGCCTTGCTTGTCTTTGTTATATCGCTTACTTTTTTAGTTTGGTGCTGTCAGAACCCAGTATATGAGATGTTCCAGATGACTACGCCTTCGAATGTATTCAAAGCATTATAGAAGTTCATTATGTCATTCCTATCTGTGTATGACTGAATCTCAGTCACGAGTCTTTGCTGCTCATCAGTCACGAGTCTTGCAACTCTCAGAGTTTGCATTGGACAGACCTTGCCTACTTAGATGATGAAGTACTATCTTCTAAGTAGGCTTTTTGCAGTTGATATTTATCAGTCAGTATTCTCTGTTTTGCAGCATATTTCGGATGAAGCCAACCGTGATGATGTTTACATGTTGCGACCGAGGGTTTTGGATGCAACTGAGTACATCTCTGAAGGATGCCCAGTTTTCCTAGACATTCTCAGAGTTGGCATCAACTGCTTTCTAGTCGGCTGCACTATTCTTCAACAAATGCCTGTTTCTTCTCTCATTCTTGTTTTGAAACACTGAACTTTTGGGATACTTATTGGCCTTATAGTCGTATGTTAGACTGAATCAGGTTATTCACCTTGGAGACTATCAGTCTGTAGTAAGTCCAGCATTCTGCACTAATCAAGGCGTTCATGACGTGGACATACTGCATATCTCTTCTGCTGACAATAACATAGTGATAGATATGCCAGTTCTTGGAGCGTGGGTGCATCCACGAAATCCTTTTGCGGTTTGGTTGCTGTGTTTACAAAAGTCATTGTTTTTTGTTGATGGAATAATTGTATTAAACTTACTTGTTGAAACGAGCTGATTATTTGCATGTTTAAAATTTACCTTAAATTTGACATTCTCAACAATTTACAGAGGGATTTAAAAAAATGTTTACTTACTCAGTGTTTAGGAAAAGTGTGATACAACACACAGTTTGCAGATTTTCCTGGGAATTGCGGAATTCTCGTTGTTTCTGTAGATTTATGAGTAAAATGCTCTTTTTGCAGATTCTATACCAGAATAATTGTTCACTTTCATATGAGTAAAACAATTCAAGTTTCGTCTTGTCCGTGAATAGTATTCATACCTTTGTCACTGAGCAAATAATGATACCATTATGAATTTTGATTTGTGACCAGTCCGAGTGTCATAGGTAGAATGATGCTAATATAAGAATTCCGGTCTTGGTACTTAATACATTGGAGTAGAATGTACTTTATTTGTGTATTACAAAATTTAGAATTAAATATGACTGATGGCAGTTGATTAATGCTCCAACACTGATGTTCCTCACAATTTGTTAACGCACCGTATAACTTACTGAATGTGTAGGTGTTTCGTATTTCGTATCGATCATATGAATTATCAAATTGTTTTAGGACAAATTTTAACCGAAAATTTCATCATCCTTCCATGGAAACATAATCTTTTTCTATTTTTAGGACAAATTACCATTGAAATTTTCATCTTGCATCCATGGAAACGTGTGGTCTGGTGAAGCCTATATTCCTGTTGAATATTTCCCGCCGAAGGTGTCCAAATTTAACGCTTATGCCATCCAGGGGTCTGATACTAGCAGACAGTACGAAGCGCTGTACCCTGTAACCACAGGACAACATCAAGAACCTGACTTGTAATTAATTTTCTTGTTGTTGACGTGTCTTCTTTCACTGCCGCCTTCTTCTTCTCCTCCTCCCTTCTCTTAGCACGCAAACAGAACATTATGTTGGTACATCATCACATACTTGTATATTTTGGTACAGCATCACATACATGTAGATTGTCGTAGCTGAACTGTTTCTCCTACATAATATCTTTTCCAGACAAACATATCTTTTGGAAAATAATGTTACACAATGTTATATTCTGTTAACTGAAGAAGAATTTTCAATAATAAGACCTAAATAAATAAATTCATCATTATCTTTTAATTAATTAATTAATTAATTAATTAATTAATTAATTAATTAATTAATTAATTTATTTATTTATTTGTATCAGTCACAGACTGGAATACTTTCAGAAGATTGATTTCCAACGTATTGTCAACGGAAATTGGTCTGCAGATTATACATCGAGTTCCTGGGAGATATAGAAGGACTGACAGAGGCACGGATAAACGCCTTTTGAATATTGCTTATTTTGGAGAAGATTATTATTATTATTAAGTTTTGATCTTTAATCCAGATGATAGACAGACAGATTGACTGAATTTCAGAGAGATAAGAGACCCCGAATGATTTACAGAGATATAAATACATTTGTTGTGATATTGATTTCATGAATTTGCTACGATGAGTATACTTGTCAATCCAGGATGGAAGGGCTAAGGACAGACTGACGAACGTACACTGGAACAGATGTATACTTTTGATTTCATGTTATATTTAATTTCATTGTACAAAAAGATAGCCAATTAAAGACAAAATAAAAACTTGTTTAAAGTGATATATTTAGTATTTTCACACCTTTATATATTTAATGTACAGTCTGATGCTTACATTTCAACGCATGCGATAAAAATGCGATTACACAAAGTCGTTATAAATCATAGACTTCATGAAAGCAAACAATCAATGAAATTCATAAAATAGCATGGTGAATAAAAGACTAATATCATATGAACTTTGCATTATTGTGCTCCTTTTCTTGACAGTCTTCACTCAGAGGTATCTGGGCAAATAATCGATGATTACGAAGCAAAATAGAAATAATCAGCCCGACCGTATTAGACTGTTTACCACAATTCGAGTGTGTGTGTGTGTGTGTGTGTGTGTGTGTGTGTGTGTGTGTGTGTGTGTGATTTGGGATCTTCAATGCAGCTTTTTAAAAAATTCAGTCATATCACTACGTTGTATGCAGTGTGGCAGTTTATAGTGATGTTTATAGTGATGTCTAGCACTGGGGCATCATGCCGCAGACATGTAGCATGATATCACACCCAGTCCAATTATCCTGACACCAGGCCGACCATTCTTAACACTAACCTCTTAATGGTGAACGCCACGCAAAGCCACTGTTAGTACCATTATTGTAAGTCTTTGGTATGACTCGGCCGGGGCTTGAACACACGACCTTCCGCTTCCGAGACGGACGTTCTAATCATCACCGGAGCGGTCACCACAAATATGTATGTATGTATGTATGTATGTATGTATGTATGTATGTATGTATGTATGTATGTATGTATGTATGTATGTATGTATGTATGTATGTATGTATGTATGTATGTATGTATGTATGTATGTATGATATCAAATATACCATGGATATATGTTAGATACCGCGGCTATAGTTAAAATCTACGAGAACCCAGCTTTTTCGGGTGTGAAAAGTCACACGTGGAAGTCAAAAGCTTTGTTTAAGAACAAAGAACCCCTACTGGTGTCGTAAATCTCACCACGTTGACAGACGGCCAGGGGGTATTGTCTGCTAAGCTGAATGGAACAGTGTAGAATCGAGATCCAATTGGAATTGAGAAAGGGTGTGGTCTTTGATCTCTTAATTTGTCTGCAACTTTTATGGCGTATAAAACCGACTGTCTATCTCCACCCTCACTCCCCCATAAAAAAAAACCACAAGAGAAAAAAAATGACCGGTATGTGTCCAAAAATGAGTTTTCTTTACTGTTAATAGTATATCATGGAAATGCTTTACTGTTAATAGTATATCTTGGAAATGCTTTACTGTTAATAGTATATCTTGGAAATGTTTAAAATGCAGGAACTGCACCGTTACACTATTTGTTACAAGACCTGACTTTGGCTTATCAAAATGGAATTAACCAATCAGTGCATTTTAAAAGCTGTGATTAATATGTAATTGGAAGTTGTCCGACATAATATATAAAAAATGATACAATTTTACCTTGAAAAATTAAATAGAATGCATTCATTGCAAATACGTATCGCAATTAAGTCATCAACAGCTTACATTTTGTATGTGTACATATAAATCCATTTGCAAGCAAATTCCAGGCTGGAAAAAAAAATGGCCGGAAACCCCAAGAGAGCTACATATTCTAATACTGGGAACAAGTTTTTCCCAAAGTA
This sequence comes from Unio pictorum, assembly GCA_030141615.1. Taxonomy (NCBI): domain Eukaryota; kingdom Metazoa; phylum Mollusca; class Bivalvia; order Unionida; family Unionidae; genus Unio; species Unio pictorum. Next base: position 23,360,417 of record JARLTB010000218.1, on the reverse strand, counting down.
AAATTTTCAAAAGTATAATCCAAATTTTTTCTTTTTTATTCACCAATCATTTGATCATTTTATCAGTGGAATGTCCGACAGTACATAGAGCAGCGTGTCCGAATTATATCGGTATAATAATACTATGGTTCAGTACCGTGGCACTGCTTTTGTAATGCGACAATAATCCACGTATTTCTGCTGTCATTATAAGATTAAGCAATCATAGTTGGTTCTACTATGTCATCAAGGAAAACCCAGAAAGAAACAAGACTGCGAATGTCTGTGTTTTGTCAACATACATAAACAGTTTATATTTGGATTGATACATTAAATGTCTGTGATCTGGTCTCCCTGATTTTTTTTGTAGAAATGGACACTTGCCGTAGGGTTTGCTTCTTTTTAGCTAATTTTAGCTAAAGTTAATGGACACGTTTAAATAATAATTAATATAATACTAATCCTAATTGGCGTGTAGTGTAATGACTAAATAAAAATCCCACACGGAAAGTTAACAGATAACTGCCAGTATAAAGACAAGATTAATGATGTCGGATTAACGATAACATGATTCGTGCGTGATAAGGCAAAGACAGATAAACCTAAACTAAGGACAAGTTTCTGGTTCAGGCTAACTATTATAAAGCTCACAGGCATGGATACACCATCCAAAAAAAGAGAAGAAAAACATGGAAATGGTTCGATTATCTTTTATTTTCTTAATCGATTTAGATTATGTGTGCAAACTTGTGGACTTGGAATTGGTAGAACTGATGGAGAGTTACATGTATAATGTGCACGGGTGTACGCACATAGTGGTAATCGTGGGGGGCACTTGATAGGCCTACCACCTCCCGATTTAACCTCAAAATATGTTTTGGCTTACATCCACAAAACTTAGACCTACATGTTTGCCTACCTACTCCGCCTCCAAAAAAATTATTTAGCGGACGCCCTTGATAATGTGTACAATTTATATAGTGAAGAAAAGTAGGTGAAAAATGATGATTTCGGCAATCCTGAGGGTAACTGCAGTCATTTAACAGGCAACCAGAAAACCAGATTTGCCATGGGACAACTATGGATTTAAAAGTTGTTCTAACCATAAAATTCACTCGGGATTAGTTAAATGCAACAATCTCTCTCTCTCTCTCTCTCTCTCTCTCTCTCTCTCTCTCTCTCTCTCTCTCTCTCTCTCTCTCTCTCTCTCTCTCTCTCTCTCTCTCTGATACGCTCATACAAATATAACAGATAATGAGATAAAGAAAAAAATGTAGGCATAATAAAAAATGACAGCTGGACATACAGTGATGGGCAATCAAGAAGAGAAGTAACAAATTACATAATTATGTACAATGAACATGACAATGCAAGAGACGAACAGACAGCAAAAGCATAAAGTCATACATATAGATCTGTACCACTGCATGTATGGAGTAAGCAGACAGACATATGCACATCGACATAGCGGTATACTAAGAATAAGCAGACAGACATATGAACATCGAATATAGCGGTATACTAAGAATAATCAGATAGACATACACATCGACATAGCGGTATACAAAGAATAAGCAGACAGGTATATGCACATCGACATAGCGGTATACTTAGAATAGGCAGACATATATGCACATCACCATAGCGGTATACTAAGAATAAGCAGACAGACAAGCACATCGATATAGCGGTATACTAATAATAATCAGACATACACATCGACATAGCAATATACTAAGAATAAGCAGACATGCATATCAACATAGCGGTATACTAAGAATAAGCAGACATGCATATCAACATAGCGGTATACTAAGAATAAGCAGACATGCATATCAACATAGCGGTATACTAAGAATAAGCAGACATGCATATCAACATAGCGGTATACTAAGAATAAGCAGACATGCATATCAACATAGCGGTATACTAAGAATAAGCAGACATGCATATCAACATAGCGGTATACTAAGAATAAGCAGACAGACATGAACAACGACATAGTTGTATACTAAGAATAAACAGAAATGCACATCGACATATCGGTATACCAAGAATAAGCAGACAGACATATGCACATCGACATAACGGTATACTAAGAAAAAGAAGACATGCACATCGACATAGCGGTATACAAATAATAAGCAGACATGCACATCAACATAACGGTATACTAAGAATACGCAGACAGACATGTTCACATCGATATAGCGGTATAGACCGCACTGATGGCCTAGTGGTGATAGCGTCCACCGCGGAAGCGGAAGGTCGTGGGTTCGATCCCCGGTCGAGTCGTACTAAAGTCTTACAAAAATGGCACCAACAGCGGCCTCGCTTGGTGCTCAGCGCTAAGAGGTTAGTGTTAGGACTGGTCGGTCTGATGTCAGGATAATGTGACTGGGCGGGACATCATGCTACATGTCTACGGCAGAATACCCCAGTGCTACTCATCACTATAAACTGCCAGATTGCAGACATCGTAGCGATATGACCGAAAAATTGTTAAAGCTATCACACACACACACACACACACACACACACACACACACACACACACACACACACACACACACACACAGAGCGGTATACTAAGAATAAGCAGACAGACATATTCACATCAACATGCGATATACTAAGAATAAGCAGACAGAGATTAAGTAAACACAAAGCTAAGCGACATAAAACAAATTCGACAGGTATCATATATATGTCATAGAGAAATATGATAATAGCCTAAACCTGATGCATCAAACGTACATAATATGCACGCCGTGGAAATCAAGGTAAATATTATTGGATAAATGTCACATCTCATTAAAAACAACACATTGAACTCAAGATCGGGAATGGAAAGCAGTTGAAGTTGAAATAATATTTACCACGTATCCAAATACATTTGCAGCTTGCAGACATGAATAATTATAAATGGCGACCAGTTAAAGGAGAAAAAATAAATATACGTTGAGTCAAGAAAACGATATTTTAAGATAACAAATCAACGGGGAAAGTTACAAATTCAGCTTGTTGCTATCGATAAAATTGATGTCATTTATAAATAATACAATGCGTGCACGTGCACCAACATATTGCTTTCCCACAGTAGTACGTGTGATTTGGATTTGTAATAAGTCACATTGTCCTGACAGCAGGCCGACCATTCCTAACACAAACCTTCTAATGCTGAGCACCAAGCGAGGCAGCTGTTAGTACTATTTTTAGTCATTGGCATGACTCGGCCGGGGTTCAAACCAACGACCTACAGCATTCTAAGCAGACGTTCTCACCACTAGGCCACCGGAGCGGTAGTATGTAGCAGCGTTCTTAAGCGACTCATTACAATAGTGGTTAGATTGTGCTATCGAACAAACAGAACAATCAATACTGGAGTGTACACAAAATTTCATTCATTACATTGATCATTTCTTTTAATTATAAGACTGTTGAAATTGAAAACGAAATGAATCGGATTATTAATGGCATTCCCAATAATAATAGTTATTCAGACGAAAAAGACCATCAACAGATTTTAAAGCACAGACTGATACACCAATTGTTGTTGTTATTGTAGGGTTGAACGCCATTTTTCAGCACACGATAGGCTATATACATGGCGGCCAGTATTAATGGTGGAGGAAGAACTGGGAAAATCCCCGGAAAGAACCGCCGACCCACTAGAAGCTGTTGCAATCTTTCTCAAATAGCCACATTGGCTGAATCTGAGACTCGAACCCACGCAGACAGAGGTGATATGGCAGTGATCCGCTACAGAAATACCTTTTGACCACTCGTCCACTAGAGAAAATCGTCAATGGACTCTTCTTTGTCATTGAACCGCGGAATATTATCTGTACCATCCAGTGGTCGATAATCAGTCGTACACTCCTTCCAGAACTCGTACTGGAGTCGTCCCTATCGTGGTCCTAACTTCTACCTTAGTTTCTCCATTTCGAGAGCATGCGCAAACTCTCTTTTGACATTTTGGCCAGCTCCAGCTTTCTCTGTGTCTTTCAGTCCGCTGATATCTTGACCTTGATATCTGGGCCTCTTTCTATCGGATGCATTTTCGACCTTTGATTCATTCCTTGATTCTCTCCTCTATAAACGCTGCCAAGCGATCTCCCTCGTATCTGAGATCTTCCAATTCACGTCACTGTACTCTTTAATCATTTGTCTTTATGTAGCCATTTAACGATGATACTAAAGCAAGTGATACCTTGTATCGACTTATTAACCCATTGATAGATCTTACAGATTCCTAACCAAATATATACCTGTTAGAACCACTAACTGCACTCAGGTAAGATAACTTTTAAGATAATTTTCCCAGATATTTACATCACAATTACTGCAAGTAATTAAAATCTACCAAAAAATGCGAATATCAAAATATAACATACACAAGAAAAATCATAAAGATTAAAAATACACAGGATGGAAATTATCTCACAACTGTTCACTAATACTTCATAAGAAATAAAATTTTAGGTCGTAAAGATAATATTTATGTTTAATTCACATCCAGGACGAAACACCCACTGTGGCTGGGTTGTTATGGTTGGGGTGGGGGTGCTTCCAATATTTTATTTAAATTAATATAGAAGTCCCACCTAGGCTCGTTTATGTAGGAAGTGAAATTAGTGATAGAGAGAGGTAAAGCTCCAAGCGCCCAGTCAGCAATGCCGACAGTTAAATTATTGAGTACCTAAAAAGTGAGATTCAAATGAATAATAATTTAATACCACTCAATAATCAATGACAATAATTCACCAATCACTCTTCTTCCTCTCGACACTGCAACATCATATTACATCACTTGATATGTAATGTGAGATAGCTTTTCACCTGTCGTTGTATTCTACTCCTCTGTGTATTCTATCCTATTGTTCCAATTATTTCTCCTATTCCACCCGACTTGCTCCATTTCTTTATCCTCTCGACTTCTCTATACTTCTCCTCCTTCTTCACTTTCTTCTCCTAGACTCCTTGTCTTCTTCCTCGACTATCTCCTGACTACTTTGTCGACTCCGACTGTTCTGCCAGTCTTACTTTCGTCTCTCTTCTTAGAGACTCATGACTAATAATAGCGGAAGTGTGTCCCCAAAAATCTTCCTGCGAAAACAAAAGGACGTTAGTGTGAAGTGGCAAATTTCAGTCGATCTATTAATTAGACATTAGTTGAGGCCAGCTAGCCATTAGTTAGATTTATGACGACACGCTATGATAAAGGGTTGTCTGTAGAGTCTAGTACGACCGTTGTACTAATTAAAAGTTGTTATTCAGCATCTAGGCTGACCACTGTCTACATTTTAAAGTTTCATTTATCAAGGAAAGTGTCAGAATTGAGAAAATGCAGAGATTCGGTTACTTAAAACCAAGCATGTCATATTGACCATGACGTAAGCGACTTTTATAGCAAAGCGGGAGAAAATACATTTGATTCTGATCGGTCACGGTTAAATAAAGGGTGTGTTTTCAAACGAAGACATTTAGAACATAATATTGCACTAGCTAAATTAGAAGCCAGTCTTGACATTGCTCTATAAGAGAGTCAGAGGTAGAATTATTTAGTAAGGACTCCGGATGTTATTTGAGAGAAATACATTCAAAAGAAAGCGTGGTCGAAAACCACCAAACCAAGGGTCGATTGACACACCAAAAACACAATGGTACTGTCACAATTCCATGTATATTGTTGATGCAATTTATATGATGTTTGCTTACTTTACAGGTCTGCATGATTTCGTTTGATACATTTGTATAATTGATTTAATTTGATGCATTTGTATAATAATATGTTTTGTATTATGAATCGGAAGTGCTTGCATGAATTCATTTGATACAGTTGTATAATAATGTGCTTTTGAATTATGAATCGAAATTCTTACCTTAATTCTTAGTTAAGAATGACGTAGTGTTAATTTATGTCGTAAAACACTATGCCGAGTTATGAATAGGAAGTGTTACGTTAATTCTTGAATTTATCACCTTGTTTGAATAATGATTGTGTTCTAAGAATTTAATGTATTACATTAGTAAGGGGTTACGAGAATACATATGAATTCACCGAATTTTGATTTCATGGATGATTTAGCGACAGTGTATTCTTTGCGCTGTGTAAATTATGGGGCCCGAAATCAAAGCCTCGATGTATAATTCGCAATGTGTGTAACTACATTCATTTGAGGACATGTGTAGTTAATTACTAACCGTAAAGTTATTATCACTGATAGAAAAAAACAGTATCTGATTTTTCGAACCAGGAATAATGGAAAGTCTCAACTGCAACCATTGTAACGAGAGACTTAGAATTGTTTTAATTTTCTTTTGAAAGGGAGAACATAGCTTGTTGGGGAAGATCGTGAAGTTACGCGAATAGCGACGTACACTTTGGAAAAAGAATTGGGAAACGGAAATTGCAGTGAACGCATGATACAGTGGACAAGTCCAGAATCAAGCGGAAACATCAACGAGTGCAGAGTATCTAGAAATTGGACGAGACAGTAACTTCTTGAAACAACATTGATTGAACAGTGAACGAGGATCGAGAAATAACAGGTTATGAAAATCGAACAAGGCATTGACTTCGATTGTACAACTCGATCCTATGATGATTTGAAACTATCAGTAATAGATCGGCTAATTTGTTTAAATCTATTTCAAATCTTATTGTAATTCGGTGAAAGTTGTATTTCTAAACCGCGTTTATTCCTAATGAAAGGAAGTTTCATAATTGTGTATGTAATTGATTAAATTATTTGTTTATCTGTACGGGGGCTCGGAGTTGTTTGTTCAATATACCTGCTCAGTTTACTCTTTCTATTCTCATACTCGAACCGGGCAATTATATAGAGGGCGGTCATCTCTTAGATAACGAGTATTAAAAGGGAGTGGGTTGTATTATTATTATTATATGTTGTACAATACCCCTTGACAAAGTGGGACTTAACACGTACCCTTTGACAAGCGGGGCTTATACAATACTATACGAATAACGCTCATAACCCGCGAGTAACTTTGACAGTCAGCATATTTCCTTAGCTATCTCGTCTCATACTAACCAATAATTGATCAGCAGATAAAGACAATTAAAAAAATTTTGTGGTCAAAATAAAATATCAGTCTGATGAACTTCATTCGGAACAATGACATCAAAATGCGCATAATCGATTCGTTTAGTTGGTGGTAGATAAATTTGCCATATAACCAATCTGTTGCAGTATAATGTTTGGCATCTGTCGTTTTGGCGAGTTTACTAATCGCTGCTCTGAATCTCCAGTATCCTATTGGACTATAATAAATGGATTCCATGATATTAATTACCAGACCCTAATACTAGTTTACCTTTCACTGCAGATTTTACTAAGCAATTTGCTCATGATTCTTTTAATTTTTTTAAATAGAATTTAACGCGTGAATTCATTTTACATCTTCAATATCTCCATGATGCTGATTGTTACTTTTATAAGCTAGAACATAAGTCTGACACGCAATTTCATTTCACGGATATTCACTTGGTCTTGATTGATCTTGATTGTCAAGTCGGGTGTCAAGTCGAGTTCCAGGACCGCAGTAATTATATCATGGAAGGTGTTTTTCTGCTGGATATTTAGTCTACAGATTTTCCTAATTTTGCTGCAATGTCACCTCGTTTTTCATATATAAATTTGATTCTTCAGCGGAGATAAATTAATTATTTTTGGTACCACATTGTTCACACCTACCAATTTTTTTAGTGCTGGTGTTTTTTCCTCATTCTGATGGTTATTAATTCTCCTGTAGAAGCACGCCCCTTGCATTTAACACAATATAGATTCATATTATTTATTACACACCATGTATGTAATTGATTTTTCGGCAGCAAGAAAACGAGAATCGGCTAAACACCATGCAGCGCTACCAGATTATATACGGATGATCATAATAGATCCAAATGGGAGTGGTAAAACGCAACTGCTACTTAATTTGATAATGAGATGGTTAAACTGGGGCAAGTTGTATTTAGTTGCACCATCTGTAGATTATCAAAGATGCTATTATGTACTTAAGGATTTTAATGAAAACGCAAAGTTGTTGGATGAGCGTGGTAATAATGTCATTGAATTTGTTACTGATATCAATGAAGCGCCATCTGTAGATGATATTGATAGATTTATTAATAAATTAGTTGTATACGATGATGTGATGCTGGACAAACAATCGAATCCAGCTAGAATATTATCCCGAGGTAGACAGAAAAACACTGATGGGATTTATGTTACTCAGCGGTATACACAGATACCTAAGGTGATTAGAGATAACTAATATCTTAGCTATGTTTAACGGAGTTGATAATCTGACGTTACGTAATATTCAGTAGACCTGGTGTAGCGGTAATATTGACATAATTAAGTTTAGAAATTTATTTAGTCAGGCACAGTCAACCCCGCATGGATTTAAAACAATATATTTACATGATCCACGGTCGAGATACAGAATTGGTCTTGATAAAACTTTTGGTTCATATAACAAAGATTTAATTTACAGCAGCAGAGAGGGCGTGACCTCGATAAGAGGTAATCGGAATAAACATCGCGTGCATACTTTTTAAAATTGTTTTATTAAAAATAAACAGTTCGTAACAAAAATAACTAACCGAGTGAGTCTCTCGAAAGTTAGAGGCTTAAGTACATATATATATATATATATATATATATATATATATATATATATATATATATATATATATATATATATATATATATATATATATATATATATATATATATATATATATATATGTTGGTCTGTTCGCCCTCTCTGCTGCTCCTCTTGTAGTGCGGTGTTATTCCAAATGATATGATATTGGACCCTTCTATCACACAGGTGCTCGACGCGAGCTTGACGTGAAGGAGAAAAAAATAATCTAAAGGGGGTAATCTAAGGTATTTTTTTATCACTCTGCATGATTTTTTCCCTTTAGATTATTTGTTTTATTTCACATCAAGCTCGCGTCGAGCACCTGTGCTCATACTATATAAATATTATATGATAGAGAGGGTCCTATATCAGAACGGGTCATGGAAGTAATCTAAGGTATATTTGTCACTTTGTATGACTTTTTTCAGTTAGATTATCCCCCCCCCCATCAACATCAAGCTTGCGTCCAGCACCTGTGTGCGAACTTTATGATACTAAATTTATTCACGATACATTCATATAAACAGTACCCCCCAACCGCCGCAACAATTGTATTGGTAGACATGTCCCAAGTGTCGAATTTCTGACGTCAGAATAAAAAGCTTATGCTTATTCTTCAGATATCGGACGTTTCTGAAAAGAAACATGTATTCAGGATTTATACAGGAGGTCAACATTTATTGACCTCGTAATGTACTTGCGATGAAATTATACGGCGACACTGCCATAACCCGGTTTGTGACGGACGAAGCCATTCAATTGTATGGGTAAAGAGCGGGACAGTTTTTCTATGTATGAGCTCAAGCTAAAATAAAAAGGTAAAGGAGAAGATGGAAGGGGTGGACGGGTGGTTTTACATGTGTTTGGTAGTGACCAAATCTGCTTCTGTCAATTTGGGCTGTAAACTTGTTTAGAATGATGTTCTCACATTATAGTCATCAAGCCATGGTGTTTATGCACTGTATATTTATCAATTCATGGTGTACTGTCATTATACAGGGTAGTCATCAAGCGATGGCGTTACCACACTTTATCAGTGAAGTAGATGAGACATAAGCATGAGACTAAACCTATCCAGAGGAGAAAAGAGGAGAAAGAGAACATACGTATGTTAAAAAATATTTATGAAACCCATTACCAAGCTACCCCCTCCCCTCCAAATAATAAAGTACTCAGGAAGTGTCCTGCCTATTATAAAGATCAGAATAGTGCTCACATACTTGCCAGTGTATCCATATGTACTGTATTGCCATTGAATTCATATATACTGTATTACCAGTGTACTCATATGTACTGTATTGCCATTGAATTCATATATACTGTATTACCAGTGTACTCATATGTACTGTATTGCCATTGAATTCATATATACTGTATTACCAGTGTACTCATATGTACCGTATTGCCATTGAATTCATATATACTGTATTACCAGTGTACTCATATGTACCGTATTGCCATTGAATTCATATATACTGTATTACCAGTGTACCCATATGTACTGTATTGCCATTGAATTCATATATACTGTATTACCAGTGTACCCATATATACTGTATTGCCATTGAATTCATATATACTGTATTACCAGTGTACTCATATGTACTGTATTGCCATTGAATTCATATATACTGTATTACCAGTGTACCCATATATACTGTATTGCCATTGAATTCATATATACTGTATTACCAGTGTACTCATATGTACTGTATTGCCATTGAATTCATATATACTGTATTACCAGTGTACCCATATATACTGTATTGCCATTGAATTCATATATACTGTATTACCAGTGTACCCATATGTACTGTATTGCCATTGGATTCATATATACTGTATTGCCAGTGTACCCATATGTACTGTATTGCCATTAAATTCATATCTACTGTATTGCCAGAGTATACATATGTACCGTATTGCCATTGAATTCATATATACTGTATTACCAGTGAACCCATATGTACTATATTGCCATTGAATTCATATATACTGTATTGCCAGTGTATCCATATATATGATATTGCCATTGAATTCATATACATATATACTGTATTGCCAGTGTACCCATATGTACTGTATTGCCATTGAATTCATATATACTGTATTGCCAGTGTACCCATATGTACTGTATTGCCATTAAATTCATATATACTGTATTGCCAGAGTATACATGTGTACTGTATTGCCAATGCTTCCATATGTACTATATTGCCAATAAATCCATATATACTGTATTGCCAGTGAACCCATATGTACTGTATTGCCATTAAATTCATATATACTGTATTACCAGCATATCCATGGGGGCCCCAAGTGGCCGAGTGGTCTAAAGCGCTTTCCATTATGAATCACTGCCGTCTCACCTCTGTCTGCGTGGGTTTGAGTCTAAGATTCGGCTAATGTAGTTATGTGAGAAAGCTTGCCAGTAGCTTCTCATTGGTCGATGTTTTTTTCCGGGCTTTTCCCGGGTTCTTCCTCCACCAATAATACTGGCCACCATGTATAGTCTATCGTGTGCTGAAAAATGGTGTTAAACCCTAAAAAACAAACAGCATATCCTTGTATACTGTATTGCCAATGAATATATATATACATATATACTGTATTGTCAATGTATCCATATGTACTACACATTTCAATATATATATATATTTCTTTTTCTGTTGTTAAATTGTTATTGACAAGCTGTGGCTATTGTTTTGAAGATATGTTATATGTCCATAAAATCCAACCACAAACGTTGTGCTAATAGGGATATAGTTCAATTATTGGTACTTAGTACCTGATATACAAGATATAGCAGCAGGTCACCATTGGTAATGAATCCAAACTGGGCCAGAGGTTGTAATGGGAGGTTATGTGCAAACACTTATTATCCTTACCCATTTCTCATCTTTGACTGCATACTACACTTATTATCATTACCCATGACATCTTTGACTGCATACTACACTTATTATCCTTCCCATGACTCAACTTTGACTGCATACACTTATTACCCATATCTCATCTTTGACTGCATAAACTTATTATCCTTATCCATATCTCATCTTTGACTGCATACACTTATTATCCTTACCCATATCTCATCTTTGACTGCATACTACACTTATTATCCTTACCCATATCTCATCTTTGACTGCATACACTTATTATCCTTACCCATATCTCATCTTTGACTGCATACACTTATTACCCATATCTCATCTTTGACTGCATACACTTATTATCCTTACCCATATCTCATCTTTGACTGCATACACTTATTATCCTTACCCATATCTCATCTTTGACTGCATACACTTATTACCCATATCTCATTTTTGACTGCATACTACACTTATTATCATTACCCATGACTCATCTTTGACTGCATACACTTGTTATCCTTACCCAGATCTCATCTTTGACTGCATACACTTGTTATCCTTACCCATATCTCATTTTTACTGCAGACACTTATTATCCTTACCCATATCTCATCTTTGATTGCATACACTTATTATCCTTACCCATATCTCATTTTTACTGCAGACACTTATTATCCTTACCCATATCTCATCTTTGACTGCATACACTTATTACCCATATCTCATCTTTTACTGTGTACACTTATTACCCATATCTCATCTTTTACTGTGTACACTTATTACCCATATTTCATTTTTGATATCTAAGGAGGAATACACATATTCACTCAGTGGTAGGCTGTCAGCGCATGTATTAAGGGTCCTACAGTGTGTATTGTATTATTTATTGGTCAACAAGTTGACTGCATATTGTAAATGGGCATTAGATGCCAGGACTGCATGCAGCATGCTTTTCATGTCAGACCTCACCATGATGGCTGACCCAAAGCCTTTGACTTTAATTAGTAAATTGGACTTCTAGGGGTGGGCAATAATAACAGCTTATTAAGTTGATTTTGTTAGAATAATGATTAAATAAATCCCAGATAACATTTATCACAGGATTTTAGAAACACAGTCTAATATCTCAGTGAAGAACATTAATTTTTTTTATATGTTTTTTGCCCTGTCACATATGGTAGGTAGATGGATAGGTAGATTGGTAGGTAGGTAGGTAGGTAGGTAGGTAAGCAGGTGGTTTCTATGTCAACACAATGCTGGATATATGGTGCTGCTTAAAGTTAAAATTTTAAACTTTTAAAAAATTAAAAATTCAAAGATAAAGATTAAAGAATTTTAATTTATTCAGAAAATGGACACAATAACTTTAATTTGAATTTTTTTACATGCATGATAATGCTCATAATGGCTATTGGAGTAAAGCTACAAAAGATTTTATTGTTCTAAACTAATGTTCTGTGTCAGAAGCCTTGACCTTTGAGCTTTTGATCCAAATTCAGTAGATTTCTTTCCTTACCCCAAGTGCAAGCAAACCACAAAGTTTGGTTAAGGTATGTGATATTGAACTAAAATTGTGCATAAACCAATATGTTGTTGTTTCATTCACATTGATCTTGATTTTTTACCTTTTGATCCCAAAAAGTGATTGTTTTCCTCCAGATCCCAGTGCAAGACATTTAGAGTTTGGTAACTGTAGATATAAGTAAACATTTTTTTCTTTCAGTCACAGTGATAAATAACAGGGTTCTTTCATACCTCATGTTTCAGCCATCTACAAAGTTTGGTTAAAGTCTATTATGTAGAAGTAATGTTTCAGTCACAGTGATAAATAACAGGGTTCTTTCATATCTCATGTTTAAACCATCTACGCAGTTTGATCAATGTCTTTTATGTAGAATAATGTTACTGTGCATAAACAATTTATCTTCATGACTCGTACTGCACGAGGTGTTGTCTGTCTCAAGAACTTGAGTAGTATTGCTGGAAGCATTTTGTTAGTAATACGGGGAATTAATTTTAATACTCGTGAAGCACAAGAATCATGCTAATTGATTGATCGCTCACTCACGCACTTCCTCATGACAATCACTTACATTGGTCCACAACATGAGTCCTGGGTCACATCTTGTTTTAAAGTTACCGAATTTAACCACTTACCTCAGTGGGTTTCTTCCTATCCGAAGTGCAATCCATCCACATTGTTTCATGACTGAGTGGTATAGAAAAGGAAAACCGTTTTTTTTCTCCATTCATAGTGACTTGATGTTGACACTGAAATCAGATAGATTCTTTGTTACTCTAGTTGAAGCTACATTTATCTGCAAATTTTGGTAACTGTAAATTTTTGACAATTTAGGAAATTAAATTTGGTAACTATAGATTTTGGATAAGCTGAGAAATAAAATTGGTAACTCTACTCTAGATTATGGACAACTTGTGATGACATTGGTCACTAGATTTTGGACAAGTTGAGAAATGAAATTGGTAACTCTAGATTTTTGGACAAGTTAAGAAATAAAACTGATCATTGTAAATTTTGGAGAAGTTGAGAAATGAAATTTATAATTGTAGATTTTGGACAAGTTGAGAAATAAAATTGATAATTGTAGATTTTGGACAAGTTGAGAAATGAAATTGGTAATTGTAGATTTTGGACAAGTTAAGAAATGAAATTGGTAATTGTAGATTTTTGGACACATTGAGAAATGAAATTGGTAATTGTAGATTTTGGACAAGTTGAGAAATGAAATTGATAACTGTAGTTTTTGGACAAGTTGAGAAATGAAATTGATAATTGTAGTTTTTGGACAAGTTGAGAAATGAAATTGCTAATAGATGGTTTGACAACATCATTGTATAATTAAAAAAGAGGAATGTTTTAATATACGAGGGATTTAAGTAAGAAATAAAGAATTGGATGAAAATATAATATGCAGTTTTCACATATTAGTTTGTCCAGTTACCTCAGCACAAAATAAACCTGCTTGTGGCGTTGTGTGTAAAGCACCAAACAAAAAAAACACTGGTGGCCTAGTGGTTAGAGCATCTGCCTTGGATGCTGGAGGTCAGGGATTTGATCCTCATCTGAGTCATACCAAAGTCTTACAAAAATGGCACTAACAGCTGCCTCACTAGGCACTCAGCATTAAGAGGTTAGTGTTAGGACTGGTTGGCCTGTTGTCAGGATAATGTGACTGAGTAGACATCATGCTACATGTCTGCATCATGATGCCCCAGTGCTAGACAACCCTATAAACTACCACACTGCAGACATCATAATAGTGTGACTGAAAAATTGCTATAGTTTAATTAAAACTCCAAATCACATACACACAACAAACCAAAAATATTAGGTCGAGTTTTAAGCATGATTGTTTTAGAAATGAGTGCTAATTCTGTGCTTGCATAACTTATATCACTGCCTTTACTTTTGTACCATGAGTAATGTATGTAATTATGTCAGTGTAATTTGTTGTACAAGATCCAATAACTTAGCATTAAAGAATGGACCTAGTAGTATATGTACATGGATGTTTGTTGCATTAGGCAGGTAAGTATATATATATATACATGGATGTTTGTTGCATTAGGCAGGTAAGTATAGATGTATCAGCTGTGGTAGATAGTTATTGACAGTGTTTTTAATGATACTGGTCTTACTTTTTGTAATTCTTAGGATGAATGCATTTATTCATAATTGAAATTACAGTTTTATGTCAGTTGAAAAGATTCTGCAAAAAATGAGTTAATCAAAATTAAATGACAAAATACAGTGAAAATGACACAGCAGTGCAAATGTTCTTAAAAGTATGGAAGTCACTGTACTGACATAGGTTAGACAATTTCCAATTTCTAAAAGAAAGTTGAATAATTTTCTTCACATTTTAAAAAATAAAATGGTTGAGAAAGTAATGATTTTTTAAACATCTATTTCCGTCTTTTATATCAAAATTGTATTCATCTCTTTCTCACTCTTTGTTCCAGTCACAGCTGGTCTATTTATGTCATTTTTATATCCGCAAGTACAAAGTTATAATCAATGCTTCAGAAAATGGTTACAGATATAGACTATTAAGGGATATTCATACTTTAACAAAAGGGGTTGGATGTCCACTGTAGTAAGGGATATTCATACTTTAACAAAAGGGGTTGAATGTCCACTGTAGTAAGGGATATTCATATCTTAAAGAAAGGGGTTGAATGTCCACTGTATTAAGGGATATTCATATCTTAAAGAAAGGGGTTGAATGTCCACTGTAGTAAGGGATATTCATATCTTAAAGAAAGGGGTTGAATGTCCACTGTAGTAAGGGATATTCATATCTTAACAAAAGGGGTTGGATGCCCACTGTAGTAAGGGATATTCATATCTTAAAGAAAGGGGTTGAATGTCCACTGTAGTAAGGGATATTCATATCTTAAAGAAAGGGGTTGAATGTCCACTGTAGTAAGGGATATTCATACCTTAACAAAAGGGGTTGGATGCCCACTGTAGTAAGGGATATCCATATCTTAAAGAAAGGGTTGGATGCCCACCTTAGTAAAGGATATTCATACCTTAACAAAAGGGGTTGGATGCCCACTGTAGTAAGTGATAAAAAAATATTTTAAGTCCAACATTATTTCTGTGGTATAGATTTGTAGTAATATCATGGAAACATTAACTAATTCCATGTTGGATGGATACAGAATATTATCATGATAAAATGAGCACAAGTTGATGTTGTTCGTCCTATTTCAAAGTGTGTAAGTCCTATTTCTAAGTAGTGTGTGTAAGTCCTTTATCTAAGCAGTGTGTATGAGTTATATTTCTAAGCAGTGTAAGTCCCCACTTATAAGCAGTGTGTGTAAGTCCTATTTCTAAGCAGTGTAAGTCCCCAGTTATTAGCAGTGTAAGCCCTATTTCCAAGCAGTGTGTGTACATCCTATTTCTAAGCAGTGTGTGTAAGTCCTATTTCTAAGCAGTGTAAGTCCCCAATTATAAGCAGTGTGTGTAGGTCCTATTTATAAGCAGTGTGTGTAGGTCCTATTTCTAAGCAGTGTGTGTAAGTCCTATTTCTAAGCAGTGTGTGTAAGTTCTATTTCTAAGCAGTGTAAGTCCCCAGTTATTAGCAGTGTAAGTCCTATTTCCAAGCAGTGTGTGTACATCCTATTTCTAAGCAGTGTGTGTAAGTCCTATTTCTAAGCAGTGTAAGTCCCCAGTTATTAGCAGTGTAAGTCCTATTTCCAAGCAGTGTGTGTAAGTCCTATTTCCAAGCAGTGTGTGTACATCCTATTTCTAAGCAGTGTAAGTCCCCAATTATAAGCAGTGTGTGTAAGTCCTATTTCTAGGCTATGTGCGTAAGTTCTATTTCTAGCAGTGTGTGTAGGTCCTATTTATAAGCAGTGTGTGTAGGTCCTATTTATAAGCAGTGTGTGTAAGTCCTATTTCTAGGCTATGTGCATAAGTTCTATTTCTAGCAGTGTGTGTAGGTCCTATTTATAAGCAGTGTGTGTAAGTCCTATTTCTAAGCAGTGTGTGTAAGTTCCATTGATTGATGTACTATATAGCAAGGATGAATACTTAAAACATATGTAAAGATGGGACCATGACCTTGTACATCATAGCAGGTAATACATTAACCAGTTATATGTATTAAGGTTACAAATAATGTACAAGAAAGATTATACTTGACTGTGTTTGGAGATTTATTCATCAATGTAAACATTCCTAAAATTGTGAGGCCCATTTTTTTGGTGAGTACATGGTGCCATCATAATTCTGGGCGTATCGTCTGATGGATAAATTTCACTATTATTATTATTATTATTATTATTATTATTATTATTATTATTATTATTATTACAGCTGATGTATCGATTTTGTAATTAAAAGTGATGCTAAATTGTTATTTTGCTTTGTGAAATGGATTTTTAATTTTCAGGATACTTTTAAAATAAAATGAACAAGTTACTTGCCAGTTCATCATATAGAAGAGGCTGGCAAGTTGAAAGAAGTATCTGCAGGTCCTGGGATTTGAAAGAGAGTGCAGTTGTCAGTCTTCAGAGGGAACTAAAGAAGGTATTAGGTATTTTGGTTCATTGGCAAGGTGAAACATTAAGTGCTTATTTTCATCTAAAAGAGAGATGATATTCAGACCATATACTTTTCTTTTCTTACACGTTTACAGACGCAACAGAAAACCCCTACATTTAGCATCCCATGTGATTGTATATTTCCATGGTTACTTAATATTTCCATGGTTACTTAATATTTCCATGGGTATTTAATATTTCCATGGGTACTTAATATTTCCATGGGTACTTAATATTTCCATGGGTATTTAATATTTCTGTGGGTACTTGATATTTCCATGGGTACTTAATATTTCCATAGGTATTTAATATTTCCATGGGTACTTAATATTTCCATGGGTACTTAATATTTCCATGGGTATTTAATATTTCCATGGGTACTTGATATTTCCATGGATACTTAATATTTCTATGGGTACTTGATATTTCCATGGGTATTTAATATTTCCATGTGTACTTAATATTTCCATGGGTACTTAATATTTCCATGGGTATTTAATATTTCCATGGGTACTTGATATTTCCATGGATATTTAATATTTCCATGGTACTTAATATTTCCATGGGTATTTAATATTTCCATGGGTACTTAATATTTCCATGGATATTTAATATTTCCATGGGTACTTAATATTTCCATGGGTACTTAATATTTCCATGGGTATTTAATATTTCCATGGGTACTTAATATTTCCATGGGTATTTAATATTTCCATGGGTACTTAATATTTCCATGGGTATCAGAAGCACATGGCATTATGCCAAATCAGGAGGAAACTTGCAGTCAAAAGTATCAAATCAGAAAGCTACATGAAGCATATTTTAAAAAACCTGAAAGTAACATAATTGCATTCTGTCAGTTAGAATGGCATATCCAGTATATTGTCAGATAAGAAGGGCACATGAAATGAATTTTGTCATATCTGAATGGCATATCCAGTATATTGTCAGATAAGAAGGGCACATGAAATGAATTTTGTCATATCTGAATGGCATATCCAGTATATTGTCAGATAAGAAGGGCACATTAAATGAATTTTGTCATATCTGAATGGCATATCCAGTATATTGTCAGATAAGAAGGGCACATTAAATGAATTTTGTCATATCTGAATGGCATATCCAGTATATTGTCAGATAAGAAGGGCACATTAAATGAATTTTGTCATATCTGAATTACATATCCAGTATATTATCAGATAAGAAGGGCACATTAAATGAATTTTGTCATATCTGAATGGCATATCCAGTATATTGTCAGATAAGAAGGGCACATGAAATGAATTTTGTCATATCTGAATGGCATATCCAGTATATTGTCAGATAAGAAGGGCACATGAAATGAATTTTGTCATATCTGAATGGCATATCCAGTATATTGTCAGATAAGAAGGGCACATGAAATGAATTTTGTCATATCTGAATGGTATATCCAGTATATTGTCAGATAAGAAGGGCACATGAAATGAATTTTGTCATATCTGAATGGCATATCCAGTATATTGTCAGATAAGAAGGGCACATTAAATGAATTTTTTCATATCTGAATGGCACTACAATTCCTGCCAATGTAGAAGTAAAAAATATAGCTCACCCCTAACCTTAGCATCTGCATTTCAGACAGGCATTAAAGACATGGAAATGATTTAATGACTTGAAGAATATCTATCTATCTATCTATCTATCTATCTATCTATCTATCTATCTATCTATCTATCTATCTATCTATCTATCTATCTATCTATCTATCTATCTATCTATCTATCTATCTATCTATCATCAAAATATGTGCATACTGTCTTGACGAGTCATTTTATTTGTACTATTATTAGAGGAGTTATGTCCCTTTTTGTATGCTTGCTGCATGGTGGAGTGTCTTAAATAATAATAATAATAATAATAATAATAATAATAATAATAATAATAATAATAATAATAATAATAAAGACTTTATTTAGAGAAGGTAACTCAATTAGTTACAGAACTAATCTACCTTGAAGCCTTCCATCTGTTATGTACATACATAATACATCCAACATGTAATTTAAATGATGGTAATACATCCAACATGATGTGAAGAGTCTGGCTTGACACTAAATAATTAAGAAATTTTAAAATTCAAAGTATCAAGCCAGTCAGTTTTGTTGCTAGATTGGTGGAACAGTTTGGCTCAGAAGTAGAAGCAGTAAGCATAGGCATCTGTAAAAACATAAACATACAAAAAAACATAAAATATCATTTTACATTGAAAAATGCCAATATTTTTCATCTGTCTTTTCATCTATCCATACAGTAACTTGAGTAAAACTCCATCATCTACAGCTGCTATGTGGACAGCTTTCACTTGGGAAGAACTCTGTTGATTTCAGTGCTAAAAGCTCAAAGATCAGCATAACTGAAAGAAGAAAAATGATTTTTAGTTAATAATTCAAGATCATGTGTGTCAGGGATTGATTAGGATAAATACAATAAACTGAAAACGAACAGTGCAAAATTAGTATCTGACTTGCCTAAGCACTATTGACTCTTAATGAGTCTTTTTCAAAAGAAAAAAAAAACAAAACATAGACATAACAAACAAATTAAAAATAAAGCCATTGTGTTTGCAAAACTTATCATGGCTGTTTCTACAGGAATTAAACCTTTAAATGTATTATATATTATATTTCAGCTTGTTGAAATAAACTAATCGTATTTGCCTTTTGAAAAGAATCATTAAGAAGAGCTGAAAACACTTAGGCTAGTTTTTCAATATATATATATATATATATTTATATATATATATTTATATATATATATTTATAATGTTAGATTTTTAGATTTTGCATATTTTCACAGCTTGGATGCAACAATTTGGAAGTCAAGGCACCACCTGTTGACCTTGAGGTTCCCTATCGGACAGTTCTGACACCAGAGGCGGTCAGTTTTGTTGCTAGATTGGTGGAAAAGTTTGAGTCAGAAGTAGAAGCAGTAAGTAAAAGAAATTATAAATCCTTATATATTATTGAACACAAAGTGCAAACACACAGGAATGCATCTCATAATTTTAAATATAAAAATAACTATATTTATCTTTACTGACCATTGAAACAGGGTATATCCTTTAATTTGCCAAGGCTCTCAACCTCTAGAATCATACTGATGTACTTGTTCAGATATTGACCTTGTTACAAGTGGAAACTGTGGTGATTCTCTGATTAGCATGCCAGAGTTACTACCAGACTCTCACAGGTTTTGATTCTACTACTGGATTACCTCAGCTTTGTTCTGATTGTATGTTCCCTTTGTAGGGCCTTAGGATTAGATTGGATCATTTATTGTGGTGTGTCCCTGGGCAAGACATGATTATCTATTGTGGTTTGCTTCTGGATAAAGCATTAGGATTAAATTGAAACATCTGCTGTGGTATTTTGTGCAAGGCAATAGGGTTACCGGTATATTGAATCATCCTCAGTGTGATGCCCATGTAAATTGTTGTTGTAGTAGGGTTTAGCACCATTTTTCAGCACAAGATAGGCTATACATGGCAGCCAGTATTAATGGTAGAGGAAGAACCTGGAAAAACTCCGGAAAGAACCACCGACCCATGTGAAGCTACTGGCAAGCTTTCTCACATAACCACATTGGCTGAATCTGAGACTCGAACAAACGCAGACAAAGGTGAGATGGCAGTGATCCGTGAAAGAGAGCCATTTAGACTATTCATGTAAGACATTAGGATTAGATTATGTCATCTACTATGATGCATCCCTGTGTAAGGCATTATGATTAGTTTGGGTCATCTACTGTTGTATTTCTCTAGGCCAGTGTTTTTCAACCTTTTTATTGGAATGGAACCTTCGGAGCGTTTAGATATCTCGAGGAACCATATGTAGTGACACAAGAAAACACTGATTGATACAGTTGTATGTGTGTAACACTGTAATTGTAGCCAAATAAAAAATAAACTTGTGTGCCCAGAATAGCCGATATTACTAGTTATTAAGCTGCTTTATTATTATCCGTTAGCATCAGTTTGCAGTAGCGAACATTTCAGTGCGAAACTTGTGCTTGGTTATTTCTACAAAGCAGCAGAATTCATGGCTGAATGTTCGAGAGAGACACCCAAAGTTCATCTTTGGCAAACAAAATTTGTTCTCGTTTCTTGTGTTTGATAGTGTTCATAGCAGAACGTTCGAACTCGTACATATAAGAAGTTGAAAACTGCAACAGAAGCCGCAAAGCTTACGCAGCGATAGCCGGATAGTTGTCTTCAACTATTAAGCAAAACGCATCCAAGTTCAACTCTGCATGTTTTAGCTTCATCGTTCTGTCACTTGCTACGCTAACGAGCTCCTCCTCTTCCTTCAAAGTAAACTGTTCTTGGCACGGTTCAAATTATACAAACGGGTTTCTAACCCATTTGTACTGGTCAGCATATATCAATGGAAAATATTTGATGAGACTATTCAACAGAGCATCCAAATGGGTGACAATCAGTGGAAGAATTTCTTGGTAATTTATTTGACAACACTAGGAAACATTTCCAAATTTCCAGCAGATGCATGCTTCTTCCAATTTACCAATTTCTTCAGAAATGCGTTTATTCTGTCAGTTGAAGTCAAGACGTTTTCATGTCTGCCTTGCATTCCACTGTTCAAAATGTTCAATTCATGAAATATATCGGCCAGATAAGCTAGTTTGGAACACCAACACTCGCTGCTCAGTACTTCAAAGTCCTTCAAGTTTTCACGAGAACAGAACATCAGCATCTCCTCTCTCACCTAGTAGAAACAAGATAAAACTTTTCAGCGAGACATCCTCGTACATCTGTGTGTTGGATGAGTGTGATATGGTCCACTAACATGTTTTCACAAAGTTAGGCAAACTGGTGACATTTCAGAGGTCTCATCTTCATATAAATGACGATTTTCACCACTGTGTCCAGCACAGACTTTAACTCGGCTCCAACTGTTTTAGCAACTAGTGCTTCTCTGTGGATGAAACATTGCGTGACCTTGATAGCTGGATTCATCTGTTGCACCAGCGAGGCAAAACCTTTGACATTTCCTGTCATGGCAGGGGCGCCATCCGTACAAATGCCAATGCAGTTTTTCCAGTTCAAGTCACATGACTGCAAATATGAATTGATAACGTCAAATATGTCTTGCCTTTTTGTTGTTTCTGGTAACTCCTTACAGCAGAAAAAATCTTCAACAATAGATCCATTGTCAATAAAACGTACAAACACCATAAGCTGTGATTTACCGCTGACATTGGTGCTTTCACCCACCTGCAGTGCAAAGAATCCACGTGTCTTCATCTTCGCTAAAACGTGACTTTCAATGTCGCTGGACATGTCAGAAATACGCCTGCTTATCATATTGTCTGACAGTGGGATCTTATTGATGTCATATACGGCACTCTGGCCAAACATAATTCTCACCATTTCTGGGCATGCAGGTAAGATTACAGTTTCGGAGAGGGTATGCGATTTCATTCTCTGCAATGATCTCCGCGACAGCATAACTTGCTTCTTGAGCTTTGTCACTTATCTTGAACTTTTTCTCAAATGTTTTTTTTTTTTATTCAAGCTTAGTGTCATTTCTAAGTATGCCACATTCTTGTGTGCTACATCCGGATGTTTAGTTGTTAAGTGTCGCTTCAATTTAGCTGGTGCCATGACACTATTTGCAAGCTTTTCCCCGCAGACAACACAGAGTGGTAAGGGGCAGTCTGGGTTTCCTGCCCAAGTGAATCCCATAACTAAGTAATTGTCACTGTACTGACATACTTTAAGATTCCGATCGACAACGTCAATTTTTTGTACGTTCGGATCACATGACGTGATAGTAGCTGTAGCTTCAGTCGACTGCTCCTGAGTTTTAGTTTGGTTGTCAGCTGTGTCTGTCTAATTTTCTGTTCTTAATAAATCGGTCCATGGTCGCGCAAAAACAACAGCGTTATGAAAATTAATTCAAACCCTAAACGCTAATTAGGACAACAAAGGAAACAATAATTAAATGGATAAACAACGACTAATTACAGGTCCGTTACCCTGGAGATTTCGGCCGTTATTTTTATATTTTTACTGGCCACTGGCGGAACCCCTGGCTGGTGCTCACGAAACCCCAGTAGAAAAACACTGCTCTAGGCAGATGTGGTGTGTCATTTTGTGAGGAATTAGGATTAGGTTGCATCATCAGCTGTAGTGTGCTACTGGGTAAGGCTTTGGGAATAGATTGTGTCATCTAGTGTTGTGTGTTCCTGTGTAAAGTATTAGGATTAGATTGTGTCATCTACTGCGGTGTGTTCCTGTGTAAGGTATAAGGATTATATTGTGTCATTTAGTGTGGTGTGTTCCTGTGTAAGGTTGTGTCATCTACTGTGGCATGTTCCTGTGTAAGGCATTAGGATTAGGTTGTGTCATCTACTGTGGTGTGTTCCTGTGTAAGGTATTAGGACTAGATTGTGTCATCTAGTGTTGTATGTCCCTTTGTGTGGTATTAGGACTAGATTGTGTCATCTAGTGTTGTGTGTCCCTTTGTATGGTATTATGATTAGATTGTGTCATCTAATGTGGTGTGTTCCTGTGTAAGGTATTAGGACTAGATTGTGTCATCTACTGTGATGTGTTCCTGTGTAAGGTATTAGGATTAGATTGTGTCATCTAGTGTTGTGTATTCCTGTGTAAGGTATTAGGACTAGATTGTGTTATCTGCTGTGGTGTGTTCCTGTGTAAGGCATTAGGATTAGATTGTGTCATCTAGTATTGTGTGTTCCTGTGTAAGGTATTAGGACTAGATTGGGTCATCTAGTATTGTGTGTTCCTGTGTAAGGTATTAGGATTAGGTTGTGTCATCTACTATGGCGTGTTTCTGTGTATGGCGTTAGGATTGGCTTGTGTCATCTACTGTGGTGTGTTCCTGTGTAAGGTATTAGGATTAGATTGTGTCATCTACACCTGTGTAATGTATTAGGATTAGATTGTGTCATCTAGTGTTGTGTGTTCCTGTGTAAGGTATTAGGATTAGATTGTGTCATCTAGTGTTGTGTGTTCCTGTGTAAGTATTAGGATTAGATTGTGTCATCTACTGTGGTGTGTTCCTGTGTATGGCATTAGGATTGGATTGTGTCATCTAGTGTTGTGTGTTCCTGTGTAAGGTATTAGGATTGGATTGTGTCATCTACTGTGGTGTGTTCCTGTGTATGGCGTTAGGATTAGATTGTGTCATCTACTGTAGTGTGTTCCCATGGAAGGTATTGGGGTTACTTTGAGTCATTAAATGTGGTGTGTTCCCATGGAAGGTATTGGGGTTACTTTGAGTCATTGAATGTGGTGTGTTCCCATGGAAGGTATTGGGGTTACTTTGAGTCATTGAATGTGGTGTGTTCTCATGGAAGGTATTGGGGTTACTTTGAGTCATTGAATGTGGTGTGTTCCCATGGAAGGTATTGGGGTTACTTTGAGTCATTGAATGTGGTGTGTTCCCATGGAAGGTATTGGGGTTACTTTGAGTCATTGAATGTGGTGTGTTCCCATGGAAGGTATTGGGGTTACTTTGAGTCATTGAATGTGGTGTGTCCCTGGGCATGACACGTGGATCAGCCTAGGTTGACTGTTGTGAGGTGTCCTTGGTCTCATGTGAGGTGTCCTTGGTCTCATGTGAGGTGTCCTTAGTCTCATGTGAGGTGTCCTTAGTCTCATGTGAGGTGTCCTTGGTCCCAACACCTTACTTCAGTTATCTTGGCATAATTATTATTTCTTGTGTTTCTGTGTCATAAAAGTACATAACCATATAACTGTGTGCATCCTTAATTGGCATCAAAGGAATAATGCCAAATGGCATTTGCTCAGGTAACAGTTGTTGTCACCAGGGCTTACCCAAAGGCACAAATATAGGTAGAGGTAAAAATGGGATGTTTGGGGATCCATATTTTCTAAACTTAGGATTCTATAACATTTTGTTTTGCAGATCCTCAGGCAGAGAATAGTTTACAAACTGGAACTTGACAAGACAGGTGGTCTCCCAGATTTCAAGGTGGATCATGAAATTATGCATGGCAATTGGAAGGTTGGGCAGCTACCACAGCGACTGCAGTGTCGTCATGTAGATCTTGGAGATGTATCCCCTAGTAATACCTCCCATTTCATAGCAGCACTGAAGTCTTCTGCCCAAGGCATTCAGGTATTTCTATAGAGATAAATGCCTTAAATTATTGCCTAAACTTGTGTAAGTAATATCTACAAATTTGTCTCACCTGTAATTATTGTACTAAAGACAAGGGATACAAGTTTATACCTTTCATCTATATTAATTATCAATGAAAGTTTGTTACTTATGGGATGGAAAGCTAAACAGTGACACTCATTCTGCAGCTCTGTGGACATAGGTTTCTTCTCCAGTGCTAGAATGTGTAGCAGTAAATTGTTAGAAGATATGGAATGATGTGTAGATAGTCCAAGTGTTTTGTGGGATTTCTAGACTGGTTTACTGTTTCAGACTGTTTTGCCTATGAGCATAACAGGGCTCAAATTAGAGTCAGAAAACTGGAAGAAATGGCTTCTTCCACATATAAAATTAAGACAAATGGCTCCCCCCCCCAATACAATTTTTACAAGTGACTTCTCACAAGGTCAAAATGGGAGAAGTTACCTCTCTATCTAGTTCAATGATTCATGGTAGTAATTCAGTTCCCACAGTAAACCTATACAAACACCATGGTATTAAAAATTCAATGACTTGACATTTCTGACTGACCATGATCAAACCCATATTTATCAGTATAGATGCATTCTGAATGACAGATTCCATGTAGATAAAAGGATATGAGTCACATCATTTTCTGTACCTACATATGTTTCAAACAGGTGTTTTCAGTTCACCTCCAAAGAGTCAGGTGTAAATTTCAGTAATAAGTGTCCGAAAATCAAGACTGTTAAAAGACTAAAATTCCATCAAAAAACAATGGCTCTATTTTTTTCAGCTACAACTAAAATAAGCTCTCAAAAAATTATAATGATTAAAATCTAACTTTCATTGTCAACCAATCCGGACCAGCCAAACCCATATGTACTCCATTGCAAAGAGCCTACACCCAGATATGCTGTTGTGTAAAGTGACAGTAGATCACTGTCATGTGTACCTCATTGCAAATAGCCTACACCCATATCTGTATTTGTGCATTGTGACAATAGAACACACACACACACACACACACACACACACACACACACATATTGTTTTATGGCACCTCAGCATAGTAAAGGTGCAGACTAAAGATAATAAGATTATTATTATTATTATTATTATTATTATTATTATTATTATTATTATTATTATTATTATTATTATATTGTAGCTATTGCAAATACTGTACAAATAATTACTTGCCGGTATTTTAAATGTAAATTTCTCACAAATGTAAACTATTGTTAGAATTCTTTTTTTCAAAATCTGATCAAACTTCTTAATTCTAAAATTATAAAACATAATCAGCTATTTTATTGTTTATACATCCTTGATATGGTTTTAAAAAGAACAATTGTCTTCTGTCTTTTATAATTTCAATAATGATGATGATGATGATGATGATGATGACATTACTTACTCTTTTAACTGTCAGAGCACTGACATTTTAAATGATTCTTAATTTTGAATTTTACTAAAATATTATTTTTTCTTGACATGTATTGTTTACAGGTCTACATGACATTTTTTTAAAAATAGATATACTTGACATGTATATTTATGTTTACATTTCTGTTTGACATCTAATATCTACAGTTTTATTTGACATGTATTGTTTTCCCTGTACAATTCTACAGTGCTTAGTTATCCTTTCATCTTTTCAATTCATTCTTTGCAAGAAAATGCTGCAGTCTGTAATGCAGTTTATGTTGGGTACTGTTAATTAATATATGGGTACTGATAATTAATATATGGGTACTGTTAATTAATATACAGGTACTGTTAATTAATATACAGGTACTGTTAATTAATACATATAATAAAGATATATATTGTACATGTAACTATGCAGTCTGTAATGCAATTTATGCCTGGTACTGATAAATAATTATATGGATACTGTTAATTAATATACGGGTACTGTTAATTAATATATATAATTAAGATATATATTCTACATGTAACTATGCATTCTGTAATGCAATTTATGCCTGGTACTGTTAATTAATATATGGGTACTGTTAATTAATATATGGGTACTGTTAATTAATATATGGGTACTGTTAATTAATATATGGGTATTGTTAATATATGGGTACTGTTAATTAATATATGGGTACTGTTAATTAATATACAGGTACTGTTAATTAATACATATAATAAAGATATATATTGTACATGTAACTATGTAGTCTGTAATGCAGTTTATGCCTGGTACTGTTAATTAATATGCGGGTACTGTTAATTAATATATGGGTACTGTTAATTAATATACGGGTACTGTTAACTAATACATATAATTAAGATATATATTCTACATGTAACTATGCAGGATATCATTAATTAACACCTGACATTTATCATTGCAGGTTGATTTTGATGATGGTCATTGTCCTACCTGGTCAAACCAGCTGAAGGGGCTGTATAATGTTTACCTTGTTGTGCATGACAAGATGAAAGGTAATGTTTATATGAATTGAATATATATGTCTGCATATCTGCCTATTTATATGTCCATCTGTCTGTGAGCTGATGTTTAATCCAGAATAGTGTTTCAAACTTTATGGTTAACATCCTCCTTCTTCACTGCCTTCTGCTTGTATTTTATTTGTATATTTGGAAATTTATTTTAGATATTCAGTTGGATATTTACATTCTTTTGTTCCATGTGGCCATTTAATATCAGTTAATAAATTTTAATGAATTATTAAATTGAATTTCAATCATGTTCTGTGTGCCAATTTATAGTCACAAGATC
Source organism: Unio pictorum (assembly GCA_030141615.1). Taxonomy (NCBI): domain Eukaryota; kingdom Metazoa; phylum Mollusca; class Bivalvia; order Unionida; family Unionidae; genus Unio; species Unio pictorum. The sequence continues at coordinate 23,331,882 of JARLTB010000218.1, read as the reverse complement.
ATAGATACATTTGTTAGAGTCATTGCTCTTGATCAACCATTAATCCACTATCATTTATAACTATAGATCTCTTAATGTCTTTTTTTCTTTCTAAAAATGTTGCTATTTCAACTTGTACTAACAAGACATGGAATGAGCTTGCAATCATTCTGCATTGCATTTTAATTTGGTAGAGTTATGGTCCCTGATAGTCTTAAAATATGTCCGGTAATATGGTATTTTGTCTTCTTTATCTTTGGATTTAAACAGTGTAAGGTATTGGGAATGGTATCTGCATTTCCATCGTCACACTTTCCATTATGTCAAAGTCATTTTTATGATGAAACTTGGTATAATTATATGTTATTGCTAGAAGACTTATCAAATACATGATTGGAGTTTGCAGTTTACAATGTCAAGGTCACAATGCAATATTTTGTTTTCCATTGCACTTTTCCTTCTGTCTCAAGCTGTTGGAGATTAAGAGGTCAAACTTGGTGTATTTATCACTTTTTCATTTCCAAATGATGCTTTGAGGTCACCAAACTTTACAGGTTAGTTTTTCTTCACAATAGAAAGAAGTATATCAATTTTGGTGACAAAGGTCAATCTTATTGTGACTAAAAAAAAGAAATTTATTTTCCTCACATTAACATTTGTGAAACTGCATAGACCTGGACCAGACATTGTAGAAGGTTTTAACTTTTGTAACAAAGAATCCTTTTGGTTTTATGATGAAAGGTCAAGGTCACTGTGACTGAAAAAAGAAAAAAATGGTTTCCATGCAATAAAATTTGTTCTACATCACATACCTGGAGCAATATTTGTCAATGGCTTGAGGTTAGGGTATGGAAGAAGTCAGTCGATCTTTCAGTCAAAAGGTCATGGTCACTGTGACTGAAAAAAAGAAAATGGTTTTCACATAAAAACGTTTGTTCTACATGAAGACCTTGAACAAAATTTCTAGATGGCCTGTGGTTAGGGTAAGGAAGAAGTCGATAAATCTTTTGGTCAAAAGGTCAAAGTTCATTTTCACTTTGTAACATTTTTAAATGATGTTTTTCCCATTAAGAGTGGTTGAATGTTTCTGAGACCTATTTTCATTTTCTTTAAAAGATGGTGCTTATATTTATAATTGGCACTGACTTGCATGTCAAATTCATGACCCAATTACAATTAAAAGACAATTTATGTTTCTTAATTATATTCTTGACCAAAAAGGCATGTAAACATTTTGTATGATAGTAATTGCTGGATACCAAGTAAAGAATTAATCATCTTTATGTTGTTTATACATTTTGAACTACAAAGAGATAATTTCATAAGAGTCTTGTGTATTCAGTACATGTGTATTTAGGGTGTCACTTCGGGTACTTGAAGCCACCACTTAAAATCCATCAATTGATTCACAGCAAAAATCTGATAATTGGACAATTGAGAATTGATAATTTCAGATTCGGCTTGAGAAAGATGTCATTTATCAGATTTGGAGTATCATATTTAAGAGTCCCAGTTGTAGCCCAGCAAATTAACAGTGAAAGTTGGATACCATATTTAATAGCCCCGAATGTAGCCCATCAAATTAACAGTGAAGTTGGATACCATATTTAATAGCCCTGAATGTAGCCCAGCAAATCAACAGTGAAGTTGGATACCATATTTAATAGCCACAATTGTAGCCCAGCCAATTAACAGTGGAAGCTGGATACCATATTTAATAGCCCCAAATGTAGCCCAGCAAATAAAAGTAGAAGCTGCTTGACATCATATTAAATAGCCCAAATTGTAGCCCAGCAATAAACAGTGAACTTTGGACTGCTCCGATGGCCCAGTGGCTAGAGTGTATGCACCGAATGTGGGACGTTGCAAGATTGAACTCTGGCAAATCATACCAAAGACTATTAAAATAACAGCTGCTTTGCTAGGCATTAAGAGTTTAATTTTATGATTGGTGGGCCTAATGTCAGAATAATGTAACTGGGTGGGACATGATGATACATGTCTGTGGCATGATGCCATAGTGCTAGACATCACTCTAAACTCGAACATTGTGATATGACTAAAATAATTTAAAGCTGTGTTAACAATCCAAAACACAAACACAAACAATGGAAGCTGGATATGATATTTAATAGCCCCAGTTGTACACCAGCAATTAACTGTGGAAGTCTGATACTATTGAAAATTGTCTGTAAAAAATGAATTAAAGCTTTGGTTGAAATATAATTACGATAGAAGATTGTAACTATTTCAGTACTAAACTCTCAGGTCTGGTGAGGGCTCCCCAAAATCTGAAATTGTTTGGAATTTCTTGTATAGGTTGGTAAGATAGACCACTGGTCTGACCATTCTTTAATTCATCTGATGCTGTAGTCAGACTGGAAATTCCATATTAAGATCTTATCTTTAAGTAAAATAGATGGACATTTGGTGTTTGTGTGTATGATTAGGGTGTTTGTGGGTGTTTGTGTGTATGATTAGGGTGTTTGTGTGTATGATTAGGGTGTTTGTGTGTATGATTAGGATTCTTAACATAGCTTTAACATTTTTTCAGTCATATTGCTATGATTTCTGCAGTGTGGCAGTTTATAGTGATATCTTGCACTGGGGCATCATGTTGCAGACAGGTACAATGATGTCCCACCCAGCCACTCTATCCTGACAGTAGGTTGACCAGTCCTGATGCTATCTTAATGCTGAGCGTCAAGCAAGATAGCTGTTAGTACTATTTTTTTTAGTCTTTGGTATGGCTTGGCTGGGGGTTTGAACCCACGACCTCCCGTTTCTAAGGCAGATGCTCTAACCACTAAGCCACATGAGGAAATTTTGGTAAATTGTGTTATCAGTTGACTTCTAGCTGAAATAAAATTTATTTTTATTGTTAAGACTGCAGACACCTACTGATTTAGCCCTCAGTTCATGTTTTTATTTTCATGGTTTACTTTTCCTGATCCTGGTTATTTTAAAATGACTCTCTCTCTCTCTCTCTCTCTCTCTCTCTCTCTCTCTCTCTCTCTCTCTCTCTCTCTCTCTCTCTCTCTGTTGTGACTAGAACCTATGCTGTTTTTTTTTAATGCCAGTGTAAATATATCATTATCTTGCTAAGGACACCTTTAGAATAATAGGACTTTAACATCAATTCATGTTGCTAAGGACATCGTCCCAATAATAGGATTTTAACATCAATATGTTTTGCTGAGGACATCGTCCCAATAATAGGACTTAAACATCAATTCATGTTGCTAAGGACATCGTCCCAATAATAGGATTTTAACATAATATGTTTTGCTGAGGACATCATCCCAATAATAGGACTTTAACATCAATTCATGTTGCTAAGGACATCATCCCAGTAATAGGATTTTAACATCAATTCATGTTGCTAAGGACATCGTCCCAATAATATGATTTTAACATCAATATGTTTTGCTGAGGACATCATCCCAATAATAGGATTTTAACATCAATTCATGTTGCTAAGGACATCGTCCCAATAATAGAACTTTAACATCAATTCATGTTGCTAAGGACATCATCCCAATAATAGGATTTTAACATCAATTCATGTTGCTAAGGACATCGTCCCAATAATAGGATTTTAACATAATATGTTTTGCTGAGAACATCATCCCAATAATAGGACTTTAACATCAATTCATGTTGCTAAGGACATCATCCCAGTAATAGGATTTTAACATCAATTCATGTTGCTAAGGACATCGTCCCAATAATAGGATTTTAACATCAATATGTTTTGCTGAGGACATCATCCCAATAATAGGACTTTAACATCAATTCATGTTGCTAAGGACATCATCCCAGTAATTGGATTTTAACATCAATTCATGTTGCTAAGGACATCATCCCAATAATAGGATTTTAACATCAATTCATGTTGCTAAGGACATCGTCCCAATAATAGAACTTTAACATCAATTCATGTTGCTAAGGACATCATCCCAATAATAGGATTTTAACATCAATTCATGTTGCTAAGGACATCGTCCCAATAATAGAACTTTAACATCAATTCATGTTGCTAAGGACATCGTCCCAATAATAGAATTTTAACATCAATTCATGTTGCTAAGGACAACGTCCCAATAATAGGATTTTAACATCAATTTATGTTGCTAAGGACATTGTCCCAATAATAGGACTTTAACATCAATTCGTGTTGCTAAGGACATCGTTCCAATAATAGAACTTTAACATCAATTCATGTTGCTAAGGACATCGTTCCAATAATAGAACTTTAACATCAATTCATGTTGCTAAGGACATCGTCCCAATAATGGGACTTTAACATCAATTCATGTTGCTAAGGACATCGTCCCAATAATAGGACTTTAACATCAATGCATGTTGTTAAGGACATCGTCCCAATAATAGAACTTTAACATCAATTCATGTTGCTAAGGACATCGTCCCAATAATAGAACTTTAACATCAATTCGTGTTGCTAAGGACATCGTTCCAATAATAGAACTTTAACATCAATTCATGTTGCTAAGGACATTGTCCCAATAATGGGACTTCAACATCAATTCATGTTGCTAAGGACATCGTCCAAAAAATAGAACTTTAACATCAATGCATCTGCTTCAGACAGTTGTAATTGTAAAGAGAACCATGTATTCCCTAAAGAATTCCATCATGCATTTCTTAAAAATATTGGCTGCACATAAAACGTCTTCATATGGTGTTCATTCTCGTAATTATAGTTTTTATTTGAAAAGAAATAAAGTCAGTTCCAATGATGAGATCTTTATGGGACAAAATTAAATGTACTGTGAAACTATCAGAACAAATTTTGACATCTTAGCAGTCTTGAATGCCTTTTTACAGTGCCATTTTTTTCTGTCACAAAAGAATTTGAAGATTTTGTGCATTGCATTTTCATTTGACATTTAACTTGTAATGAAATCACTAGTTCATGATTTCATTTTTTTGTGATCGCAATCAATAAAAATAGAATAGCCAAGATTAACAAAACGAGCTTTCTACAATGGCTTCACAAGGACTTGAAATGAGCTTTCCATAATGGCATCACAAGGACTTGAAATGAACTTTCCACAATGGCATCACAAGAACTTGAAATGAGCTTTCCACAATGGCATCACAAATACTTGAAATGAGCTTTCTACAATGGCGTCACAAGGACTTGAAATGAGCTTTCCACAATGGCATCACAAGAACTTGAAATGAGCTTTCTACAATGGCGTCACAAGGACTTGAAATGAGCTTTCCACAATGGCATCACAAGAACTTGAAATGAGCTTTCCACAATGGCATCACAAATACTTGAAATGAGCTTTCTACAATGGCGTCATAAGGACTTGAAATGAACTTTCCACAATGGCATCACAAATACTTGTAATGAGCTTTCCACAATGGCATCACAAGGACTTGAAATGAGTTTTCCACAATGGCATCACAAATACTTGAAATGAGTTTTCCACAATGGCATCACAAGGACTTGAAATGAGCTTTCCACAATGGCATCACAAGGACTTGAAATGAATTTTCCACAATGGCATCACAAGGACTTGAAATGAGCTTTCCACAATGGCATCACAAGGACTTGAAATGAGTTTTCCACAATGGCATCACAAGGACTTGAAATGAACTTTCCACAATTGCATCACAAGGACTTAAAATGAGCTTTCCCCAATGGCATCACAATGACTTGAGTCATGGAAACTGCCAAAGTTGTATATGGGCTTGGGGTGAATGTTTTGACTGTACAAAATTCAAAATACTAATTAAGTTATATTTAAGTAATATATGTCTCTCAGGTCTAGTTTCAATCAAATAACCACTGGAAAACCCTCATGCTTTATAATTAATGATATCAGTTAGGTCACATATTTGCTGTCTAAACCCTAATGTCCAATCATAGCTTGAAGACATCTCATACAAGTAGATAGTGTAATGTACAGTTGTCCTTAATCAGTTTTGTAATAGAGTGTGAAATCTGGACATTTTAATTATTAATCATTGAAGTTCCCTTTTCTATTATTATTATTATTATCATTATTATTATTATTATTATTATTATTATTATTATTATTATTATTATTATTATTATTATTATTATTATTATTATTATTGTTACAGGTGTTCCTTCCATAAAAGATGCCCCCATCTTGATGTTAAGGCCTAGGGCATGGAACATGGTAGAACACAATATGCTGGTAAATCGATGCAGTTTGAAATATATATATATATATATATATATATATATATATATATATATATATATATATATATATATATATATATATATATATATATATATATATATATATTTATTTGAACTTGATTGATTCAAATAACTATGTTCGGTTTGATTGTTTGATATATTCTAACAGAATCTCAATATTTTATAGAGCAAACAGGCTCCAAGTTGCCAAGAACAGTTATTCCTAAAATATTATAATTAGTATAATTATATAGTTGATAGTGAGACATGGTAAGTATAATTAAATAGTTGATAGTGAGATATGATAAGTAATATCATATAGTTTATAGTGAGATATTATAAGTAATATTATATAGTTGATAGTGAGATATTATTATATAGTTGACAGTGAGATATGATAAGTAATATTATATAGTTGATAGTGGGATATGACAAGTAATATGTAGTTGATAGTGAGATATGATAAGTAATATTATATAGTTGATAGTGAGATATTATTATATAGTTGACAGTGAGATATGATAAGTAATATTATAGTGAGATATGATAAGTAATATTATATAGTTGATAGTGAGATATGACAAGTAATATGTAGTTGATAGTGAGATATAATAAGTAATACTATATAGTTGATAGTGAGATATGATAAGTAATATTATATAGTTGATAGTGAGATATGACAAGTAATATATAGTTGATAGTGAGATATGACAAGTAATATATAGTTGATAGTGAGATATGACAAGTAATATATAGTTGATAGTGAGATATGATAAGTAATATTATATAGTTGATAGTGAGATATGACAAGTAATATATAGTTGATAGTGAGATATGATAAGTAATATTATATAGTTGATAGTGAGATATGACAAGTAATATATAGTTGATAGTGAGATATGAAAAGTAATATTATATAGTTGATAGTGAGATATGACAAGTAATATATAGTTGATAGTGAGATATGACAAGTAATATATAGTTGATAGTGAGATATGATAAGTAATATTATATAGTTGATAGTGAGATATGACAAGTAATATATAGTTGATAGTGAGATATGACAAGTAATATATAGTTGATAGTGAGATATGACAAGTAATATATAGTTGATAGTGAGATATGATAAGTAATATTATATAGTTGATAGTGAGATATGATAAGTAATATATAGTTGATAGTGAGATCTGACAAGTAATATATAGTTGATAGTGAGATATGATAAGTAATACTATATAGTTGATAGTGAGATATGACAAGTAATATATAGTTGATAGTGAGATATGATAAGTAATATTATAGTGAGATATGATAAGTAATACTATATAGTTGATAGTGAGATCTGACAAGTAATATATAGTTGATAGTGAGATATGATAAGTAATACTATATAGTTGATAGTGAGATATGACAAGTAGTATATAGTTGACAGTGAGATATGATAAGTAATATTATAGTGAGATATGATAAGTAATTCTATATAGTTGATAGTGAGATATGATAAGTAATATATAGTTGATAGTGAGATATGATAAGTAATATATAGTTGATAGTGAGATATGATAAGTAATATTATATAGTTGATAGTGAGATATGACAAGTAATATATAGTTGATAGTGAGATATGACAAGTAATATTATAGTGAGATATGATAAGTAATAATATATAGTTGATAGTGAGATATGACAAGTAATATGTAGTTGATAGTGAGATATGATAAGTAATATTATATAGTTGATAGTGAGATATGATAAGTAATATTATAGTGAGATATAAGTAATATTATATAGTTGATAGTGAGATATGACAAGTAATATGTAGTTGATAGTGAGATATGATAAGTAATATTATATAGTTGATAGTGAGATATAATAAGTAATACTATATAGTTGATAGTGAGATATGATAAGTAATATTATAGTGAGATATGACAAGTAATATTATATAGCTGATAGTGAGATATGACAAGTAATATGTAGTTGATAGTGAGATATGATAAGTAATATTATATAGTTGATAGTGAGATATGATAAGTAATATTATATAGTTGATAGTGAGATATGATAAGTAATATTATAGTGAGATATGATAAGTAATATTATATAGTTGATAGTGAGATATGATAAGTAATATTATATAGTTGATAGTGAGATATGATAAGTAATATTATAGTGAGATATGATAAGTAATATTATATAGCTGATAGTGAGATATGACAAGTAATATGTAGTTGATAGTGAGATATGATAAGTAATATTATATAGTTGATAGTGAGATATAATAAGTAATACTATATAGTTGATAGTGAGATATGACAAGTAATATATAGTTGATAGTGAGATATGATAAGTAATATTATATAGTTGATAGTGAGATATGATAAGTAATATATAGTTGATAGTGAGATATGCTGATTAGTAATGTCTAACCTACCACTGTTATCACTGACTTCATTGTGATTATTACATTACAGGTTGGAAGCTTGTCAATGTTGTGATTATTACATAATTACATCCAGGTTGAAAGCTTCTCAATATTGTGATTATTACATAATAGCCAGGCTGAAAACTTGTCTGTACTGTAATTATTACATAATTGCAGCCAGGTTGGAAGCTTGTCAGTATTGTGATTATTGCATAATTACAGCTATGCTGAAATCTTGTTTGTACTGTAATTATTACATAATTGCAGGCAGGTTGGAAGCTTCTCAATATTGTGATTATGACATAATTATAGCCAGACTTAAGGCTTATCAATATTGTAGTTATTATATCATTACAACCATGTTGGAAGCTTGTCATTTTTGTAATTATTACATAATTACAGCCAGGTTTGAAGTTTGTCATTATTGTAATTATTACATAATTAAAGCCAGGCTGAAAGCTTGTAATTTCTTTTTCATTTTTACATAATGACAGCCATGATGGAAGCTCTTTAGTATTGTGATTATTACAACCAGGTTGGAAGCTTGTCAGTGTTTTGATTATTACATAATTACAGCTAGGATGAAAGCTTGTCAGTATTGGAAGTATTACATAATTACAGCCAGGTGTTCATATTTAAGTGACAAAATGTATTACATGTTATGATCAGGTTAGAAGCTGTCAGAGAGGTGATCTTTACTATGTGAATTTAACTAGCTGTCAAAGGGGTGATCTTTATTATGTGAATTTAACTAGCTGTCAAAGGGGTGATCTTTATTATGTGGAATTTCACAAGCTGTCAAAGAGGTGATCTTTATTATGTGGAATTTCAATTGCTGTCAGAGAGGTGGTATTTACTATGTAGAATTTCACAAGCTGTCAGAGAGGTGGTATTTACTGTGTAGAATTTCACAAGCTGTCAGAGAGGTGATCTTTGCTATGTAAAATTTCACAGCCATCAGAGAGGTCTTACTATGTTGAATTTCACAAGCTGTCAGAGAGGTGGTATTTACTACATGTATGTGGAATTTCACAATCTGTCAGAGAGGTGGTATTTACTATGTGGAATTTCATATGTTGTCAGAGAGGTGGTATTTACTATGTGGAATTTCATATGTTGTCAGAGAGGTGGTATTTACTATGTGGAATTTCATATGTTGTCAGAGAGGTGATCTTTGCTATGTAAAATTTCACAGCCGTCAGAGAGGTCTTACTATGTTGAATTTCACAAGCAGAGATGTGGTATTTACTATGTGGAATTTCATAAGCAATCAGAGAGGTGATTTTTACTATATGGAATTTCACATGTCAGGGACGTGATATTTGCTGTTTAATTTCACAAGCTGCCATAATTTCACAAATTGTCAGATGTCAGAGAGGTGATATTTACTATGTGGAATTTCACTATATATATATATATATATATATATATATATATATATATATATTAATGTATTATCAGTGTAAGGCTGGTTAAGCAGGATTATAATGTGTTATAATGAATAAAATATATAGCTTGATTTATTTTCAGTGTAAGGCTGGTTAAGCAGGATTATAATGTGTTATAATCATAAAAAGGTATAGCTCAGTATGTATTCAGCACAATAATTGAGAAGTTTCATTTTGATCCAGCACAATTTGTTTTGTATAATAGTAATGGAGTGCTAATTCTGTTCTTATTTCAGGTGAATGGTAAAGAGGTACATGGTCCATTGTTTGATTTTGGTTTGCTGATGTTCCATAATGCAAAAGTGCTACTTGATTTCGAGAGTGGACCATTTTTCTATCTTTCAAAGGTTTGTGTCCTGTAGAAATATTAATATAGAAATTTGATTAAGGTTTTCAAGAAAAAATAGTATATTGCAAAGATTTCAAGACGGTAATGATTTTAATGCCATGCTTGATGTGTTTCCTATTTAAGGACAGTAGTATAAAGAATTAATAAACTTTTGTCACATTGAATAAATATCATTTAAAATAGGAAATGTAATACATTGATGAAACCATTCTGAAAAGATTTGTCACACACTAGTCACTTTTGTAAACATCTATTTCAATGGATAGACTTTTAGATTACATGGCAACTAGGATGTACTTAATTGTTGCTGCGTGAGGCCCCTTTTAATGATGATGATTCTGGTCACTGCCCGCTCTGAATCGAAAGTGATGCAGTCATAACTGGTTCCCATGTAATGTACAAGTATGGTCACTTACCAGAGTTTTCTGTGTCCATTTGTGATAATAATCATTGTTTATTAGTTCCCAGGTAACATTTCTTGTTTTCTTTTTTGGAATTTCTGTCAACTGATAGCTGATTTCAAAGATGTGTAATTAACAATTGACTTCATCTATTTATAACTGACCCTGTCTTTTAATAACTAACTCCATCTATTAATAACTGAGTCAATCTATTTATAACTGACTCCATCTATTAATAACTGACTCCATCTATTATAACTGACTCCATCTATTAATAACTGACTCCATCTAATACCTGATGTGTTAACTACGGTAAACTGAGTTTTCCTCTAGTGGAGGCTACAATATAAATTATGTATTTATTTGCATAATGCATGTCTTAAAAAATTTTAATTTTACATTTGTAATCTAGATCATAATTAACTTTAACAGACCCATCTGGTGAAAATAAGTAAAAGTAGAATTTATACCTGTAATATACAATAGTAATTTACACCTGTAATATACTACAGTAAATTTTACATCTAATATATGATAGTAATTTATACCTGTAATATACTATAGTAATTTATAACTGTAATATAGTAATTTACAACTGTAATATAATACAGTAATTTATACCTGTAATATAGTATAGTAATTTATACCTGTAATATAGTATAGTAATTTAAAACTGTAATATAGTATAATAATCTATACCTGTAATATAGTATAGTAATTTATACTGTTAATATAGTATAATAATCTATACCTGTAATATATAGTATAGTAATTTAAACCTGTAATATAATACAGTAATTTATACCTGTAATATAGTATAGTAATTTATACCTGTAATATATAGTATAGTAATTTAAACCTGTAATATAGTATAATAATCTATACCTGTAATATGGTATAGTAATTTATACTGTTAATATAGTATAATAATCTATACCTGTAATATAGTATAGTAATTTATACTGTTAATATAGTATAATAATCTATACCTGTAATATATAGTATAGTAATTTATACTGTTAATATAGTATAATAATCTATACCTGTAATATATAGTATAGTAATTTATACTGTTAATATAGTATAATAATCTATACCTGTAATATAGTATAGTAATTTATACCGTTAATATAGTATAATAATCTATACCTGTAATATATAGTATAGTAATTTATACTGTTAATATAGTATAATAATCTATACCTGTAATATAGTATAGTAATTTATACTGTTAATATAGTATAATAATCTATACCTGCAATATATAGTATAGTAATTTATACCTTTAATATTCTATAGTAATTTATACCTGTAATATAATACAGTAATTTATACCTATAATATATAATAGAAGAGCTCAACCTTTGCTAATAACTGAAAAAATAGCATGCCTGTTTATAGCTTGCAAACTCAACTGCAAAATGTAGGGCAAATAAACCGGCTTTTGTGCTACAATATAAATGGCAGAACAGGCTGAAGAGACTGCATCTATCCCTGAAAAACGATAAAATTGCGGTGCTACAAGACACTCTAGCTTTGGACTTGGTAACAGCGATCATAGTGGATATTCAGATTGTGAACATATGATGTATGTATTTTGGATTCCATTTTCAAAATTGAAAAAAATCTCAAGAAGTGAGTTTCTTTGGAAGTGGAACGTTTACCACTGCAAAATCACAAGATGGACATATATCTGCTGTAAGCATTTAGTAGGTGGGATTAACTGTCGACAGATCATCCCGACCCTATCCCAGCAACTCCTATGACAAATCAGGTTTGTCATTTACATCTATTTAGAAACTAGAACATGTTTCATTAACATTGGTATGGGTGGGGGATGAATTTAATCAATATATGTGCTAGTAATGCAAAAAGCCTTTCAGTTACATGACACGATGAAGATCCAAGAATGAAACTGAAGGGGTCTAGATAAATAAATAAATAAATTTAAAAAAGTACACTAGAGCTCAAATTTCAAAAGAGTGTATATATATATATAGAGAGAGAGAGAGAGAGAGAGAGAGAGAGAGAGAGAGAGAGAGAGAGAGAATATGAAAAAATGCTGCTCAATCTCCCAGGAAGCTACCAAGTTCTGGTGTTGTTTTGGTCCAGTGAAAAATGGCCTAAGCCAGCTGTGTGCAGGTCTGCAAGTCCCAGTGTATCTAAAAGGCTTGCTGTGTCACTTGTCCATTGCCATAGAATTGGAGGAAACATATTACAGTGGAGTGGTGTTATGACTTGTGCATGAGTTAGGTTTAAGTGAGGGAAAATAGCACAAAATTGCCCTCATGCTTTCATCCAAGCCTGTCGCAATTCAGAGGTACAAAAATGTGGAGATGTCTGGATACAGGTCTGAATGATTGACATCAGTTATGCCATACCTGAGCTAATGCCCTGCTCTGTCCACACAACTCCAGGTCAGTTGCCTCAGTGTCCTTAGGAAGGTCTCTTTGCTGCTATTTCTTTGGCAAAGCGTATATAGCTAGTAATTACCTGTTAAGAACTAGCATGCATTTACATATAAAAGAGAATGTGTTACCTGGAAGTTGTAACTGTTTCAAGTTGTTGCATGCAGTAAAAGAGAGCATTAGTCTTGATATATCTGTTACGTATATCTTTCATTCTTAAAAGGATGAAAGACAATAAAAGTCAACACAGCAGGAGAATCTAGAAAAGAAAATCTGTATAAATGTATTTATTCTATGAGTAAATGAATAATGTCAACTCAACATTTATTTTATGTTTTACTAGTATGTAACATTTTGGCAGCCACTGACACTAGTTGTGATGTAATTTCTAGATGATCAGAGATCCACACCCTTGACATGTTTATACATGAAACTGAAATTAGCCCTGGGGGTCATAATTACCCCCACCCCAGGATTCAGTCCTAGTGTCATAACATTGTAACGATTGAGACCCTCATGTAAAAACTGCAAAAGCACTTACTGGACATGAAAAGATTAACTTTGATTTGTAATTAAAATTGACCACAAGATTTATTCTTATCCCCTGTAACTAGCTAGAGGTTCCCAGATGTATGGGGTGGAGATGAAGTGCAGGGACGTGGGTTTTACAAACACAAGTTCATTGATATTTTGTTTTTCATTTTAGTTAGAAGGCAAATTAGAGGCCAGGCTGTGGGACAGAATATTCACTTGGTGTGAGAAAGAGGTAAAAGCACTTGTATCAGTTTGTTCTTACTTTGAATGAAGACCACAGACCCAGATCTCTTAAATAAATTGTTGTCCAATCAAGATCTACATTGTTCGCTTGGCACTACAAATGTACTACAAAACCACGGGCTGCTAACAGTTCATGTCATACTGTAATTTCCAACACAAATTGTAAATTTCCATCTAATGAATGCAATAACACTATTCTTATTATAAACAGCTCTGTATATTCTTTAGTATTCTTTGAGTATTTTTTATATTCAGTACTTTTATATGAGCAGTTCTTTATATTTAGAATGTTTATATGAGCAGTTCTGTATATTTAGTTGTATGGTGTAAACAATTCTGTTGTTTTATTAGTATGGTGTGACAGTTCTCTATATTCAGCAGTATGTGAATAATTCTTTAAATTTAGTAGTATGTGAACAGTTCTCGATATTCAGCAGTATGTGAACAGTTCTCTATATTTAGTAGTATGTGAACAGTCAGTTCTCTATATTTAGTAGTATGTGAACAGTTCTCAATATTTAGTAGTATGGTGTTAACAGTTCTCTATAGTCATCAGTATGTGAACAGTTCTCTATATTTAGTAGTATGGTGTGAACAGTTCTCTATATTTAGTAGTATGTGAACAGTTCTCTATATTTAGTAGTATGTGAACAGTTCTCTATATTTAGCAGTATGTGAACAGTTCTCTATATTTAGTAGTATGGTGTGAACAGTTCTCTATATTTAGTAGTATGTGAACAGTTCTCTATATTTAGTAGTATGTGAACAGTTCTCAATATTCAGTAGTATGTGAACAGTTCTCTATATTTAGTAGTATGGTGTTAACAGTTCTCTATAGTCATCAATATGTGAACAGTTCTGCATAACATATAGAATTAAATTACTAGACAATACAGATTACATGAAACTAAAATACTTCACAATGAAAGAAAAATAAATTTTTCACCTTAGTTATTATCAAATGCCCATTTAAATGCTCTTATTTTTCCTATTCTTTTTTCATTGAAATATCAACAATTTCCATTCATTTCATTTTTCAAAGAAACTTTGTTAAAATTCGAGTTCCTTGTTTGTTTCTTTTTTTTTTCATTAATGAATTTAATGACTGATGTATTTGATGTTGAGTATTTATATACAGCAATTTTATTCTGTTTGATAAATAAAAAATGTATACAATAAATGCATTTTTTAAAAATCAAAATATTTTAAACTTTGTTTAAATAGATATACAAGTTTTTATTTATGAAGACTATACTTTTTATTCTAGCTTTCTCTGCCATATGGCTGTATAAAGGCATGTGTTTTGATTGAGAATGTGCTAGCCTCATTTGAGATGGAAGAAATATTGTTTGAGCTTTGTCACCACACCATGGGCCTTAACTGTGGAATCTGGGATTACTCAGCTTCTTTTATCAACAAGTTTGGTGTGTTATCTCTCTATCTCTCCAACTTTCTGTCTATCTATCTATCGTATTTGCGAATATTTATAATAATAATAATAATAATAATAATAATAATAATAATAATAATAATAATAATAAAGACTTTATTTAGAGAAAGTAATTCAATTAGTTACAAAACAAATCTACCTTGAGACCTTCTATTTGTAATGTACAATGTATAGAGTATATAATAATAATAATAATAATAATAATAATAATAATAATAATAATAATGAGGACTTTGTATAGTGCCTAACCTCTAGATGCTGTAACTGCTTTACAACATTAGAAAACACCTGTAACATAAAAAACTTCTATAACAATATGATTACACCAAAAAAACACCATGAAATTAGAAAACATAAAACATACTGAAAATATTTAAGGTAGGAAACATTATTAGGTCTTTATAAATTTGTCCTTGAAGTCAAAATAGGTGAGTTTTAAGAGCACTCTTGAATGGGATCACTGTGTCTTTGTGTCTAATTTCAATGGGCAATTCATTCCACATTGCTGGGCCCTGGTATGCAAAAGAATACTGTCCATATGACTTAATTTTCATAGTGGGAATAATGAATATACAGTTGTCAGAAGAGGAGTGTAAATATCATGCTGGTGTGTACCCATGGGTGAGGTCTGATAGGTATGATGGATTGGAGTCTGTCAGTGAATGTATCACAGAGAACAAATTTTGTGTTTGATTCTGGATCAAATGGATAGCAAGTGTAGGGTACAGTTCAGTTGTCTAAAGACTTCATCCATTTGAGACATTGATCATGAAATGAAGAAATGCTAGGAGCCGGCCTTATGTCACTGGCAGTGTTTTTCCATACCAGTCAACCAGTATATTTAAAACTCTTTAAACAATTCCTTCTTTTGGCCTTCGTAAAATGTAATTTTTATG
Organism: Unio pictorum; assembly: GCA_030141615.1. Classification (NCBI taxonomy): domain Eukaryota; kingdom Metazoa; phylum Mollusca; class Bivalvia; order Unionida; family Unionidae; genus Unio; species Unio pictorum. The sequence goes on along the minus strand of JARLTB010000218.1, from coordinate 23,315,544 downwards.
TCTAATTGTACCTTTAGCATCTCTTTGATAAAAGATATTGCTTATATAGACAGGAATGTTTTTTCTGGATACTTTATACACCAATTTGGCCTTTCTAAAAAATATTCTTTCATGTATTGTCAAAACCTTTATATTATTCGTTTCATCCTGGAAATTGTCTATACATTGATCAAGAATTAAATGGCAAGCCCTCGTTTGGAGTCTTAAATGTGTTGTTATGTTTGAATTATAAGTATTACCCAAATTATATTACTATAGTCAGAAAAGATGACCCTGTACTGTAGAGGAGTGTATGTTTCGATTTTCCTAAGTAGCCAAAGATAACACTTACCGGTATCCTTTTTTGAAACATATTATGGGAATATACCAAGTTAAGTTTGTTATCTATGAATACACCAAGAAAGTTAAGTTTGTTATCCATGAATACACCAAGTAAGTTAAGTTTGTTACCTATGAATACACCAAGAAAGTTAAATTTGTTATCTAAAAATACACTAAGAAAGTTAAGTTTGAGTTAAGTTTGTTATCTATGAATACACCAAGTAAGTTAAGTTTGTTATCCATGAATACACTAAGAAAGTTAAGTTTGTTATCCATGAATACACCAAGTAAGTTAAATTTGTTATCTAAAAATACACTAAGAAAGTTAAGTTTGTTATCCATGAATACACCAAGAAAGTTAAGTTTGTTATCTAAAATTATACTAAGAAAGTTAAGTTTGTTATCTAAAATTACACTAAGAAAGTTAAGTTTGTTATCTAAAATTATACTAAGAAAGTTAAGTTTGTTATCTAAAATTACACTAAGAAAGTTAAGTTTGTTATCTATGAATACACCAAGTAAGTTAAATTTGTTATCTATGAATACACCAAGTAAGTTAAATTTGTTATCTAAAAATACACTAAGAAAGTTAAGTTTGTTATCTATGAATACACCAAGAAAGTTAAGTTTGTTATCTATGAATACACCAAGAAAGTTAAGTTTGTTATCTATGAATACACCAAGTAAGTTAAGTTTGTTATCTATGAATACACCAAGAAAGTTAAGTTTGTTATCTATGAATACACCAAGAAAGTTAAGTTTGTTATCTATGAATACACCAAGAAAGTTAAGTTTGTTATCCATGAATACACCAAGTAAGTTAAGTTTATTATCTAAAAATACACTAAGAAAGTTAAGTTTGTTATCCATGAATACACCAAGAAAGTTAAGTTTGTTATCTATGAATACACCAAGTAAGTTAAATTTGTTATCTAAAAATACACTAAGAAAGTTAAGTTTGTTATCTATGAATACACCAAGAAAGTTAAGTTTGTTATCTATGAATACACCAAGAAAGTTAAGTTTGTTATCTATGAATACACCAAGTAAGTTAAGTTTGTTATCTATGAATACACCAAGAAAGTTAAGTTTGTTATCTATGAATACACCAAGAAAGTTAAGTTTGTTATCTATGAATACACCAAGAAAGTTAAGTTTGTTATCCATGAATACACCAAGTAAGTTAAGTTTATTATCTAAAAATGCACTAAGAAAGTTAAGTTTGTTATCCATGAATACACCAAGAAAGTTAAGTTTGTTATCTATGAATACACCAAGAAAGTTAAATTTGTTATCTATGAATACACCAAGAAAGTTAAGTTTGTTATCTATGAATACACCAAGAAAGTTAAGTTTGTTATCCATGAATACACCAAGTAAGTTAAGTTTGTTATCTATGAATACACCAAGAAAGTTAAGTTTGTTATCTATGAATACACCAAGAAAGTTAAGTTTGTTATCTATGAATACACCAAGAAAGTTAAGTTTGTTATCTATGAATACACCAAGAAAGTTAAGTTTGTTATCTAAAATTACACTAAGAAAGTTAAGTTTGTTATCTATGAATACACCAAGTAAGTTAAGTTTGTTATCTATGAATACACCAAGAAAGTTAAGTTTGTTATCTAAAAATATACTAAGAAAGTTAAGTTTGTTATCTAAAATTACACTAAGAAAGTTAGGTTTGTTATCTATGAATACACCAAGAAAGTTAAGTTTGTTATCTAAAAATACAATAAGAAATTTGAGTTTGTTATCTATGAATACACCAAGTAAGTTAAATTTGTTATCTATGAATACACCAAGAAAGTTAAGTTTGTTATCTATGAATACACCAAGAAAGTTAAGTTTGTTATCTATGAATACACCAAGTAAGTTAAGTTTGTTATCTATGAATACACCAAGAAAGTTAAGTTTGTTATCTATGAATACACCAAGAAAGTTAAATTTGTTATCTATGAATACACCAAGAAAGTTAAGTTTGTTATCCATGAATACATCAAGTAAGTTCAGGTTGTTATCTATGAATACACCAAGTAAGTTAAGTTTGTTATCCATGAATACATCAAGTAAGTTAAGTTTGTTATCCATGAATACATCAAGTAAGTTAAGTTTGTTATCTATGAATACACCAAGAAAGTTAAGTTTGTTATCAATGAATACACCAAGAATCAGTGGCGTCGCTAGGGGGTTGCAGGGGGTGCTGACCGCACCGGGTGACACCATCTCAGAGGGGTGACACCAAAATGAAAATTGCAAATTTTACAGAGCACACACTGCTCGGTCTAGTTGGATTTCATAAGCGGATAACCGATCATAGTTAAATACATGACTAGCAGGCACATGGTGCCACCATGCAGTCTGCAGAGCGTCTGGTGCTTATTTTAATGAGATTCAGAGCTGGTCGGAGCAAAATTTGGAGTTATTTGCGAACGCGTTAATTAATGAGGTGATCATCATCATGGTGGAAGTCTGGAGGGGTGACACCATGAGTTTACCGCACTGGGTGACACCAACCCTAGTGACGCCGCTGCCAAGAAAGTTAAGTTTGTTATCCATGAATACACCAAGTAAGTTAAGTTTGTTATCTATGAATACACCAAGAAAGTTAAGTTTCTTATCTATGAATACACTAAGAAAGTTAGGTTTGTTATCTATGAATACACTAAGAAAGTTAAGTTTGTTATCAATGAATACACCAAGAAAGTTAAGTTTGTTATCTATGAATACACCAAGAAGTTTTTAATTCACATATTGATGCAACATATTTGATTTTGGACAAGCAGTTTGGACACCTGTAATATATTTTATTATGTAACATATGAAACATAAATATGCATAAATAATCTACTAATTTTTATGAAAATTTAACCACATACCTAAAAGCTTTTTGTCAGTCACAATATTTTCTTATGATCATGATCTGCCATGAATGTAGATGAGAAGATGCATGTGTATAATTGTATTGAGTTCTATTCTGCAAATGTGGGATAACAATTGGAAGATAAACTATTGTATGGCATAACAATAAGAAGATAACCCATTATGTGGCATAACAGTTAGAAGAAAAACCATGTATATGGCATAACAATTACAAAATAATCCATTCTATGGATACAATAAGAAGATAACCCATTACATGTATATGGCATAACAATAAGAAGAAATCAAAATATATGGCATAACAATTAAAAGATAACCCAAGCAGCAAAAAGGGTGGACAGACCAAAACTATTTCAAGCAAACCGAAACTATTTCAAACAAAATTCTAAAGGATTTCAAACCAAAACCAATTCAGGCAGACAAAAACAAACAGAAATGGTTTCGGTTTGTCACGCTATTGAGACTCTGTCTCCAGACAGACCCGACGCTGATGTCACTGTGGAGAAGAATTGTTTCTACCGAATATTTGATCAAGTCTGATACGATATCTTGATCTCAGGTCGTGCAAATTTATCGTTACAAATCCATGTGGAATTGACTGAGCGTGACTAAAAAAAATTCTCAAGAGATTATGATCCATATCACTGCCGCACCAAGTTTGCCAAATATTTTGTAGTGTATGTGTGTCAACTCCATTAAATACAGCAAGAATATTGCAGTTATCTCTGATCACTTTTGGATTTTTGTGTGTATCGTTGAGTGACACATCGGTACTTTTATGCCTACCTGTGGAAAATATCCTAGCGAGATTCTTTTGATTGTCTAACATGATTTCATCATATATGACTAAATTGTTAATACTTCCATCAATAACATCAATGCTCGGTGCTTCATCGATATCAGTTATAAACTCAATAATATCCTCATCGATTTCCGATTTTGCTTTCTCGTTAAAATCCTTTAACACCCCGTAACATCGCTGATCGTCTACACTCGGGGCTACCAAATACAACTTGTTCCATTTCATCCATCTCGTTATCAAATTAAGTAACAACTGAGTCTTGTTGCTTCCGGATGGTCCGATTATAATCATGCGAATAGAACTTGGTAGCGCTGCATGATGCTTAACTGGTTCTCGTGTTTTTGTCACCGAAAAATCAATTACATTCATGTTATTATAAATAAATCATGAATCTATATTGTGTGAAATGTAAGAAGCGTACTAGCACGAATGACTTGACGACGATTACAACTAAAAATAACAGATCAGCACTTGCTGGTAAGTGTGTACAATGTGGTACCAAAAAATTTAGATTTGTTTCTCTTGATAAAATCAAGGTTTAAAAAAAAAACGAGGAGGTGATATTGCAGCCAAGTTAGTAAAATTACCAGGAACACCATGGACAAAATATCCTGGAGAAAAACACCTTCCAGGGTATAGTTATTGTGGACCCGGGACCAGACTCGATATCCGACTCGATGATGAAAACCAACTCCGACCCGGTGAAAACCCAATAAACGCTATTGATAAGGCGTGTCATGCTCATGATATTGCTTATAAAAGCAGCAATCTGCAACACAGACATATCGCAGATTGATTCATGCGTTAAATTCTATCACTGATAAATCCTTCAAAGAAAAGTTGACTTCATGGTTGATAAAATCGGTGATGAAAAGTAAATTGATGTTGGGTGCTGGTAATTAATAACAACATGGAATCTATTTATTATTCCCCAAGAGGATTCTGGAGGGGTAAATTAGCAATCAGTAAACTCGATAGCACCGCAAAGGTGAAAAATACTACAGCAGCGGATTGGTTATCCAAACAGGCGATATTGCAGATTTATCTACCACCGCCTAAACAAATTAACTTCTCACATTTTGATGTCAGCATCGTTAATGAGGTTCATCAAGCTGACATATTATTTCTGTCGCATGATCGTTTTTACAAGTATGCGCTAAGCGTAGTTGATGTTGCGAGTCGATACAAACAAGCAGAGCCGCTAAAGACAAAGTCATCAACTGAGGTGGCTTCTGCTTTTGAAAAGATTTATCGACGAGGTCCTCTGCATTGGCCAAATCTATTACAAGTTGATCCTGGCAAGGAATTTCAGGGTGCAGTGTTATCAACAATGAAGCATCATAATGTTACCATCAGACGAGGACATACTGCATAATTTGCGATCAGGCAATTGTTGAACAATTTAATCGCACACTTGCTGAGCGGTTATTTGGATATCAATACACAAAGGAGTTTATTCAGGATAAACGATCTCATAAATGGGTCAAGAGATTACCAGGCGTGATTACCGCGCTAAATAATGAGATTACTCGAACAATTAATATGAAACCTAACAACGCGATTAAAAAAAAAGTATATACCCATAAAACCGCAAAATGATTTTTCAAAACAACCAATACTCAGTAATGTCACTGTTAGGTATTTATATGAACCAGGAGAGCTTGAAGGTGGTAAAAAAGAGCTACTGATCCTATTTGGAGTGTCACTACACATAAAATATCAAGCATAACACGATCTACGGGTAGACCGCCAGTCTATAGGTTAGATTCAACTGCTCCTCAGTGAGGATTTACGCGTGAACAACTACAGGTGATACCCGAGGATACTCAATTACTGACGCGTGGTCTTAACTAGCACCTCTGCGTCTGTTACACTCAAGACAAGTCAGCATCACATTATCTCTGGTATGACCAACACTGCTATCTTTTCTGTGTACGGTAAAATGGCGAGGATCCTTATCTGACCAACACCAACGCATTATATGATTACAACTCATGCAGTGATTATTCTGTTGTTGTTTTAGTGTAATTATAAATTCAGCATCAGTGTCAAATTTTCTGTTATTTTTTTTTTATCCTGCTGTTTATAACCAGAGAGTTTTTTTCTGATTATGTCATCGCTGACAATATCATTGATTGTTGTGTCATTATAATCTAAAACAACTCTTCGAAGTTGATTTATTCTTCGTACTCTTGACACTGCAGTATAAACTAAATTTGACCACTCGATGCGATTATCTATGATCCAAACAATTGTATCTGATATAGTCAATCCCTGCGAAGAATGTATCGTCGCAGCGTATCCTAACTTCCATGGGGATTTTTCAGCATGCAGTGCATCTTCGACAACACTGATATCAACCAACACAATATCATTTAACACTAGAATCTGCTTCCTTGCCTCTGTCAAGCCTGGAATATCAACTTCGATATTTTGTCTTCATGTATCCTTGGGTCTATAAGACAATGTCTATAAGACAAATGTCTATAAGACATTTCTATGTCAATGTCTATAAGACAAAGTCTATAAGACAATGGCACTGGATGTGTTGCAAATGTTTCTTTATGCGTGTTAAATAACTTCATCTGAAGTGTATCTCTGACTATCTTTCTACTTACTACTATTAAATTGTTTAGTCTCCACGCTTCCCAGAAATCATTTAATGGGGTTTCTGAAATTATTTCACGTGCTATTTCACATTGGATTCTATCCGGTTGTAATCTGATTAGTTTCTTAAACTCGCGTAATTCATTATCAAGTGATCTATGATCAGTACTAATTTCTTCATAATAGTCTACAAAATTCTTCAGCCAATTATGTGGGGACAACCCGACAAATGATGGTGGTTGACCATGATTGCCACACATTATCACTTTTGTATTCGCTAGCAATAACCAATCGAGAAACCTTTATAATACATCTAACGACACTGTGCATATCTCATCCCAAATGAGGATTTCATTTTCAGGAATATATTTCTCGCCAAATGAGGATTTCAGGAATATATTTCTCGCCCATTCGTCACCTTTCCATCCGAAAAAACTGTGATAAGTGCAAGCATTAATTCCTCACTGTTTCATCTCTCTTGCAAGTCTGTGTGTTGGTGTTTGCACAATTATGTTTGATTTCCCTCGAAATAATTCGATTGCATTAGTCGTCTTCCCTGACCCACCACAGCCATTTAAGTAACTGGTTTAATATTTACATATTGGATCGGATATCGAAGGTGCATTAGATAGTTCTGATATCTGATTATTTTTCAAGTAATTGTTTTCAATCGTAACATCTGCTGATTTGGAATAATCACGCAGTATTTCTTTTTTAATTCTCCATAATCCCCAACTCTCATCAGAATTTGTGAATTCAGCCAATGCTTCTTTATGTTTTACATCTATATAAAATGAATCAGTGGCGACTCTAACCACGGTGTCAGGAAATCTATTTATCATCGAAAGTAAATTAATAGAAGCATAAGCCAGCATAGACAACCTTAAGTATGTATACTGAGGATTTTCTCCATCGTTACAAGTAACAATTGTACCGAATTTGGTTCCATCTGACAAGAGAGCGTCTTTACGATTTACATATATACCCCTAGATGTTACATCTGCGATTATAAAATCGTATTCAGCATCATCTATAATCAGCCGCGAAGAATGTCGTTTATGGTCGTATTTTCCACCTTGTGTGAATTTACCAATTATTCTTCTACCGAAATCTTTTGCGTGTTTATTTCTAACTTCAAAGATTTTGTTGGACCACCTTATGATATATTCTTCGTCTAAATTAGGAAATTGTTTTTTGTTTTCGCTGATTATACTATCTAGACTATTATGTTGTGGTAACCAGACCACTTTGTTTCCGATATGATATAATTGCTTCACTCACAATCAGCGATAGCAGCATTTTAGAATCAATCAAATACCATAATAACACTATTGGCATCCGGTGTTTTTCAGAGATGTTTCTACGAAACCAAACATAACAACACGGATGAAGTCCTTTAGCCAATTCAAATGAAATCATACGAGTGAATCTGGTTAAATCAAAATCGGGCAGTGGTCCATTAATCGCAACACGGGTTATCTCATGTGTGAGATGCCCAAATCATTTAAAATACTCAGAGCATTCTCCGTACCTGAGAAAACTCCCTGGATAACACGCAATCATATCAACCGAAATAATACTTTTGGGGTCATATTTTGTATTCCATAATCCACCATGTCCATAATCAACACAACTATCTTGGATATCCGAGAGAAATTCTGCGCGTGTTGGTTTCCATAGATTTCTCTTTCTCGTGAAATGAGCTGCAACTGATGGTATTGTAAAACAGTTTGTCAGTAATTGTTCGTCGTGTTCCGTTGAAAAACCACTAGCTAGTGTTTTCATCTCGTCATGGAGGGCTTCAGTACGATATAATTCGTCATTGGGTTTTACAAATTGATCGAATTTACCCTCTTCGTTTTCAAAACTCTGAAATAACCAAACTGACACAGGATTGTTTTTACTTGACTGAAAAATAAAATCAAATAAATTTCCCGTGTAATATTTTATTGTTCTATCCCGCGGAAATATTGTTACCGTGGATGTCCAAGTGTATGCATTATGGTCAATAATTTTGATTGGAGATCCTCTCGATTTATATTTCGGTTCATATAATATTTTGCCTGTTACTATTTCTACGGATATTAGGAATTTTAGTATCCGCTCTAACGCGGCCACATTTCGAATTGTTGCTCCGCTCTCCTTCACTGTTAATTCCCATTCCCATTCATTTTTTTGCGTCTTAGATCCGTCAATTTGTTTCCACGCAACACATTTGTAAAATGCTCTATTATTCGTCCTGCTACACAATTCAACGACGAATATTTCATGGGTTTTAATTTTTCAATACTTGGTTTATCATTTATCAGATAGATCCCATAAACAACTGCGGTTACAGGATATTATCTCTCGTAATACGGTTTTTCCGTTCCAGTGAGAATTCCTGGTTTGGAATCCTGACTCACAGTAATAGTTCTCTTATTTTTCAGGATGGGTTCAAATTTGTCGCGTATAATCCAATTACCCGTTTCTGAGCGGATAATGAATTTCACTAAAAAAAAATACTTTTTCTTGTCAAGATGCGAGATTATCACTGCTGCTCTTTCGTCGTTCATGGTAGCATCAACACTACCATCAATTCGAAATGTTTACCAATAGTGAGATGCTCCATTGCGCTTGAATTCATTAAAACCATCACGGATTCTACCTATCATGCTTATATCGGTTATTAGACTCTTTGGTACATCAGTGGAGACTATCGAGATTGAATTTAAAAATTTTCCAAGGCATAATTTTCGATAATCTCTCGAACTCCTCCATATTATAATTAAAACAAGTATTTAAATAAAGAATTTATTATATAATGAATCATTGCAAATGGCTTATGATAGGATCAGTAACCGCTTTTAACAAATCACGCAGAAATGAATTCTGCGGATATCATTTACAAAGCGTGGGAGTTTTGGGCCCTTACCTTGCATACGATGTGGGGTAGGTGTGCATGGTAAGTCGCAGTTGTGTCTCAGTTGTGGTGGTAAGCGATACAGAGAGCTAAAGCGCTATTATGATAATAGAGTTAAAAACTCCATCAAAGATTCCGTCAAAAACTCCATCAATACCTCTGACTGTGTCAGCGTCCTTGACTCTGTCAAAAACAAAATCATAAGAACACCTCAAGACTACATTGAAAGATTCTCAAGTAATAATGAAACCAAATAATGATTTAGACAAATACTATATAATATATAAATGAACCAAGAATTTCAACCACATCCTGTGATTACCAATTATGAAGTATCTCGTGATGGTATTGTCAGACACCGCAGACTGAAGAAACCATTTGGGACGAACAAGTATATGGGGTATTTGATGTTTACTATTGGAAAGAAAAGGTATCTTAATCATAGATTTGCGTTCAAATGTTTTCATGGATTGATAAAAGATGGATTTTTTTGTTGACATATTGATGGATGTCCCCAAAATAACAGATTGGATAATTTACGAGTTATCACACAAAGTCAGAATACCAAATGGGGAAGGACTGGAAAAAAACTCTAATATGCAAGACCCCTAAAATCATTTAATACAGCAACTAATGAAGAAAGAGTATTTAAATCAACGAATAAAGGCGGTAGATATTTTGATATTTGTAGAGCCTCCGTACAATTTGTTGCAGAACAAATATATCAGTCAGCGATTTCCAAGAGAACCGGACATAGAATTAAATTTACATATGTCTGAATTCTGTTTTGTATTGTATATATATATAACACCAAGGGATATAACTCGTGTGGGCTTGTGTATACAGTTTTGAAACAACGATAACTCTTTTGGTGTAGTCGCGTATCTCAATGGGATTTTTTGATGACTCGTAGTCCGACTGAATGGCTTCTTTTTGTGTTGGTTTGACTAGAAAATTTATAATTTTGTCTACGATTTTTAATTACAGTGAAATCTACGATTTCCATCTACGATTGATATACGATTTTTATCTACAGTATACATTATTTGTTAAATTCTTTACGACATATACAGCAGTTTGGCTATATATTATATTCAAAATTATAGACTTGTAGATCTCGAATATTAGCATATTCCGTACGCAGTTGGATCTCGTCCTGGGGCCCATCGTTCGAATCTCGTGGCAGGCATTATTGTCGACGGTACCGATCAGAAGGTTTTTCTATATATAATTGGGGCTTTAATCCATTCGAAATTCAACCACCATATGTCACACACCGTCACATGGTGTGAATGTGTTTTTGCATTCAACCCGGGGTGATTTTGTTGGGGGTATGGTGGTTTCAGTTGAAAGTAGAATAGCCCCTTATGTATATGTGTCGTCCTATTTCGTATATCATCATTGTAAATATATCATCATTGTAAATACTTGTAAATATATAAATACTTGTAAATATGTAAATACTTGTAAATATGTAAATATGAATATTTATATATAAATATGACGTCCATTCACCAAGCATACCTTCTTGGGGTTCTAACCCATTATTTGACGAGTTAGATCCCCTCTCGGAGACTATGCTTCGTGGTACCTCTGGGCCTCTCAGATGTGAATAACACCTGATAGGTTCCAAATGGGGATGTGTTGTCTTATATATGTAACTTCTGGACCTCTCAGATGTGAATAACATCTGAGAGGTTCCAAATGGGGTTTTTCATATATATCTCTAGGTGCAATAAGATGTGAATAACACCTTAGAGCGAATGGAGTTCATCATATCATATCATATCATATCATATCATATCATATCATATCATATCATATCATATCATATCATATATAATATCATATCATATATCATATCATATATCATATCATATCATATCATCTCATATCATATCATATCATATCATATCATAACATATCATATCATATCATATCATATCATATCATATCATATCATATCATATCATATCATATCATATATAATCATATCATAAGTTGCATAATATCTCTAGGCGCAATAAGATGTGAATAACACCTTAGAGCGAATGGAGTTCATCATATCATACGAAAACGAGTAAAAAATGACCCCTAATATTTTTATTAGATATATAAAATATATTAGATATATAATATTTCATATAATGAATTTCGAAAATATGAATGTCATTATAATTGAGATTTCAAATTTAAAAAATCAAAGAATACAATTGTCAGATAAATTAGATTGTAATCAGATTCTCTCTGAATTTCATGATCTTGATGATAGTGCCCAGAATAATAGATATGTCCTTCCAAGGCAGTATGGGTTGATTAAACGAATTCAGCACGCGGTAAATGACTCACTTGCATTTTGTAACGACATCAAAAAATTTATCCCGCTATTCACTGCTGTCAAAAAGGTCAGAAGTGAATTGGGCAAACAATATGAAATCAAACGCACAATAAACTCGAAAATGAAAACAATAAGAGAAATTATCAGACAAAATGAAAATCCCCCTTTGGTTGCCTCAACACAGTGAAAAATCTCTCCATGCATTGACACTCTAAACAATGCCCAACCCATTGTAGGTGAGCAATCCACATACAATAAAGCCCCATTGACAAATAATTCTATAGACAGGTATGCGCTTACTCGCATAGAACAAATTTGTATAGACGGAAATTCTAAAGACAGGTATGATAGTGTTCGGTGATTTATCACTAATGCGGAAGTAATGAACACACTATCAGGGGTGGGTGAGTTTTTACTTACAATTTAGATCGTATATTAATTTATAATGGTAGGTGAAACCCTAACAATTAGATTAGCATGTGAAAGATTGCCTGCGATTAAGAGATTTATTCCGGTTCGTGATTCCGTTCGAAATAAGTTAAAAGCAAGACAAGAATTTCAAACTGATTTCACAATGGGTACCAAACAATTATTCAAACCCATTACTTCAGCAACCGGGAAGGTCGTATCGACCACTGAAATAGCCATATGGGGAGATATTCCTGAAGAACAATGAGGGAAAAAAACAGCCCTTCTTCCTGTACTTGAAAAAATAGCAAAGAGATCCAAGCAAACAAAGGACTCTTTAAAAACACTTCCTGGTGATATACCGTAATAGCCGCTGCATGACTTCAGGAACAACAAGAACAAGAACAACATGAACAACGAGAACAAGAACAACAACGACTAGAACAGGAAGAAGAGGGTGATATTATTGAAGAAGAAGAAAAATAAAAAGAACAAAAAAGGAGTAAAAGAGTTGCATTCAATGATAAATTTCTTCCGGGTAAATTAGATGAAATAAGAGATATGAAATTCAATTCTGATAAAGAAATAGCCGATTTTATCGTTAGGAGTTTTCATCATAGAAGAAAGTATATCCACAATGATTATAATCTCCCTGATGAAAAATCATGGCATAATGGATTATATCTTGTGTTAACAAAAAAAAGTAGGGTATCATCTGATGATAAAACATATAAAGAATTCAGTGAAAATATAAAAGAAGCTAAATCGTCTACAGAGAAGAAATCGGATCCTGGATTTCTTAGATTACCAGAGCAGTCAAAACTTTCTGATATAGCACAATCCTCTTTGCAGGGTGCAACTGGTACTACCGGTAAGGGTTTTTCTCAAGTGGAGCCCCAAGGGGGATTTCAGGTACTGGTCTAGTTCGTTGTCCTAGTAATATTCTCGGGGATATATCACGATTAGAAATTCTCGTAGGAGGGAAACGAGCTGGAAATAACTCACCGGAAATAATTAATGAGGCAGCCGATATCTGCATACGACTATTTGAGGGTGGTATCATGGATATTCGTGTATACTGAGAGTTTATTGATGAGCTAGCTGACGGTTACCATAGTAATTAATCACTGATTAGATAAATAGCATTTAAATAAGATGATCATACACTACAACCACAATAAACCAACCATGACTTATGTAGTAAACTCATAATTGCCTGTTTATAGAGCGTACTATGGAGATGGCCTCGGCAATACCATTGCAGGGTTATTTGCAAGAAAGGCTCCAAAAATAGCAACAATTGCAAAACAGTTATCGATGAAAGCTATTGATGTTTTTCGTGATAAGGGTATTAGCACTGTTGGTGATGTTGCCGGGAAAGCATTTTCCATGGATAAAGAAAAACTACTAGCGTTAGTACGGCGAAGAAATAAACCACTGGTGATAAAATCACTAGAGAAACTACCATCTACGGAAATTATGCCCGTGAGTATTAGTAAAATAATTCACAATGCAGTGGAGCAGAATATAGCATCACGGATAAATGAAGGATATGACACTCAGGGAAATATTACTGCAAATATGATAGCAAGAAGTGGTTTGAAATCTCAATTTAGATCAAGAAATATATAATAATGTGTTCAAATCGGCTCCTGACCCAGCGTTTGATTTAGATGCCCCAGTACCCAAGAATGATTCTGTACGCGATTATCAATTCTATTCCTATCATGCAGTACAATCGGATCTTCGATCAAGAATCGAACTTCAGGTCCATGATACCAGCAAATACTTTCTACCCGCTGAAGCATTTATTGACGTAGAAGGAGAACTCGTAACAAATGTTGCAGCAGGTACGCCATATGCAGATGACCCAAATATCCGAGTTGGTTTTGTCAATAATGGTATCATGGCGCTATTCGAGAGTGCTAGAGATATGATTGAAGGAAGAGAAATTGAATCTATAGAGCGTGAGGTTGATGTTGCCACAACAACAACAATAGAACAAGATATTCTGATGATTATACAAGATCAGCAGGTCCGTCTATGATGTTCTCTAAGGATATCACTAATCACGCTGAACACATTCCGTATACTAAATTGCATACACCAAGAGCTATTGCATCTGATCCAGAACCCGATTCTCCTGAACACGAGGATAGACCAGCTGGTACCTTTGATATTATAAAAAGTACTAATCCTAATTACAACCTAGGGTTTGCAACACGTGTAGCAATGTTGCAAGGACAGTGTCAAGTGCCAAATTTTTCGTCAGTGAAATTCATTAATTAATTCGTAGGCTAGCCGACAATTAACTGTCTTGGAGTAGAGTTTTGAACGAAAAGAATGTTAGTTTACCCCGGTCAGACTGTTATACAATATTTAGAGTGAAAGCGGACTGAGCGTTTGACACGCTTAAAATAGGTGATTCCTCACGTAGAGCTGTCAGAGTGATTGGAAACAAATGATAAGTGATATTTCGACCCTAAGTGGCATTTTTGGCATCTTGATAGACGGTTTTCAAAAGGTCCATAGGAATAGCATTTATTCCGATTGGTCAAATGTATAGGGAAGGGTGTGTGTCGAACCCCAGAATCGGGGAAATATATACTACATATCAAACGAGGTTAGTCAGTCTAAAAATTTCTCTGCAAGAGAGAACTGCCACTAGGACTCCGAGGGTTCGTTGCAAGAACGACTTCGTAAAATTGTGGTTCCAGGGAACTGAATGTGGAACGATTGTAAGACGCCAAAAACACAAGGTATTTAACTCAAATTCACCTTTATCATGATGTAATGTATAGGATGTTTTTCTTTGTCATAGATGCATAATGTATCGATACTATGATACAAATAGTTCAGTATTACATTGATTTAATAACGTACTTTGATATGTTTCTTTGTTACAGATGCATGATGTGTTCATATTTTTGTATGGATAGTCGGTTTCACAGTGATTTAATAATGTATTTTTGAATTCTGAATTAGCATATTTTACCTTATATACTTAGGTAGGTAAATGGGTGGTGTAGAAAACCCGCCGTGTACATTTATGATTGGGAAGTGTTACATTAATTTGAATTTATCATATTAGTGAATATGGATTGTGTGTTATAATATATTGCCTCACTTTACGTAATGATTTACGGGAATATATGACTTTCCCAAAATTCTGACGTCGATAATTAGCAGTATAGCTCTATTGATCTGAAGACTTGTGTAGTATTTGTTAGCCGTATAAATGATAACACTGATAGTAAGATCTGATTGTTCGAACCTGAAGACGGACGGACAATCTCAACTCTTAAAGTAACGAGATACTTAGGGCGTTTTACCCTTTTCTTTTACAAGGAAAATAGTTTGTTTGGAAAGAGTGAGAATCAGCGAGGAGTTAAAGGGAAAGAGGGAAAAGAAGTCAGAAGTCAGAGTGTGGAATTCCCGTTCAATCAAAGGGCAAGCTGAAGTCGGACGCACACAGAAAAAAGAAGAAAAAAAAACAGTCAACGAACAAGGTCATTGTGAATCACCCAACAGTCCAATGTTAAATGAACATTCAATTCCATGATGAAAGTACTATCAGTCATTAACGGTTAAATTCATTTATTTTATTAGTGTTCTGAATTTTAATTAACGTATCTGCTATTTTAAAGCTTCGGGTTTTGAATTACTTCTGAACGAAGAATCGTCAGAAGGAAAGTACATTGTAATTTATTGTGTCATTCTTCTCTTAATTGTATTGTAATTAAATTCATATTTTATCTTTACGGGGGCTCGTGTGTTGTCTTTGTTCAAGATACCGTTTTCAGATTACTATATCCATTTGAACCGGGCATATTACACCGTAGAGGTCATTCCTTAGATAAACGAGAATTAGCGGGAGGCGGTTTCGAGTGTTGTTTGTACAAGTTGCGCAATACCTCTGACCAGCGGCTTGTGCAATATTGTACTAATAATCCTTGATAGCCGCAGGCACCTTACAGACAGTGTCGACAATTTTCATGCGTGATTCCACTACATCATATTTTCGGATTTTGCAGAAATGTTAGAAAAGTTATCTATGGAGCGAAGCATACAGTAGTACTCGTGCGAAAGGGTAGTGATAATGATGCAATCTGGCATGATGCTGGTGTTGCTGCTGGTAAAGTCATTATATCAAAACTATCATTGTGAATGCCAGTAATGACTCCATCAATCACCGTGGAAGAAAGATTACTATCATTTATGGATCATGGAGAAAAATCATTGCTATCATGGCTAACAACAACAACAGATACCATGGATTCTAATATTAATGGTACACTTACATGGCACCTGGCATCAAAACAAGGTGTTTCAGCTCCGCATCATATATTTATTGCGTTAATTTATTGCGTTACAGGATAAGGCGTGATTAAACTCTCAGGAACGGAGTCATATGATATTTGATCAAATAGGTGTTAATGAAGTATCATTGAGAATAAATGGCCAACAGGAACCATCCGAGGATATACTACTTGATTATGGAGCCAACCAAATAGCACGCGCGTATCATCATTTGTTGACATTTATGGGACGCGATAATAATGTGGATACTGGTCTGCAAATATCACAATTTGATTTTAAAAATTGATATCCCATATATTACTTCTCACTGGAACATCTTGATTTAACCAGACAATCCGTAGTTGACATACACTTCAGAGCTCGTGTAACTCTTCCGGTTGTAGGTGGTGTTGTCACTATCCCGAATTACAGAGCAGTTGCTGTCATACTCAGTGACCCATATAATCACCCATTATATGACATAACAACTAGAAAATCACCCATTATATGGCATAACAGCTAGAAAATCACCCATTATATGGCATAACAACTAGAAAATCACCCTTTATATGGCATAACAGCTAGAAAATCACCCATTATATGGCATAACAACTAGAAAATCACCTATTATATGGCATAACAACTAGAAAATCACTCTATATGGCATAACAACTAGAAAATCACCCATTATATGGCATAACAGCAAGAAAATCACCCTTTATATGGCATAACAACTAGAAAATCACCTTTTATATGGCATAACAGCTAGAAAATCACCCATGATATGGCATAACAACTAGAAAATCACCCATTATATGGCATAACAATAAAACAATAACCCATATATTGCATAACAGTAATACGTGATTTAGACAGGTCTTAAAACTGGATCTATTAACAGATAAGCTTGATGATACATTTATGTTTCTATTTAATTGTATTCATTTATGGATATACATTTTATGTATGCACTACTATGAAAAATGTAATTATTTCTACTTTTTATTGTTCTGTTATATAGGTGTTTTAAGGTATTGTGAAAAGTTTATTGTTTACATAGTAATTTATTAAGTAAGCCTTGGGCTCTAAGGTACATTTTTCATTCATCTGTGATAATTATATTTTTAACTTTTCAATTCAGACCTGAAGAATGTATGGAATGGCCTGTTGTCCATTGTCTGAAATCTGTACATTTGTTTGCACAAGTTTGTTATTGCTACTTCTTAACTATTTAAAGGATAAGACATTTACATACACATTCATCCCAAGATTAGTTGGTTCTACATGAAAATGTTGCTGCTCAGACATCCAATATGGTTGCAGCAGCAGCCATAAATCTTCTTATAGCTAGCTCTCCTGAATTGAAGGACATATCAACATTGGGCTTACACTAATTGATTTCATATGATGTCCAGTTGGTCCTAAATGAAAATTATGAAAGAAGTTCTGATGTTCATTATGGCTACCATAGCAGCCATCTTGAAAAACCTGTCCTAAACAAACAACTCCTCACGAATGGAAATTTTTATCTACATGGGATTTTCATTGGAATTATTATGAGGTCTAGTTAATTAATTAGGTCTAATTAGGTTAATTAATGAGGTCTAGTTGGTCCTAATTAGAAATGGTGCTATCTGGACATCCAATATGGCAACCACAGTTTAAATCTTGAAAATAATTTTATTGCTACTCCACTTTTATGGATAATCATATTATCTCCATGTTTTCACAGAAAGCTTCTTACAAAGTCTAATTGGTTCTAAGTGACCAGTGGTTCCAATCTGACCTCCAAGAGGGCCACTGGCAGCCATTCTGAAAATATTGTATTACTATTGCTCCAACATGGAATGTTATCTTGGCATGGCAATTTTACCCCAATACTAAGTATGATATCTAATTAGCTTTGAAGGAAAATGATATTGATCTGACAATAACATAACCACCATCTTGTAAATCTTGTAATTCATCCTAAATGGAAAGTCATGTGATATTGGGTTTTCAGCAGAGGACTTCTTGATATAGTCTAGTCAGTCTTGAATGAAAATGACACTCTTGCATGTTAAGTCTCTTGCATGTCAAATCTAGTGCATGTCAAATCTCTCTTGCATGTCAAATTTCTTGCATGTTAAATCTCTTGTCAAATCTCTTTCATGTTAAATCTCTTTCATGCCAAATCTCTTTCATGTTAAATCTCTTTCATGTCAAATCTCTTTCATGTCAAATCTCTTTCATGTTAAATCTCTTTCATGTCAAATCTCTTGCATGTTAAATTTTTTACTTGTTAAATCTTTATCATGTCAAATCTTTTGAATGTTAAATCTCATGTCAAATCTTTTGCATGTAAAACGCCGTTGATGTCAATTCTCTTGCATGTCAAATCTCTCGCATGTCAAATCTTTTACATGTAAAATCTCTCTTGCATGTTAAATCTCTTTCATGTCAAATCTATTGCATATCAAATCTCTTGCAAGTCAAATCTCTTTATTATCGACATCAGCTGCTGGATTCATCATCTTGTGAAACTGAATGGAGATTGTAAAATTTATCTAAATGTGTCTGATGAATGTTAACAGTACCAAAACGTTTTGTTTACTCTCTAGCAGTGGATATGACACTTAAATCTGTCTATCTACTGTTTTGAGCAATCCCTTGGACAGCAAGGAAGAACTACAGGATTTCATATTTCCTACTAAATTTAATATGGAATGATTTTATTTTTGTAAATTTGTTTTTGTAAAACCATGGTAACAGCTTGATGGGCATGTGCAAAACAAATTTGAAAATATTAGTTTATGAATTCATTTTTATGCTGGTTTTGGTTGCACTGAATCTATTTTCCCAAAGTCTTTTTCACACATGGAAGAATTTACTGTGGCACCAATTGTTTGTGTTTTCTATACAGGTCACAGACCAGAATTTGTTCTTCCTGACCGCAACAAGTATGTATCCATGGAGAGAGATTTCTTAAAGAGCTACATGAACCTGGTGATAAAAACATGCCACAAACGCAGTTGCCATGCAACAGGAGGTATGGCTGCCTTATTGTTGCCCCCATCTGAGAATCACCCACAGTATGATCATGTGATGCAGAAAGTCATCAGGTACTTTGGTACAAGAATGAATTTTAAACAAAGTTCTAAACATTAAAAAAAGAATATTAATTAGTGTTAATTTAGATTTAATCTTTTAAATATGTATCAGTGCCTGGGAATAATAACATAAAGCAGATCACAGGCTAAAGCAATTCTTTATAGTATTATTGATAGTCTCCTTAGAATGCATGAATAATAGAATACAGTACTTACAAGTGTAAAATAAATGAATCACTAACTAGTATTATTGATAGTCTCCTTAGAAAGCATGAATAACAGAATAAAGTACTTACAAGTGTAAAATAAATGAATCACTAACTAGTATTATTGATAGTCTCCTTAGAATGCATGAATAACAGAATAAAGTACTTGAAAATGTAAATGAATCAATAAATAGTATTATTGATAGTCTCCTTAGAATGCATGAATAACAGAATAAAGTACTTGAAAATGTAAATGAATCAATAAATAATATTATTGATAGTCTCCTTAGAATGCATGAATAACAGAATACAGTACTTACAAGTGTAAAATAAATGAATCACTAACTAGTATTATTGATAGTCTCCTTAGAATGCATGAATAATAGAATAAAGTACTTACAAGTGTAAAATAAATGAATCACTAACTAGTATTATTGATAGTCTCCTTAGAATGCATGAATAACAGAATAAAGTACTTACAAGTGTAAAATAAATGAATCACTAACTAGTATTATTGAAAGTCTCCTTAGAATGCATGAATAACAGAATAAAGTACTTACAAGTGTAAAATAAATGAATCACTAACTAGTATTATTGATAGTCTCCTTAGAATGCATGAATAATAGAATAAAGTACTTACAAGTGTAAAATAAATGAATCACTAACTAGTATTATTGATAGTCTCCTTAGAATGCATGAATAACAGAATAAAGTACTTACAAGTGTAAAATAAATGAATTACTAACTAGTATTATTGATAGTCTCCTTAGAATGCATGAATAATAGAATACAGTACTTGAAAATGTAAAATAAAGGAATCAATAAATAGTATTATTGATAGTCTCCTTAGACAGAATGCATGAATAACAGAATACAGTACCTGAAAATGTAAATGAATCAATAAATAGTATTATTTATAGTAATAATAGAATACAGTACTTGGAAATGTAAAATAAAGGAATCAGTAAATAGTATTAATGATAGTCTCCTTAGACAGCATGCATGCATAATAGAATACAGTACTTGAAAGTGTACAATAAAGGAATCAATAAATAGTATTATTTATAGTAATAATAGAATACGGTACTTGAAAATGTAAAATAAAGGAATCAATAAATAGTAGTATTGATAGTCTCCTTAGACAGCATGCATGAATAATAGAATACAGTACTTGAAAGTGTACAATAAAGGAATCAATAAATAGTATTATTGATAGTCTCCTTAGACAGCATGCATGCATAATAGAATACAGTACTTGAAAGTGTACAATAAAGGAATCAATAAATAGTATTATTTATAGTAATAATAGAATACAGTACTTGAAAGTGTAAAATAAAGGAATCAATAAATAGTATTATTGATAGTCTCCTTAGAATGCATGAATAATAGAATATAGTACTTGGAAATGTAAAATAAAGGAATCAGTAAATAGTATTACATGTATTGATAGTCTCCTTAGACAGAATGCATGAATAATAGAATACAGTACTTGAAAATGTAAAATAAAGGAATCAGTAAATAGTATTTTTGATAGTCTCCTTAGAATGCATGCATAATAGAATACAGTACTTGAAAGTGTAAAATAAAGGAATCAATAAATAGTATTATTGATAGTCTCCTTAGACAGAATGCATGAATAACAGAATACAGTACTTGAAAATGCCAAATAAAGGAATCAATAAATAGTATTATTTATAGTAATAATAGAATACGGTACTTGAAAATGTAAAATAAAGGAATCAATAAATAGTATTATTGATAGTCTCCTTAGAATGCATGAATAATAGAATACAGTACTTGGAAATGTAAAATAAAGGAATCAGTAAAAAGTATTATTGATAGTCTCCTTAGACAGAATGCATGAATAATAGAATACAGTACTTGAAAATGTAAAAAAAAGGAATCAGTAAATAGTATTATTGATAGTCTCCTTAGAATGCATGAATAATAGAATACAGTACTTGAAAATGTAAAATAAAGGAATTAGTAAATAGTATTATTGATAGTCTCCTTAGAATGCATGAATAATAGAATACAGTACTTGAAAATGTAAAATAAAGGAATCAATAAATAGTATTATTTATAGTAATGATAGAATACGGTACTTGAAAATGTAAAATAAAGGAATCAATAAATAGTATTATTGATAGTCTCCTTAGACAGCATGCATGCATAATAGAATACAGTACTTGAAAGTGTACAATAAAGGAATCAATAAATAGTATTATTTATAGTAATAATAGAATACAGTACTTGAAAGTGTAAAATAAAGGAATCAATAAATAGTATTATTGATAGTCTCCTTAGAATGCATGAATAATAGAATACAGTACTTGGAAATGTAAAATAAAGGAATCAGTAAATAGTATTACATGTATTGATAGTCTCCTTAGACAGAATGCATGAATAACAGAATACAGTACTTGAAAATGCCAAATAAAGGAATCAATAAATAGTATTATTTATAGTAATAATAGAATACGGTACTTGAAAATGTAAAATAAAGGAATCAATAAATAGTATTATTGATAGTCTCCTTAGAATGCATGAATAATAGAATACAGTACTTGAAAATGTAAAATAAAGGAATCAGTAAATAGTATTATTGATAGTCTCCTTAGAATGCATGAATAATAGAATACAGTACTTGAAAATGTAAAATAAAGGAATCAATAAATAGTATTATTGATAGTCTCCTTAGAATGCATGAATAATAGAATACAGTACTTGAAAGTGTACAATAAAGGAATCAATAAATAGTATTATTGATAGTCTCCTTAGACAGAATGCATGCATAATAGAATACAGTACTTGAAAGTGTACAATAAAGGAATCAATAAATAGTATTATTTATAGTAATAATAGAATACAGTACTTGAAAGTGTAAAATAAAGGAATCAATAAATAGTATTATTGATAATCTCCTTAGACAGAATGCATGCATAATAGAAGACAGTACTTGAAAGTGTACAATAAAGGAATCAATAAATAGTAGTATTTATAGTAATAATAGAATACAGTACTTGAAAGTTTAAAATAATGGAATTAATAAATAGTATTATTGATAGTCTCCTTAGAATGCATGAATAATAGAATACAGTACTTGAAAATGTAAAATAAAGGAATCAATAAATAGTATTATTGATAGTCTCCTTAGACAGAATGCATGAATAACAGAATACAGTACCTGAAAATGTAAATGAATCAATAAATAGTATTATTTATAGTAATAATAGAATACAGTACTTGAAAGTGTAAAATAAAGGAATCAATAAATAGTATTATTGATAGTCTCCTTAGAATGCATGAATAATAGAATACAGTACTTGAAAGTGTACAATAAAGGAATCAATAAATAGTATTATTGATAGTCTCCTTAGAATGCATGAATAATAGAATACAGTACTTGAAAGTGTAAAATAAAGGAATCAATAAATAGTATTATTGATAGTCTCCTTAGAATGCATGAATAATAGAATACAGTACTTGAAAGTGTAAAATAAAGGAATCAATAAATAGTATTATTGATAGTCTCCTTAGAATGCATGAATAATAGAATACAGTACTTGAAAATGTAAAATAAAGGAATCAATAAATAGTATTATTGATAGTCTCCTTAGAATGCATGAATAATAGAATACAGTACTTGAAAGTGTAAAATAAAGGAATCAATAAATAGTATTATTGATAGTCTCCTTAGAATGCATGAATAATAGAATACAGTACTTGAAAATGTAAAATAAAGGAATCAATAAATAGATAGCAGATGCTATGTTTATAGCATGCTGCACTTTATGACTTTGGTCTATATATATTGCATGGTACATAAATTATTGCATGGTACATATATATTGTGTGGTACATATATATTGTGTGATACATATATATCATATGGTACATATATATTGTGTGATACATATATATCATATGGTACATATGTATCGTCTGCCTACACAGCAACAGACTGAGGTAAAAGGTTGATACATGATAATTTTTATAAGACAGAAATGTTATATCAATTTCAGTGCCAAGCGGAATGAGATCGAAGCAGGGGTGGATGGAATCATGGTATATGACATTCAACTTGTCAAACCAGCACAACAGGTATATACAATTAAATTATTTTAATGGAATTAGTTTCGTAGATTTCAGTAATGCTTTAAGTGTACTTTGTTTATTTATTGTTTATTTGTCTTTTTCAGTACATTCAGATGTTGACCATTTCTAAGATATCAGTAAACTGAAATGCATTTGTATATTTAAGCAATTTCAACATATTGTCTTTTCTATTAATGGCATCACATTTATGATAATGGTGATGGTGTTGACACTGACATTATTGTTGCCATCCACAACAATATAAAGTTGCTATGTTAAAGATTTGTTGATGTTTTCATCTTCAGTGACTAATTTTGTTAAAATTGTTTGATCTACTTAATATTGGTATTCTATTATGCTAGTAGTCCTGTGTAGTTCCTATATCACCTGTGTAGTTTCTATATCACCTGTGTAGTTTCTATATCACCTGTGTAGTTTCTATATCACCTGTGTAGTTCCTATATCACAGATGTAGTTTCTATATCACCTGTGTAGTTCCTATATCACAGATATAGTTTCTATATCACCTGTGTAGTTCCTATATCACCTATGTAGTTCCTATAACACCTATATAGTTTCTATATCACCTGTGTAGTTCCTATATCACCTGTGTAGTTCCTATATCACCTATATGGTTTCTATATCACCTGTGTATTTCCTACATCACCTGTGTAGTTTCTATATCACCTGTGTAGTTCCTATATCACCTATGTATTTCTTGTTTTGCCTGTATTGTTCCTCCCATCTGTTTAGATCCTACTTCTCCTGGAGAGTTTTTCTCACTTGTTTAGTACAATCTTTCTAAGCACTGTTAACAGTCAAGATACTGTTTTGTTTTTTGTGGTGCCAGCATTTTTGAAAGTTTCATACCCTTGACTTGACGCTTGACAGATCAGGTCACTCTATCTCTCTTGTATCATGTCTTGTATCATGGACATTGCTGTAGTGTGGTACTTTACAGTAAGATTCATGACTGTACCTGTCTTGTATCATAGACATTGCTGTAGTGTGGTACTTTACAGTGTGATTCATGACTGTACTTGTCTTGCATCATGGACATTGCTGTAGTGTGGTACTTTACAGTGTGATTCATGACTGTACCTGTCTTGTATCATTGACATAGCTGTATCATGGTGCTTTATGATGAGATTCATGACTGTACCTGTCTTGTATCATGGGCATTGCTGTAGCATGGTGCTTTATAGTGAGATTCATGACTGTACCTGTCTTGTATCATAGACATTGCTGTAGTGTGGTATTTTACAGTGTGATTCATGACTGTACCTGTCTTGCATCATGGACATTACCGTTGTGTGGTACTTTACAGTGTGATTCATGACTGTACCTGTCTTGTATCATGAACATTGCTGTAGTGTGATATTTTACAGTGTCATTCATGGCTGTACCTGTCTTATATCATGGACATTGCTGTTGTGTGGTACTTCACAGTGAGATTCATGACTGTACCTGTCTTTTCTCATGGGCATTACTGTAGTTTGGTACTTTACAGTAAGATTAACAACTGTACCTGTCTTGTATCATGAACATTGCTGTAGTGTGGTATTTTACAGTGTGATTCATGACTGTACCTGTCTTGTATCATGGACATTGCTGTTGTGTGGTAATTCACAGTGAGATTCATGACTGTACCTGTCTTGTGTCATGGGCATTACTGTAATGTGGTACTTTACAGTAAGATTAACAACTGTACCTGTCTTGTGTCATGAACATTGCTGTAGTGTGGTATTTTACAGTGTGATTCATGACTGTACCTGTCTTGTATCATGGACATAGCTGTAGCATGGTGCTTTACGATGAGATTCATGACTGTACCTGTCTTGTATCATGGGCATTACTGTAGTGTGGTACTTTACAGTAAGATTAACAATTGTACCTGTCTTGTATCATGAACATTGCTGTAGTGTGGTATTTTACAGTGTGATTCATGACTGTACCTGTCTTGTATCATGGACATTGCTGTTGTGTGGTACTTCACAGTGAGATTCATGACTGTACCTGTCTTGTGTCATGGGCATTACTGTAATGTGGTACTTTACAGTAAGATTAACAACTGTACCTGTCTTGTATCATGAACATTGCTGTAGTGTGGTATTTTACAGTGTGATTCATGACTGTACCTGTCTTGTATCATTGACATTGCTGTTGTGTGGTATTTCACAGTGAGATTCATGACTGTACCTGTCTTGCATCATGGACATTGCTGTTGTGTGGTACTTCACAGTGAGATTCATGACTGTACCTGTCATGTATTATGGACATTGCTGTAGTGTGGTACTTCAGTGAGATTCATGACTGTACCTCTCTTGCATCATGGACATTGCTGTTGTGTGGTACTTTACAGTGTGATTCATGACTGTACCTGTCTTGTATCATGGGCATTACTGTAGTGTGGTACTTGACAGTGAGATTCATGACTGTATCTGTCTTGCATCATGGACATTGGTGTTGTGTGGTACTTTACAGTGTGATTCATGACTGTACCTGTCTTGTATCATGGACATTGCTGTTGTGTGGTACTTTACAGTGTGATTCATGACTGTACCTGTCTTGTATCATGGACATTGCTGTAGTGTGGTACTTGACAGTGAGATTCATGACTGTATCTGTCTTGCATCATGGACATTGGTGTTGTGTGGTACTTTACAGTGAGATTCATGACTGTACCTGTCATGTATAATGGACATTGCTGTAGTGTGGTACTTCACAGTGAGATTCATGACTGTACCTCTCTTGCATCATGGACATTGCTGTTGTGTGGTACTTTACAGTGTGATTCATGACTGTACCTGTCTTGTATCATGGGCATTACTGTAGTGTGGTACTTTACAGTAAGATTAACAACTGTACCTGTCTTGTATCATGAACATTGCTGTAGTGTGGTATTTTACAGTGAGATTCATGACTGTACCTGTCTTGTATCATGGACATTGCTGTTGTGTGGTATTTCACAGTGTGATTCATGACTGTACCTGTCTTGTATCATGGACATTGCTGCTGTTGTGTGGTACTTTACAGTGTGATTCATGACTGTACCTGTCTTGTATCATGGACATTGCTGTTGTGTGGTACTTCACAGTGAGATTCATGACTGTACCTGTCTTGTATCATGGACATTGCTGTAGTGTGGTACTTCACATTGAGATTCATGACTGTACCTGTCTTGTATCATGGACATTACTGTAGTGTGGTACTTTACAGTAAGATTAACAACTGTACCTGTCTTGCATCATGGAAATTGCTGTTGTGTGGTACTTACAGTGAGATTCATGATTGTACCTGTCTTGTATCATGGACATTGCTGTAGTGTGGTACTTCACAGTGAGATTCATGACTGTACCTGTCTTGTATCATGGACATTGCTGTAGTGTGGTGCTTTATAGTAAGATTCACGACTGTACCTGGCTTGAATTCTTGACCTTGACATTACTGTAGTGTGGTATTTTACCATGAGACTCATGACTATACCTGTCTTGTATGAGATTCACAACTGTACCTGTCTTGCATCATGGACATTACAGTTGTGTGGTATTTTATCATGACATTCATGACTGCATCTGTCTTGCATCATGGACATTACTTTACTGTAGTGTGGTATTTTACCACGACTTTCATGTTTTGTTTTTGTAGGGTTTAATACAATTTTTCAGCACACGATAGACTATACATGGTGGCCAGTATTACATGTATTGCCAGACTGTTGGCATTGTAAGCATACAGCAAGATTACTAATATTGCCAGACTGTTGGCATTGTAAGCATACAGCAAGATTACTTGTATTGCCAGAATGTTGGCATTATAATCTGATAGAGCAAGATTACTAGTATTGCCAGATAGTTGACATTGTAAGCATACAGCAAGATTACTTGTATTGCCAGACTGTTGGCATTGTAAGCATACAGCAAGATTACTTGTATTGCCAGACTGTTGATGCTGTAAGCATACAGCAAGATTACTAATATTGCCAGACTGTTGGCATTGTAAGCATACAGCAAGATTACTTGTACTGCCAGACTGTTGGTGCTGTAAGCATACAGCAAGATTGCTAATATTGCCAGACTGTTGGCATTGTAAACATACAGCAAGATTACTTGTACTGCCAGACTGTTGGCACTGTAAGCATACAGCAAGATTACTAATATTGCCAGACTGTTGGCATTGTAAGCATACAGCAAGATTACTTGTATTGCCAGACTGTTGGCACTGTAAGCATACAGCAAGATTACTAATATTACCAGACTGTTGGCATTGTAAGCATACAGCATGATTACTTGTATTGCCAGACTGTTGGCACTGTAAGCATACAGCAAGATTACTAATATTGCCAAATGTTGGCAATGTAAGCATACAGCAAGATTACTTGTATTGCCAGAATTATAATCTGATAGAGCAAAATTACTAGTATTGCCAGACTGTTTGTATTGTAAACATACTGCAAGATTATTAGTATTGCCAGAATGTTAGCATTGTAAGCATGTAGCAAGATTACTAATATTGCCAGACTGTTGGCATTGTCAGCATACAGTAATATTATTAGTATTGGCTGACAGTTGGCATTATAAGCATACAGCAAGATTACTAGTATTGCCTTATTGTGTTGACATTGTAAGCATATAGCAAGATTATTGCCTAACTGTGTGCATTGTAAGCATACAGCAAGATTACTAATATTGCCAGACTGTTGGGATTGTAAGCATACAGCATGATTACTAGTATTGCCAGACTGTTGGCATTGTAAGCATACAGCAAGGTTACTAGTATTGCCAGACTTTTGGCATTGTAAGCATGCAGCAAAATTATTAGTATTGCCTGATAGTTGGCATTGTAAGCATACAGAAAGATTACTATTATTGACTGACAGTTGGCATTGTAAGCATATAGCAAGATTACTAATATTGCCAGACTGTTGGCATTGTAAACATAGAGCAAGATTACTAGAATTACTAGCATTGCTTGACTGTTGACATTGTAAGCATACAGCAAGATTACTAGTATTGTCAGACTGTTGACATTGTAATCTGGTTACTAGTAAGGTTATTAGTAAAATTAATTGATATAATATTGTACAGACGCTTGCAATAGGATAAAAAAATTACCGGGTATTGCAATGAAATGGCCACTTGCAGATACTGTTAAAAGCAAGTACTTAGTGATACATTTAGCTACCCTAAACACCATGCATTAGTATTACATTTAGCTACCCTAAACACCATGTATTAGTGTAGTGTTACAGTTAGCTATCCTAAACACCATGCATTAGTGATACATTTAGCTACCCTAAACACCATGCATTAGTATTACATTTAGCTACCCTAAACACCATACATTAGTATTACATTTAGCTACCCTAAACACCATGTATTAGTGTAGTGTTACAGTTAGCTATCCTAAACACCATGCATTAGTGATACATTTAGCTACCCTAAACACCATGTATTAGTGATACATTTAGCTACCATAAACACCATGTTTTAGTGTTACATTTAGCTACCCAAAACACCATGCATTAGTGATACATTTAGCTACCCTAAACACCATGCATTAGTGATATATTGAGCTACCCTAAACACCATACATTAGTGATACATTTAGCTACCCTAAACACCATGTATTAGTGATACATTTAGCTACCCTAAACACCATGTATTAGTGTAGTGTTACAGTTAGCTATCCTAAACACCATGCATTAGTGATACATTTAGCTACTATAAACACCATGCATTAGTGATACATTTAGCTACCCTAAACACCATGCATTAGTGATACATTTAGCTACTCTAAACACCATGCATTAGTGATACATTTAGCTACCCTAAATACCATGTATTAGTGTAGTGTTACAGTTAGCTATCCTAAACACCATGCATTAGTGATACATTTAGCTACCCTAAACACCATGCATTAGTGATACATTTAGCTACCCTAAACACCATGTATTAGCGATACATTTAGCTACCCTAAACACCATGTATTAGTGTAGTGTTACAGTTAGCTATCCTAAACACCATGCATTAGTGATACATTTAGCTACCCTAAACACCATGCATTAGTGATACATTTAGCTACCCTAAACACCATGCATTAGTGATGCATTTAGCTACCCTAAACACCATGCATTAGTGATACATTTAGCTACCCTAAACACCATGTATTAGTGATACATTTAGCTACCCTAAACACCATGTATTAGTATAGTGTTACAGTTAGCTATTCTTTAGTGATACATTTAGCTACCCTAAACACCATGCATTAGTGATACATTTAGCTACCCTAAACACCATGCATTAGTGATACATTTAGCTACCCTAAACACCATGCATTAGTGATACATTTAGCTACCCTAAACACCATGTATTAGTGATACATTTAGCTACCCTAAACACCATGCATTAGTGATACATTTAGCTACCCTAAACACCATGCATTAGTATTACATTTAGCTACCCTAAACACCATGTATTAGTGTAGTGTTACAGTTAGCTACCCTAAATACCATGCATTAGTGATACATTTAGCTACCCTAAACACCATGCATTAGTGATACATTTAGCTACCCTAAACACCATGTATTAGTGATACATTTAGCTACCCTAAACACCATGCATTAGTGATGCATTTAGCTACCCTAAACACCATGCATTAGTGATACATTTAGCTACCCTAGACACCATGTATTAGTGATACATTTAGCTACCCTAAACACCATGCATTAGTATTACATTTAGCTACCCTAAACACCATGTATTAGTGTAGTGTTACAGTTAGCTACCCTAAACACCATGCATTAGTGATACATTTAGCTACCCTATTCATTTGTTTAGTGTCAGTCAGTTGCTCTATCTTTCTGGATGAGTATTAGAGAAAGGCAGATTTATCCTTGTTTGAATAGAGCATTTCCAGGGTACAATCCACCATATAGTGCTTGCATATACTTGTAAATTAGGATTTGTTCTTGTATTGTTTTGGTAGATTAGAGTGAACCTTATGGACCAGCAGAAACACATTACATCATGACAGGTGTATGCATTATTAGTAGTTTTGAGTGTTTAATTACCAAAGGAAATACAACATTAAGACACAATAGCAACTGTTAACATTGACTCCCAAAAATTGGAATGTGACTTTCTTCATGACCCCTAGGGGCAAGCTGGCACATAACATGCAGTGAGAGTTCCACCTTTGAAAAAGGTGGTTGCTTGTACTTTTTGTACAAAAATGACCAATATTAAACCCTAAATTTACTTTCTTTGCTACAAATTTTAAAACAGTATACCATAGCATTTTCAGTAATAATATCATTTTGTTATTTCATGTTTATATTAATATAAATTTTCGCAGTCAGTTTATATGTGCTGTGAAACTTGGTAAGATTGTTTCTAATATTTAATTTACATTTTGTTCCA
Organism: Unio pictorum; assembly: GCA_030141615.1. NCBI lineage: Eukaryota > Metazoa > Mollusca > Bivalvia > Unionida > Unionidae > Unio > Unio pictorum. The sequence continues at coordinate 23,284,170 of JARLTB010000218.1, read as the reverse complement.
GCTTTTCAAAAAGCTTGCACCAAATGACAACCAGTGGCTAGTTACAAAATCGGATGTTATTGTGAGGGCTTCAGATTTGCTGAAAAAGCCATCTGTAAGTTTTTGTCTATTTCTGTTTGTTTCATTTTCTCTCTCTCTCTCTCTCTCTCTCTCTCTCTCTGAAGTAATCAGAATGGAATAGCAGAAGACAAATACTTTCACAAAACTTTGTGTAAACAAAGACTGTATATGGAGAAATAATAACAAACAATGGATATGGAGAATTCATTATTTTATACCAATTACTTTTTGTTATTTATAAAATGGATTTTGCAAAAAAGCTAATTCTCTGGTATTTTCAGATTTAAGACTGGTATGTTCAGATTTCTTTTTGTTGATATGGCTCAAACTTTATTAGGATAATTTTCACTCAGGTCAGATTCTAGTTTATTTAGCTCATCACTCCATCTGCCACAGACATGTTCCATGTTTACTTTCATATCATCAGCTTTCAAAATTCTCAAATACAGGGATGTTATCCCCAAACATCAGTGAGGTTATGTATCAGATAATTTTCATGTAATAATGTGAATCCATTTCAGTTTGTACATGTAATAATGTGAATCCATTTCAGTATGTAGTTGTAATACTGTGAATCCATTTCAGTATGTACATGTAATAATGTGAATCCATTTCAGTATGTAGTTGTAATACTGTGAATCCATTTCAGTATGTACATGTAATAATGTGAATCCATTTCAGTATGTAGTTGTAATAATGTGAATCCATTTCAGTATGTACATGTAATAATGTGAATCCATTTCAGTATGTACATGTAATAATGTGAATCCATTTCAGTATGTACATGTAGGTAGTTATGTCTCCTTTATCATTAAGCCTTTATGGTAAAGCAACAAATGGGCATCACATTTCCAGTGTTAATGTCAGCATTTTTAAGAAGAGGTGGCTTCAGTTTTATACTGCTGAGTTTGGGTTTAATTTTAAAATTGTTGTTGCAAAAAAAAAAGAATTTGTAACATTTCAGTATAAAGTTTGTTTCTCACAAGCTTTTGCATCAACATCCTTCTTTGAGCATTCATTTGTTGTTACTGATCTGTGAAAGGCTTAAAAAATGTTGAAAGGTTGTGAGAAAATAAGTTTCACTCCTAACATTTGTCTCTTAACTTTTTCAGGGCAGTGTGACTATGGCAGGACTGAAGCACAATGTTACAGTGGGAATTCTATTCATTGAGGCCTGGCTTAGGGGTAAGTGCAACTTTTATCATGTTTTTCTCCTGTATAATAGTGTTGCTTGATGAAATATTCAGAGATGTAGAAGTAGTCATATTGTCTGACCATCAGTCATTTGTTTGGTTTTTGCAGCATAGCTTTACTAGAAATTATAATGGATTTGAACCAAATATGGTATACATCTTTAAATTAAATTATAATGGATTTGAACCAAATATGGTATACATCTTTAAATTAAATTATAATGGATTTGAACCAAATATGGTATACATCTTGAAATTGATGAGACTTAAAAAGAATTGGGTTTCCTGACTTTTTCTCTACAGGTTACAAACCAGAAGAGGTTATAGGATGACCTTATTTTCTGTCATCTTATGTCAATCTGTTTTCAAAACTGATCTATTTGAAGGAGTGTCATAAAACTTTGCACAAACATATTAATCCCAAGGTCAAGTTGGTCTGAAATGTCAATAGTATTGATGACATAGCAATCATCTTTTTTCTTGCTATCATTACTGCTTCTGAACAAAAATGTATTTCATATCAACATGGCATTTTCAATAAAAAAAACTTTTCATGATGTATAGTTGGCCCTAAATGAAAATGGTGCAGATCTGTCATTCAGTAATGCCACCATGGCATCCATCTTGAAAATCACATTATCAATTCTCATCGTTAACAGAAAGTCAAAAGACTTCTTACCATTTCTAGTTGGTCCTGAAGGAAAATATTTCACCACATTGACCATCATGTATCAGTACTCAACCAGAATAAATGGGCCTTATCAACATGTGGTTTTCATGCAGATCTTGTTATCATTACCAGAATGGATGGGCCTTGTCAACATGGAGTTTTCATGTAGATCAGATCATGTTATCATTACTCTACCAGAATGGATGGGCCTTATCAACATGTTGTTTTCATGTAAATCTTGTTATCATTACCAGAATGGATGGGCCTTATCAACATGGGGTATTCATGTAGATCTTGTTATCATGACTAATGGAATAAATGGGCCTTATGACCATGTGGTTTTCATGTAGATCTTGTTATCACTACTCTCTCAGAATGGATGGGCCTGGTCAACTTGGCTTATTTGAAATTATTAGCAATATTACATCCAGTAATACTTTACAGTGGCTTATTTGAAAATCTTGTTGCTAAATAATAAGCATGATATCAACACTCAGCAGATGGTCTTATCTTAAATTCTTGGACATTCCTTTTGGACAGTTGAATGTCAGTCCCTTCAAGGTACAAAGTCAAATACTCCAACATTTCACACAAAAATGTCATTAAGAAAAGAAAAGGATGTTTGATAAGAACTGTCTTTTTCCAATTGTATGTTTGATATTCATGATAATAACACACTATTTTTGCATAATATCTTTGTGTAATATGGTCTTACTATTTTTGCATAATATCTTAGTGTAAAGTTGTCTTAATCTTTTTGCATAATATCTTAGTGTAATGTGGTCTTAATCTTTTTGCATAATATCTTAGTGTAATGTGGTCTTACTCTTGTTGCATAATATCTTAGTGTAATGTGGTCTTACTCTTGTTGCATAATATCTTAGTGTAATGTGGTCTTAATCTTTTTGCATAATATCTTAGTGTAATGTGGTCTTAATCTTTTTGCATAATATCTTTGTGTAAAGTTGTCTTAATCTTTTTGCATAATATCTTAGTGTAATGTGGTCTTAATCTTTTTGCATAATATCTTAGTGTAATGTGGTCTTACTCTTGTTGCATAATATCTTAGTGTAATGTGGTCTTAATCTTTTTGCATAATATCTTTGTGTAAAGTGGTCTTAATCTTTCTGCATAATATCTTAGTGTAAAGTGGTCTTAACTCTTTTTGCATAATATCTTAATGTAAAGTGGTCTTAACTCTTTTTGCATAATATCTTAGTGTAATGTGGTCTTACTCTTTTTGCATAATATCTTAGTGTAAAGTGGTCTGAATCTTTTTGCATAATATCTTAGTGTAAAGTTGTATAATAGTGTAAAGTGGTCTTAATCTTTTTGCATAATATCTTTGTGTAAAGTGGTCTTACTCTTTTTGCATAATATCTTAGTGTAAAGTGGTCTTAATTTTTTTGCATAATATCTTAGTGTAATGTGGTCTTAATCTTTTTGCATAATATCTTAGTGTAATGTGGTCTTACTCTTTTTGCATAATATCTTAGTGTGAAGTGGTCTTACTCTTTTTGCATAATATCTTAGTGTAATGTGGTCTTACTCTTTTTGCATAATATCTTAGTGTAATGTGGTCTTAATCTTTTTGCATAATATCTTAGTGTAAAGTGGTCTTACTCTTTTTGCATAATATCTTAGTGTAAAGTGGTCTGAATCTTTTTGCATAATATCTTAGTGTAAAGTGGTCTTAATCTTTTTGCATAATATCTTAGTGTAAAGTGGTCTGAATCTTTTTGCATAATATCTTAGTGTAAAGTGGTCTGAATCTTTTTGCATAATATCTTAGTGTAAAGTGGTCTTAATCTTTTTGCATAATATCTTAGTGTAAAGTTGTATAATAGTGTAAAGTGGTCTTACTCTTTTTGCATAATATCTTAGTGTAAAGTGGTCTTACTCTTTTTGCATAATATCTTAGTGCAAAGTGGTCTTAATCTTTTTGCATAATACCTTAGTGTAAAGTGGTTTTAATCTTTTTGCATAATATCTTTGTGTAAAGTGGTCTTAATCTTTTTGCATAATATCTTTGTGTAAAGTGGTCTTAATCTTTTTGCATAATATCTTAGTGTAAAGTGGTCTTAATCTTTTTGCATAATATCTTAGTGTAATGTGGTCTTAATCTTTTTGCATAATATCTTAGTGTAAAGTGGTCTTACTCTTTTTGCATAATATCTTAGTGTAAAGTGGTCTTAACTCTTTTTGCATAATATCTTAGTGTAAAATGGTCTTAATCTTTTTGCATAATATCTTAGTGTAAGGTGGTCTTAATCTTTTTGCATAATATCTTAGTGTAATGTGGTCTTAATCTTTTTGCATAATATCTTAGTGTAAAGTTGTATAATAGTGTAAAGTGGTCTTACTCTTTTTGCATAATATCTTAGTGTAAAGTGGTCTGAATCTTTTTGCATAATATCTTAGTGTAAAGTGGTCTTAATCTTTTTGCATAATATCTTAGTGTAATGTGGTCTTAATCTTTTTGCATAATATCTTATTGTAAAGTGGTCTTATTCTTTTTGCATAATATCTTAGTGTAAAGTGGTCTTACTCTTTTTGCATAATATCTTAGTGTAAAGTGGTCTTAGAGTAAAGTGGTCTTACTATTTTTGCATAATATCTTAGTGTAATGTGGTCTTAATCTTTTTGCATAATATCTTAGTGTAATGTGATCTTACTCTTTTTGCATAATATCTTAGTGTAAAGTGGTCTTACTTGTTAGTTTTGGCTGGCATTCTAGGATCACCATAGGAACAGCACAGTAATAGTTTAATGTTCTTATCAAAGGATCAACCATGTGTCAGACTTGTATAGATTGAAGAATACCAAAACATTGAGGCTTTGGTAAAGATGGAAGAAATTAAAAACAATATGTAATATATTTTCAAAGCACAGGAAAATTAATTATCTGATATTAGAAAGAATATAATGGCAAAATCATCAATCAAGGGCATACCATTATAGAAATCTGGTAAATATGTGAGTGAATATTTAAGTCAAATATTATTGTTTTGTGTTAGATGTAATATTGACATGAAAAGAAAACATGGGATTGTGTGCAGTATAGATTTTCATGAGTTTGCAATGATAGATTTTCATTAAATTAGGGACACAGCTTTATTGATAGACATAGCAAATTAGGCTGAAAAGCAGATCTGCCAACTCTTTTAATTTGACCTTAAGTCTTTTTGAAATGACCCATAAAATACAAACTTCTAAAACAATCATTTAAAAAATATGAAAATAGGTTCCATGTGATGAAATTCTGTTTGTTGGTTTGACTCAGATCTGGCTTTTCATATTAGATTTAGTGGAGATGGTCAGGAAACCAGTCTAACTTCACAGAATACCTTGATTACTTTAATCTGTCTAGATTTAGTGGAGATGGTCAGGAAACCAGTCTAACTTCACAGAATACCTTGATTACTTTAATCTGTCTAGATTTAGTGGAGATGGTCAGGAAACCAGTCTAACTTCACAGAATACCTTGATTACTTTAATCTGTCTAGATTTAGTGGAGATGGTCAGGAAACCAGTCTAACTTCACAGAATACCTTGATTACTTTAATCTGTCTAGATTGCCTGTATCATTAAGCTATTATGGCATTATATAAAATTATAATACAACATCTGTATTATTCACTGTACAGTTTGTTTGCATCTATTAATCACTGTACAGTTTGTTTGCACCTGCATTATTCAGTGTACATTTTATTTGCAGCTGTAATATTCAGTGTACATTTTATTTGCAGCTGTAATATTCAGTGTACATTGTATTTGCAGCTGTATTATTCAGTGTACATTTTATTTGCAGCTGTATTATTCAGTGTACAGTTCATTTGCATTTATATTATTCAGTGTACATTTTGTTTGAGGCTGTATTATTCACTGTACATTTTGTTTGCATCTGTATTAATGTTGTTTTATTGATCAGGTCAGGGACATTTCTACTTAAATGGGGCAGTGGAAGATTCAGCAACTGCAGAGATTTCTAGATCACAGGTGAGACAGGACACAATCCATATCTCTATGGTAACATATATTGTTATCACAAACAATGTTTTATATCACCATGATAACATATGTCATTATCAAAAACAAGGTTTACGTTACGGGGTTTGATTGTTAGCAGACAATTTGTTTTTCCAGGTGCTTGTCCCTAGACACCTTACTTTTTAACTGCATTACATTTTAAATGGTAACTCAGTTTTAATTAAAAGTAAATAAAATAAAATGCAGTTATTTATTACAGTAATTTGATTCAGTTTTTAACTGAATTTCTAAAAACTAATAGATTACAAAACTTTTATATAAAATATTTGGTTCCAGCATCAAATAAAGTAAGAACACAGGCCCAGTTACAGCATCAAATAAAGTAAGCATACATGCCCAGTTACAGCATCAAATAAAGTAAGCATACAAGCACAGTTACAGCATCAAATAAAGTATGCATACAAGATCAATTACAGCATCAAATAAAGTATGCATACAAGCCCAGTTACAGCATCAAATAAAGTAAGCATACAAGCTCAGTTACAGCATCAAATAAAGTAAGCATAAGTCTCAGTTACAGCATCAAATAAAGTAAGCATACAAGCCCAGTTACAGCATCAAATAAAGTAAGCATAAGTCTCAGTTACAGTATCGGGTAAAATAAGATGCATACAAGTTTGAACAAATTCTTTTTATTTTTGTATGTGTTAATTTAATAGAACTTAAGTACATTTCAAATATTACTTGTCCTTGTGTCAAGCATTTTCACACAAATTTGAAATGTCAGAATAATGACATTGATTTGTCTTGTTATAAAACACAGACCATTTTGGTACACCTATTTTGGTATGCCTATGTTGGTAAGCCTATTTTGGTATGCTTATTTTGGTATGCCTATTTTGGTATGCCTATTTTAGTATGCTTCTTTTGGTAAGCATATTATGGTATGCCTATTTTTAAGCCTATTATGGTATGCCTATTTTGGTAAGCCTATTTTGGTATGCTTATTTTGGTATGCCTATTTTGGTAAACCTATTTTGATATGCCTATTTTGGTAAACCTATTATGGTATGCCTATTTTGGTAAGCCTATTATTGTATGCCTATTTTGGTAAGCCTAATTTGGTATGCCTATTTTGGTAAGCCTATTATGGTATGCCTATTTTGGTAAGCCTATTATGGTATGCCTATTTTGGTATGCCTATTTTGGTATGCCTATTTTGGTAAGCCTATTATGGTAAGCCTATTATGGTGTGCCTATTTTGGTAAGCCTATTATGGTATGCCTATTATGGTATGCCTATTTTGGTAAGCCTATTTTGGTAAACCTATTATGGTATGCCTATTTTGGTAAGCCTATTTTGGTAAGCCTATTATGGTAAGCCTATTTTGGTATGCCTATTTTGGTAAGCCTATTTTGATAACTTTGCTGTAACTGAGTTTGTTGTATGCATACTTTATTTGATGCTTAGGGGGTTGACTTGTATAACATTCTGGTCAGTTTGGTACTTTTGTTGACCCTACCTTGATAGAATCTGGACAATGTAATAAGTTTGGTATCATTCTTGAGCTAATGTTTATGGAATTTTGACATATTGATCACTTTTCCATTTAATTGTTTGTCTCTCTGTAACCCTTAATTTAGATTGGTGTTAAAGCCTTATTTTCTACCTGAATATTATGTGGAGTTTCTAAATATCAGTAAATTTGAATTTCAAATAAAGTAGAGATGTGAAATTAAAGCGTTGTTATTTTGCAGTTTAAAGGATACAGTTAAGTTTCTGATGTACCAGTTTAGTATGTCTGTGTCCTCTCAAGGTTTGTTCCATCATAGATTAATAAACTTTGTGACAGACACCAAAACAAGGAATCCAGTTTGAGTGTTCATATTATTTTACAATTGTGTTAAAGTGCAGATGTGTATTCCTCTAACACTGAAATTTCATTGTCTCTATGCTAACCACTACATTCTTATTTTTGTTATGAATTTGTTTTGTTTTTTTTTACAAAAGAAGAGAGACAAATAGTTATTAACCCATCACATCCATGATTTAATTACTTGTCAGTGTTTAGCATTAAATCCTCCTTTGATCATGTAAGACAACTCACCTCAGATAATCAATAAGAGACAAACAGAGATAAAATGCAAGGGTATAAAGGCTATGCAACTAGAGACAAACAGACAGAGATAAAAGTAAGGATGTAAAGGCTATACAATTAGAGACAAACAGACTAGAGATAAAAAGTAAGGGTGCAAAGGCTACACAACTAGAGACAAACAGACAGAGATAAAAGTAAGGATGTAAAGGCTACACAATTAGAGACAGACAGACACACAGAGATTAAAAGTAAGGATGTAAAGGATATACAATTAGAGACAAACAGACAGAGATAAAAATGTAAGGGTGTAAAGGCTACACAACTGCAATATTTCTCAGTCATATGAGTGGGTAATTATATTCTTGTACAGTGTGTATTTTTTGTATACTAGGTTTGGCAGTGGATCAGACACAGGGCTAGGATTGAAGACAGTGATGAAGTTGTTACCATGGCAACCGTGCATACTTTGGTGAATGAGGTAGTAAAGGAACAGGAGCAAAGAAGCCATTTCATCAGATCAGAAGACAGTCAGCAGTTACAAACTGCTGCAGAAATGTTTGAAATAATAGTCACAAAGAGGGATTTCCCAGAATTTATCACCACCTACCTGAACCAGGATTCCATTTTCCTTAGTTACCAGGAAAAGCTGAATTAACTTTGCCTGTGTGATGTGCTCATGAAGTTAAATAGTAGTATTGGCTAGACTGTATGTACAGAGACAGAATTCATGCATTATGGGTTAAACATGAAAACATTTGTAGCAGTTTGCTGTATTGGGTACTTTCAAAGAAAATGATATTCTTTGAATTCTCTTTATCCCTTTTCCCAGGAAGAAAGTTTTAAAAATCTATATTATAACAATAACATATAACCAGTCTTTGTAACTAGTTGATTATAAGTCCATTCTGTATAACTACTATACTATCATGTATGACCATTCTGTATTACCAATAGAAAATCACATCTGCTAATTCTGTGCAACGAGTTTATAATTATTGTACTTGTAAATATTTTCTTTTCTTAATATAGTCAGATTTGTATCCATCTAGTCACTTTATAATTTGCGTTACACTCTGTTCTAAATTAAAAAAAAAAAACTGTGGATAATATCTTATACACAGAATGTATTTGCAATAAAATTTGTCCAGTGTATTGAATGTACATTAATATACAGTAAAGGTTGCTTATTACCATGCTGGACTGAGTCTTTTCTGATAATGTTTAAGTTTAATTTTCCCAGTCAAATTCCTAATTACTATGTATTTCAAAGGTTCGTTTATCAAATTTCATAATTTATTTGCTTATAGCATTCAGTTGGTGTTGTCTGCCTGAGAAAATTAGCTCAATCATAACACTTTTTATCACTGATGCACCGGAACCATAGAAACAACAGCAGTTATTTAAATAAGAAAGGCAGGAAACAGATGCGTGATATTCTGATAATCATGCTTTATTCTAAGTCAGCACTTTAGAATCATGAGTTGATAGATCTTTGTAATTACAGGATGAATAGGATTTCTTTTGTTTTGTAATTTTTTGGCTAAAAGCTTCAGAAATAACCTTTGTCTATCATTCTGCACCTGTATCTTGACTGAGTACTTCTTGAGGTACATGTAAATGTCTCATTGTGTTCATTTTGAAATCTGACTTGTGAGAATGACTGAAAATTTGCCAGTCAGAAAAAGAGAACAATATGTCCCCTTAGACACAAAGTTACAGATAATTCAAGGAACAGAAGCAGTTCCCTTGTGAAATGGAGTCCATATGCAATGTGATTTATAAGGCATGACATCATGTTTTGCAAACTGTTATGGTAGGTATGGTGAGCAAGCGGATGTAGTTAATAGTGATGTTGCTGCTGATGGTTCCTTTGCAATGGTGTGATGCATTACACCTGCTGTTGGTCCCCTTGCTATGGTGTGATGCATTATGCCTGCTGTTGGTCCCCTTGCTGTGGTGTGATGCATTATGCCTGTTGTTGGTCCCCTTGCTGTGGTGTGATGCATTACATCTGCTGTTGGTCCCCTTGCTATGGTGTGATGCATTACGCCTGCTGATGGTCCCCATGCTAAGGTGTGATGCATTATGCCTGCTGATGGTCCCCATGCTAAGGTGTGATGCATTATGCCTGCTGATGGTCCCTTTGCTGTGGTGTGATGCATTATGCCTGCTGATGATCCACTTGCTATGGTGTGATGCATTACGCCTATTTCTACTATAGCAAGTGACATTGATGACCATGATTCAGTGCCAGCCATTAAAAGCCAGCAACATCTAGCATATCACATATTAGACTGTACTCACAATAGTATATCACACATAAGACTGTACCTATAATAGCATATTACATATTAGACTGTGCCTATAATAACATATCACATATTAGACTGTACCCACAATAGTATATCACACATAAGACTGTACTCACAATAGCATATCACACATTAGATTGTACTCACAATAGTATATCACAAGTTAGGCTGTATTTACAATAGAATATCACATATTAAGTGTACTCACAATAGCATATCACACATTAAGTGTACTCACAATAGCATATCACACATTAAGTGTACTCATATCACACATTAAGTGTACTCACAATAGCATATCACATTAAGTGTACTCACAATAGCATATCACACATTAAGTGTACTCACAATAGAATATCACACATTAAGTGTACTCACAATAGCATATCACACATTAAGTGTACTCACAATAGAATATCACACATTAAGTGTACTCACAATAGCATATCACACATTAAGTGTACTCACAATAGAATATCACACATTAAGTGTACTCACAATAACGTATCACACATTAGGTGTACTCGTATCACACATTAAGTGTACTCACAATAGCATATCACATTAAGTGTACTCACAATAGCATATCATATTAGAATAACAGTAGCATATCACATAGACTACTCACGATAACTTATTATAGACTGTACCTACAAGCTCAGTGTAACACTGATATTCTTCAGGAAATTTCACTTGTCACAGAAAAATATCACTCCAACAATGTCAGATTAGTAGAAAATAGATGACCATTGATAGTTTCATTCCATTCAAATAAAAATATGACTATTTTACTAGTCATTAAGTTATTTAACACTGATTTGTATGATTCATCAGCTGGTACATGTACATATATGCTGAATCATGACAGCTTACAATCTTTACTAAATGCATGTCCAATGTTATCGACATTGACAAGCACAAAAATAATTATTTGAAAAATAAACAAATTGGGATATAATATTTCTCTGTAATAAAATTCTGAAAATCCCTGACTCCTGTGAAATGTTATAAACAATATTTATTTCATCAGTTTATCAGAACGGGTTTATTTATTTATTATATAGCCTTTTTGTAAATAATGCATTCTAAAGTGTACCAGTGATGAATACTATGGATCCAGTGAATTATGGAATAAACCAAAGTGTCAAATTTGTGAGCGCAAGTTGTGGATTATGACACATATTTAGAAAGTCTTCAAAAAAGAGTCTTTCATCAAAGTTGGTGACATAATGTCTAACATAACAGGCATAGTAGGATGGAATCCGAATGGATTACAAATTATATTTTTATCTAAAATATAATGAGTCCTACAGTATACTTGAACTTAAAGAAAATCAAGACAATTTTATCAGATTTAGGCCATTGTTGAAATGAATAGGAAATCCCAGAGAAGAAGTTACATTATTTACCTTGTGGGGAGACATATAATATAACCCCATGGGATTTTCTTGTCTGGGTGCATACCCCGATGTAGAATATGTTTCTCATCCAATTTTCCATTAAAGTAAAAAGAACTATTCACTTGTGCAATATAGTTAAGCACAAATGTTACATGTGGCGGTACAGTTTTACAAAATGTTTACAATTTGTATGTATGAACAACCAAACAACAACATCAAACATTTGATAGTATTGAGATGCTATCACATTTTAATAAATTGATGTAACTATCAATAAATAATTAATATTTATGACGAGAAAATGTTTCATTTTCATCAGTTACAATTTAGAAAAGTTATATTGTTGTTGTTATTGTTGTTGTAGGGTTTAACGCCATTTTTCAGCACACGATAGGCTATACATGGCGGCCAGTATTATTAGTGGAGGAAGAACCCGGGAAAACCCCAGAAAGAACCACCAACCCACGAGAAGCTACTGGCAAGCTATCTCACATAACTACATTAGCCGAATATTAGACTCGAACACATGCAGACAGAGGTGAGATGGCAGTGATCCATAACGGAGAGCGCTTTAGACCACTCGGCCACTTGGAGCCCCACGAAAAGTTATATTGTAAATAATGAAACAATACACAACTCTATATATGCCTTAATGAAGAGTAACTTGTAGCATGAGTGATTGGATTATTCATGGGTAATTAGAGTTAATTTCCATTTCTTTGGAAGATATGAAACTGTGATATACTAGTGTTGTAATTACTATTGATTGTAAAATTCATGCCGTGTATGAAGCAGCCTCCAAATACAGACCTGAGTGGTTAGCCATGTACTGAACTTATCAAAATTTTCATGGTTTCTTGGAAAGTTTATACTCTCTTAATTTTCATGGTTTCTTGGAAAGTTTATACTCTCTGTCTCAAAAATATGGCATGTGTTGCTGTTAGGGAAATCTATTTATGGAATAACATGTGGACAGATAATTGATTCCTTCTAATTGTAAGTGCATTATTTTTCATTAATGTTTGATTCAACTGGGACACAATGGGGGTGTTTAACAAAATTGGAAGAAAGCAGGTTTGACATAACACATTTCTTTTTGTTACTAAATTTTCTGTAGTTGTTGAGAGTTAGGGTGTTTGTAGCCAATATAGCTTATGTGTCTGGAACTTTGTTTTCTATTAGTTTTTTTACCTTGATATTTTCTCACACTCACATTTGTAATGCATTTAGAAGCCAAATCTGGTAAGATTTGCTTTCATAGTGATTTTTTTTTTTTGGTGAGTTAAGTTTTTGAGCCCCAACTGGTGCCCATAAAGCCATTGCTCATTGGGCCTAGATGCATGCAAGTTACCGGGGCAAGGTGAAATGGATGGTCAGGGTCAGAAAAATCATTTGGATCTATGTTCATAAAACATTTGTTGATAGTTACAGGACATCTGTCTGGAGGGCTAGTGTACATACTTTGTTTTTTATTTCTTATGCCCTCCTCTGTCCTTGTCTTCATCTCTTTCTTGTTAAACTCTAAATGTTCTAGTTTAAGCTTGCAATCTTTCTTTAATGATATGTCTCCCCAGTTTATATTTCTGTGCTCTTCACCCTCTCCCCATACGCCAAAGTGCAAAGTATTTTGTTTCTCTCCCCAAAGCTATTTTGGTAAATTTCCCAAACTGTTAGCATTTATTTTGATAACAACTCCATCAGGTAAAGCAGAATATAACAACGCTTGCATCCCTTGATAAAATAGTAACATGCATACCAGACAGATATAAAAAAATAAGGAAAACTGGTAGATTTCTCTGTCGTGTGGGTGACAAGAAATAGTATAAGAAAACCTCATTCAGGGATCCATTTGATGTTGTTACATCTCACCAGAATTTGTATTATCCTAACACTATGATACCCTGGAGAACACAACAACAGCAACCAACCAATATAATACCAAGTCAGTTCTCTGTTTATTCACACAATATAGTACAACCAGTACTCGTAATTATAAAACAATTATTTCAGAAGAGCTCCAAATCCACTCCTGTTATTACTCCTATATTTAGTTAAAAACTTATTTTGATTTTATGTTCCACTGTTAAGGTCGATATTGTTTTTCAAAACCAAGCTGCATTAAACAATAATGCATAATGCATTAAACAATAATGCATTAAACAATAATGCATTAAACAATAATGCATTAAAAAATAATGCATTAAACAATAATGCAGTTCAAAACATCACATCAAAAAAATCTTATGATAATGCACATCCCCTAAAATGGGAGAAAACAAACATCACATGATCCAAAAAAAAAGTTACTGCGCCTGTAGCTAGAGGTATAAAAACTTTGCACTGATAAAACATAGTGATCAGTTGACAAGAATGATTCAACAAGACCAATTTCTTTTTAAATTGGAAAGATAACAAAACTTTTCAGGGACCAGGGTTGACTAGACCATCCAAACTGAGGGACCACCATAAGGCCAAGCTATGAGCACCTTCTTTATCCTTTAACATTTTGGTTTAACAGCCATATTGAAGAAGTCTGCAAACAAACCACCAAGGAGACCAATTTCACCCCCTCCCCTGCAACCACAGTGACAGTACATGTATTTTATGGGAAATCAACAACAGGATTAGGTCACACATAGGACACAAACCTCTGAAAAATGTCCTATCGATTCAGCAAAAGCCAGTTGTCGCAAACCAAGCGGATACAGGATTCATTGTAACATTTCTCCTCCTGAAAACATCCCTCAAAAAATTACATCATCTTCACTTTGTCCTTTCCACATATCCTGGTTGGAGAAAGATTCTAATTTTTATCCAATTTTTTATTGGCAAATGGGACAAGATTTGCCATGATGATCCATGTATTTGACAAGTGGTTTCCACGGAACTCTGCATCACTTTCCACACTCCTCTTTCTCTGCCCAGAGTCCAAACAGTTACAAACGTCCCAACAGACCCATTCAAAGTCATGACCTTGCAGCAAGAATTAAACTACCTTCTCCAGAAAGGTGGTAGAACACTTTTGAAACACAAATTCTTCTGTCTTTTATACCAGACTTTTCTTGGTCCTAAAGGCAGATGGCATTCTGCATTCAGCCATCTACTTAAATTCTCAAATAATTCCTTCCTTTCAGTTGGTTCTCAGATGGCATTCTACATTCAGCCATCTACTTAAATTCTCAAATAATTCCTTCCTTTCAGTTGGTTCTCAATGGAAACAACATGATACAATTTGAATGACATCCAAGACTTCATCATCAGTGTGGACTTAAAAGACACATAACTTCAGTTTCTTATAAACAAGGTTTCCAAGATGTTCCTGTAATTCGCTTACAACATTGTATACCAATTCAGAGCCTTTCCATTGGGACTCGTCCCTGGGTCTTCACTCATCTGTTGAACTGTGTAATGGCACATGTCTGGACCATTTCTATCAAGTTACCTGGATGACATCTTTGAGAAACATGGTGTGATTTATATCTTAAAATATGATCATTGTTACACAGTTTACCAGGGGCTCAAGTGGCCAAGTGTTCTAAAGCACTCACTGTTATTGATCACTGCCATCGGACCTCTGTCTGCGTGGGTTCAAGTCTCATGTTCGAACAATGTGGGTATGTGAGAAAGCTTGCCAGTAGCTTCTCATGGTTCGTTGGTTCTTTCAGGTGTTTCCTTGGTTCTACCTCCACCATTAATACTGGCCACCATGTTTAGCCTATCATGTGCTGAAAAATGGTGTTAATCCCTACAACAACAACAACAACAACATTGCTTACCAGATTGGGCTTTTTTGTCAACAAGCAAAATTCCAACAATCACCATCTCAACAATTTGTTCATCTAGGCAAACATTAGTGTGTCACACAGGCAAATATAGTTCATTGTTGTTTTATCCTCAGATGGAAGAAGTCATGAATCAACAACCTTATCAATCTTGCAATGGAAACTCCTTGGAGATTTGGATTTTTTGTCCTCTTAAGCAACCAGATGGCAGTTTTATCCTGACCCAGAGTTACTAAGTCTGGGTCATATTAAACAAGCTCTCAGAAATAAACAATTTGCATGACCAGTTGTGGAGAGAATTGCTTAAGAAAGAAGGCCATCTTCTCTGAAAGCATATAAAGCCAAATGTTATGTTTTCACCCAGTTGTGCAGAGACAAAAACATCCAACTTCCAGGCATCTAGAATGCAAATAGTTAAATTCCTCCACTGGCTCTTCGAAGAGAAAGTTAGCACCAAGGATGATAAAAGGTTATGGCTCCGTGATCGCTGACACCTTTTGTCATCAAAGCAAGGACTTATCAAACTTTCTCTCCAACTTAAAGCATATACAGCCAAAAATGTTAAATCTGTGACCAAAGTGTAACCTATCATGGAAATTAACCTCGTGGAACAAGAACCATTTGAACCACATCTCTGGTGCACCTTTCATGGTATTAATGATGGTGGGCAGAATAAGTGAATACATGATCTTTGAACAGACCCAAATTTCGGCACATGAGGTTAGAGCAGTTGCTACTAGCATTTGATAAGAACTATTCTCTAGATTTACCGGTAGGCTGTGGGATGAAGATTGTAGTCCACATTCTGTAACTTTTATCTCTTGAGATCTGTCATCTCAAAGGGCACAGTTAGATCTGGTGGGACAAGTATCTGCAACTCAACAGCTTCATTGGCAGCTACTTAAGATGTGCCTCCAATACTTATATCTAAGGGGGAGATCACTCTGCCCCACCACCACATAGGTTGATAGACAATGTTTTAGCTGCATTTAGCTAAAAGTAGTATCTAGAAGGACTAGGTTTGTGAGGTAGTAGTAGCTCTCATAAAGTATTATGATTGCATAAGTATTATTAAAGAAACAAATTTTCCTCTAAAAATTGGTTGCTCTAGAGGCTTGCTGCATTTTCAAATGGACATAGCTAGACATACTAAATAGTACTGCACCCTAGTAGGTTGTGAATCACTAATTGGGCTATCTTGGCTGCCAAACTGTGATGATTTCTCACTTGAAAAGAATTTATAACTTAATTACACAAATAATTTAATTGACTCCACTCCTTGTCCTAACTACTTTACTTGCCAACATGCAATTTCACCCATAACATTTTCATATCCGTAAAATCCTGCTGACCTAGCCCATAAGTCAAAGTTAATTATTATGTGTTATGCTGATATGACCGATTTAAAATTATTCTTCAAATTCAGTCTTTTACACCAGCATTGCATAGGGCTAAAATGCCTGTATTCATTTATTTTGGATTCATTCATTACACTTTGAACACTCTCTTGAACCTGTGGTATTTTGTTCTTGCTGGAAATTTGTAGGTTTTATTTAATTTGTATTGTGTGATTGATGAATATCCATAAAAGGATAGGAGCTTGGGCCTACATGACTTGTGTAATTTTGGGGGAAATATGTTTCCTTGGGTTAGAGTTCTAGATACAGTCTTGATTCTGACCTTGGAAGATTCTGGACACAGATTGTTTTCAATTGGATGGAAATTTCAATTAAGATGGAATGTATTTTCAGAAAATGGTTATTGTGATACAGGTCAAGTGGAGGTCTATGTTTGCTGACATCAGGATTATTCATTACTATTTAGTGGAATCAGTCTTTTAGTTATGTTTGGTTATAATCTGAGAGGATTTAGTTATTTAAATTATTCATTGAAATGTGCATATTGACTTTAGGACTAAATCACTATTTTGGAACTATTGTGAGTTCATTCAAAGACATTTTGAGTTGTATCTTTGTGATACATGAAGACTGTTGGCACATTAGCATATTTAAGACTAATGGCTTGGCACATCTGCACATTCAAGATTATAATTAATTCATAGCTTAACTGAAAATTCACTTTTAAATATTTGCTTTGCATTCAAAGGAAATATTTTTTGTATAAATATTTAACTAAACTGGTTGGTCCTCACTTTTTCCATTACTTAAATGGCATAGAGTTGTAGTAAGTGCATATGTGGTCTGCCAATAACTCCTGCCACTGCTATGAAATTTCTGATATCCCTTCCTACTGTTGAAAGTTTCTTTAGCAAAATTCTCAACTACTTCAAGGTATCTGCTAATTATTCACAGGAAATATTTGGTGCTTTATGTAGATAGATGGAAAATCCCTTTCAAATTCAATCATTGGAGTTAGCAATCACCGAACAAATCTATGCATCCAGTATCAGAGTCTTTGACCAATCATACAATGGTTATGTTTACATCAGTGTCTGGGGTGGGGGCAACATTTAAAAAAGAAACATTTTACAGCCTCTTATTTTTCCAATCTGATAATTTATTAGTTGATCCTATTTTCCTCAAAATGTTCCAAATGTGTTTTATTCTTCTTCAAAGCATCATTTCCTTTAATGAAGGTGATGGTAATTGATAATTGGTAAATATCATTCGATTATATTGATGTTTATACATATTCTGGCTCCAGGTGTGTTTATAGGCTATTGGGTCAACTCCTGACAGACATCGTATGTTTGTGTATGTGGGCGTTAAACCCACTTGAATAAACCCCTGACAGACATTGCATATTTGTGCATAGAGGTTTTAAGCCCACTTAGATCAACCCCTGACAGACATTGCTTGTTTGTGTAAATGGGCTTAAAGTCAATTTGAATCAACCCTTGATAGGCAATGCATGTTTGTGTATATTGTCTTTAAATCCTCTGCGATGAATCCCTGACAGGTTTGGTTTGGTGTTTTATGACACAGCATCACAAACAGATTATTTTGTGACAAGTGAATCAGAGTACAGTTCCTTACCCAAGGATATGCCTTGATAGTCAATTCAAGCTTTCTGATTGTCAAACTTGCACCCTTTCAGTTGAGTCCAGCACCCTAACTTCTGGCTCACAACAGCTCCCGCTTTCTCCTTCAGCAGGATTGATGAGCCTATGAAAAATATTTGTCTTGCAAAATCTTTTATGCTGGGAAACAGGTTTTATAATTTTCTTACATTTTTGTCAGGGTTGTGTTAGTTGAGTTTTTCACTTTAGTTTCATGTTTGTCATTTTCAACACGTGTATTGGTATATCATTTTCAACACGTGTATTGGTATATCATTTTACTTAATCTAGAATTTGCTGTCTTAAGCAATGTTATGGAAGAATCAATGGCATCAATGTAAGAGGAGGGTGTATCTGGGAACAGTTGTCTAGGAGACTTGTGATATGCTGGTTTCCAACTAAAAACAGAAGTGTAAGATTTTGTCTGGGATGCCTTTTCAACTAGCTTTTTAACCCAGACAGTTTTATGCTGAATTTGTTTTTTTTCAATGTGTTTCTGACCTCAAGAAGTGAGAATACCTGCTGTGACAACCTAGGGTTTCTATGGGACTTGAAAATTAATGCCATGCCATAAGATTCAACCTGCACTTCTGGAACTGCCTCACCAAGCTGTTACTATGACGATGCCATGGTAATTGCAGTGGGGAGTATTTTCGTGTGGATAAGTATCTTCTTTATTTTAAGTTTTTTCATTACTTATGTTCTTTGTGAAATTTGTAAACAGGGACTTACTGTTCCTTTCGAAAGTGAAATCCCTCCATAGTTTGTGTCTTTGTTGTTGTTGTTGTTGTTAGGTTTAATGCCATTTTTCAGCACATGATAGGCTATACATGGCAGCCAGTATTAATGGTGGAGGAAGAACCTAGAAAACTCCCCTGAAAGAACCACTGACAAACAAGATACTACTTGCAAGTTTTCTCACATACCCACATTGGCCGAATCTGAGACTCAAACCCATGCAGACAGAGGTGAGATGTCAGTGATCTGTAACGGCGAGCACCTTAGACCACTCGACCACGTGGGGCCCCTTGTGCCTTTGTCCTGTTGCATCTGTACTATCCTCTTCAGCATCAATTTCCAGGAAGCATTTTTGTCTGATTACACGAGTAGTGAGAATAAACTATGTAGAGTTCTTTGTATTCCTCATCCAGAAAGTTACAAAACTCTTAAAAAGAACATTAGACATGAACACAAAATAAGTTTTATAAAGTCTGTAATACAGGACAAAATATGCCATCAAACTAATCTGTTACAGGTGCTTCAACATCCTTCTTCTAAATCCAGACAAATTTGACAAGTAACAAAGGTAGTGTTTTTTGTAATTTGAGATTCTTAAACAGAAATTAAGGTTGTACCAATTTTCAATGTGACATCAACTTGGATGTATCAAAACTAGTTCACTCACTCAGTTCATTTTTGCCAACCATATTATATAACCAATTACAAATTGAGTATGACCTTCATGTGCTCAGCACCAAACTACACTGACTGTATCTAGGTTAAGCAACATGGAGGACTAATCAATACATTGAGGACATGTAGTAAGCCAGTCACTGTACTCATATTTCATGCTGTTGAAATAGTAAAAGTTAATATGTGTTAGTGTCAGTCAACTTGTACAATTTCTAATCTGCTCATAACAACAAATATTGTCTTTGTATTATGCAGTTTGTATAAAAATTAACAGAACATTTCACTGGCTATAGGACTTCTGGGGAATATTACCTTGTAATAATTATTCTGTTGTAACAGCAGTTTTAATTCTGGGCGAATTCCTTGCCAAAAAGGTTTATATACAAGAAAGCAGTTGTGTGTGTGATGTCTTTAATCTGACGTTTGGTTTTTCTGAACCACAAACATACTATAGTAATCAAAGCCAAACATATCTTGGTTACTAAAATTCCATAGCCAATGCTATGTCGGCCAGATTGAGGCAGTTATCACATACGTCACACAAAGATTCCAGACTAGGCAGTACTGACAGAACTCCCACAAAGATTCATAACTAGGCAATACTACCAAACTCCCTAAAAAATTCTTAACTAAGCAATACTACTAAACTCCCTAAAAAATTCCAGATCAGGCAATACTACCAAACTCCCACAAAGATTCCAGATCAGGCAATACTACCAAACTCCCACAAAGATTCCAGATCAGGCAATACTACCAAACTCCCACAAAGATTCCAGATCAGGAAATACTACCAAACTCCCACAAAGATTCCAGATCAGGCAATACTACCAAACTCCCACAAAGATTCCAGATCAGGCAATACTACCAAACTCCCACAAAGATTCCAGATCAGGCAATACTACCAAATTCCCACAAAGATTCCAGATCAGGCAATACTACCAAATTCCCACAAAGATTCCAGATCAGGCAATACTACCAAACTCCCACAAAGATTCCAGATCAGGCAATACTACCAAACTCCCACAAAGATTCCAGATCAGGCAATACTACCAAACTCCCACAAAAATTCCAGATCAGGCAATACTACCAAACTCCCACAAAGATTCCAGATCTGGCAATACTACCAAACTCCCACAAAGATTCCAGATCAGGCAATACTACCAAACTCCCACAAAGATTCCTGATCAGGAAATACTACCAAACTCCCACAAAGATTCCAGATCTGGCAATACTACCAAACTCCCAGAAAGATTCCAGATCAGGAAATACTACCAAACTCCCACAAAGATTCCAGATCTGGCAATACTACCAAACTCCCATAAAGATTCCAGATCTGGCAATACTACCAAACTCCCAGAAAGATTCCAGATCAGGCAATACTACCAAACTCCCACAAAGATTCCAGATCAGGCAATACTACAAAATTCCCACAAAGATTCCAGATCAGGCAATACTACCAAACTCCCACAAAGATTCCAGATCAGGCAATACTACCAAACTCCCACAAAGATTCCAGATCAGGCAATACTACCAAACTCCCACAAAAATTCCAGATTAGGCAATACTACCAAACTCCCACAAAGATTCCAGATCAGGCAATACTACCAAACTCCCACAAAGATTCCAGATCAGGCAATACTACCAAACTCCCACAAAGATTCCAGATCTGGCAATACTACCAAACTCCCATAAAGATTCCAGATCTGGCAATACTACCAAACTCCCACAAAGATTCCAGATCAGGCAATACTACCAAACTCCCACAAAGATTCCAGATCAGGCAATACTACCCATGCCAAAGGTACCTGACAATGCAATAAAACTTGGGTTCAAGGAAGTCTAGTGCATCTTTTGGTTACATCACTTTTCCAGTTTTGGATACAAACTAGCCTAGACTTTAAGCCTTGTGGGCAATATTCTGGTGGTTGACTCTTCATGAATATGTTGTGCTGGAAGGCTAGCAGCAAATAGTCCATTTGGTGCTAACCTTGGACTGGATGCCAGTGGCATCCAGTCCAAGGTTAGCACCAAATGGACTATTGGCAAAGATAGAGATTTATTTGGTTTCAATGTGAAAAGATATTAACGACAGCCCGCCACCTGATTATGTTTTGATTAATAAGAAGTCTAATTAGGGAAGAGCAGATAATCAAAGGATCTCATCAATACTTACTGCACGCACCCCTCCAAACTAAAGTAACATGGTCTGGTATTCTCACCCTTCAAACAAAATTAACAATCTTTCTACATTTATATTAACATAACGCCCAAACTTGTTGACTTAGCCAGGAAACATAATGTGAAGTGATAAATTTTGCATAAGCATTGAATCTTGAAGTTGAATGCATTGAGCATTAAGATTTTAATTGCATTTAACCCGAGAAGTCTTTGTGAAGGGTCACTTTGACCTTTTCTCTTTTTCCATGTCAGTGTTAAAACTTAAAAGGGGCCAACTTTCCGATTCAATGAAATTGACTGGGATATCATAGCATGATAGTCAGTTAACTACTAACCTTACCATTTGAAAAGAGTTCATGTCAAAATAGTCATCCTTCAAAGGGAAGGTTAAATAACATTAAGTGAGAGATTTTGATTGATGAAAGAAATGTTATCCTAGATCATTTTTAAAAAAAACACTGCTTATGATTGGTCAGAGTCAGATTACAGTGTACACCTTGGAAGTTATGCAAATTTAAACGGGACAAACTAGCAAAACTGAAATTTGCCCAAGCTTTATAAATAATATGGTTCATTTTCTGAAAATATGCACCTTTCATTCTTGTTATGAAGAAATTTATGAAAAAACGATCATCTCTCCCCATCAGTCTTGAAAAGAATAATGCGCTTCCCTCCCCCTCACAAATATGGTCAAAATTCTTTAGTCCAAAACTTTCTGAGAGAGAGACAGAAGTTTGGGTCTTGAGAAGCCTAGAAAAAACAAACGGTGCTTTCCTCGTTAAACAAGCATGGGATCAGGTGTCTGTCTTGTGAGAAAAGACCAGGCTTAGTGCTAGTGCACAATTTCTAAAGATATCAGCGTTAAGGTATCCAATTTTAATTTCATGTAATCTTCTAATTTTGTTATTGTTTTATGCAAATGTATTGATGCTCGAGTTGTTATGCAATTTATCTTTTGAATTTTATAGTTATTAGCTCATTGGTAGAATTGACTACTTGCGATCCAAATTTTGATATGTGAAGGATTTAAAAGGGTTGTAATCAATAAATGTACCTAAATGAATTTACTTTGTATGTTAGGATGATACTGATTAACACGAGTTAACTAAAGTTACCATTATATTTGTTCTTGAATTGTTTAAGTAATCTTGAATGTTAAGGATTGGTGAATTTTATCCAATAGTAATCGAACATGTAGCATACGACAAGTTTTGATAGACCGCTCATGTGGTGATTTATTACCTGTTGCTGTGAAGAGAGGGTAATGCTCTACAGTAGTGTCAGAATTTGCAGTGTGTAGAAAGCTAGTATGTACTGAGTAAGGTAAGTGAAGGAATTTTATGTATGTCTAGAATGTGGAGGATAGAGAGATTTATGAATAATTTTGTTCTTTAAGGAAACTGTTTTATGAGAAAGAAACAGGACAGTCCGAAGACTGAAGTCCGGGAACAAAAAAGGTCAAGAAGTGAAGAGTTCAGCATAAAGGACAAGGAGTCCGGAAAGGGATGAATGGGTCAGAATAAAGACTTGAGGAAATAGGACTGTTGGAACACGGTCGCAAGAAAGGTGATGCAATCAGTCGTGGACATTGCGCTCTTTTCACCACTCGTTATGATGATGAAATAATCCAAATTAGACACTTCTATTAAATCCTGTTGATATAACCGGAGAGAAATTGAAATTACCACTATTAATTTGTTTTAGTGTTTTTTTCTTATTATCTAATGGGGGATGGGCCTATTATTGCATTATTTCTTCCCAATTTCTCTGTAGATGTTCTATCTATTCCCTCACACTGGGTCATACAACTGAGGGAGGTCAATCCCAAGATAACATAGCTAAATCCAATTATTTATTATGTTGCACATAAATATAGCTATAAAAGCATTTTTCCTTCAATTCGTTAAATGACACAACACCTAATTTCAACATTTAGTGAAACTGCTCTTCCGCTAT
The DNA here is from genome assembly GCA_030141615.1 of Unio pictorum. NCBI lineage: Eukaryota > Metazoa > Mollusca > Bivalvia > Unionida > Unionidae > Unio > Unio pictorum. The sequence continues at coordinate 23,260,099 of JARLTB010000218.1, read as the reverse complement.
CATCATACCCATTTTTCAGATTTAATCAATAAAGATTTCCCACATACTTTTCAAGGTGCTTTGGAAACATTCCAGAATGGCAAAGGTGCAGTTTTTCCACCTTCCTAACGGTATGGCATTGAGTGGTTATAGACATACTCATATTGCAAATGGAAAATATGTAATAGTATGACAATGGGAAGAGCAACATAGATCATACCTGTACAAATCTCAACTAGCTCATACCTGTACAAATCTCAACTAGCTCATACCTGTACAAATCTCAATTTCGAACATGTTATTTTAACTGGACCAAACCTCAATGACAATAAAACAAAAGTGTCATCTTTTCTACCTCTACCGCTCTCCTCCTAGTCGAAAATACAATTTAGCTGAATCTCTTTTTGGAGCAGGTTCCTAACATCATGGAGTATGCAAGATGGTAACCCGATTATTCTTGGAAAATTCATTTTTCACTATAACTGTGCTGTACACACACAATTCTTTTTAGATTCTATTCACATTTTAGACGATAATATTCTTCAGTCTTCATTGGTGTCCCATGAACTTGCATCAGATCACCAGTGTGCCATATGCCAACTCAACCAATCAGTCCCTAACCCTTTACGTTTGCTACTAAGAGAACCCACATAATGCATGGCATCTGAACAACTTTACCTTCTAGAGCAGTACAACTTGACAAGTGCTTTGCATTTATTGCTAGACAGACATGCCCTTGCAACCAAAGTGTGATTTAATAATATCAGAGTGTTGTTCAATTTTCATTGAACACATGATGTCACTAGATATAAATACCCATGAACATTCATACAATTTACAGGTACCAATATATTATAACACAGAATAATAGAAGACATTGTCTTGGGAGGGTGTGTCTATAGTGGGTGCTTCTTTTAATCAAAGAATCATGTGCGACTGTTGTAGCAAGTTGTATGGTCCAGAAGTTGTATTGACCATTTTCAGTCCTCCAGTGAAATCTATAGACAGTAACAATTGTTGTCACAGCTATACCAGGCATTTTAACATAGACCCCCCCCCCACTCCATGTCGAGTTATCCTATACTACTTATCATCTCTTTGTATAATCTGTATGCCTAACATGCTGATTGGGCAAAGGAGTTTCCAAAGGCATCGATTCAACTATAGATTGCTGTTATTTCATTCATGACAAACTTTGGTAAAAACTTGGGGTGAAATCTTTTGGCAAATATTGGTGTCCTTGTCTGTGGGTGAAAATAATATTAACTGGTCCTTGAAGGTTTTAACCTTTTATTTAAAATCTTGACTGTTTTTCATCAATGACAGAATTATGAAGAAATTAAATATGCATGGTAGAAAGCTTACAATTTTTCATACAAAATATCGTACATAGGTTTTAGATTGCTTGTATACCATATACAGGCACTTGCACTCAGTTACATCAATACACAAACATACACCAGCTAGCATTTAAATCTTTCTTAAACAAAGAGAAAATAACTCTGAATAGCTTTGACATATGTATCATATAACAGTATGATAAATATGTCAACAATAATTCCCAATGTTATTTATTTTTCATCTGCAGGTTTAGCAGGATTGCTTTGGTTCATCTGTCGGAATAATCTTAATTTTGCAATGCACAAATAAGTCTTACGCATTTATACGGCACATGCTTTTGAGATAACAAATTCTTTTGAGATAACAAATTCTTTTGAGATAACAAATTCTTGATGGATCTACTATTACACAAACATGTTGGACTTGGAATAATATTAAATATTCTGCTAACATTCTATCAATGGTATGCTAAAGATACACATCTGATGAATGCGGGTTAAAGGTGATGAATATAGATTAATACTTGTATTTATATAATTTACAGAAGTTTTCTAAATAAAGTAAAACTGTTGATCTAGCCATATATATTGAACATCAGAGCAAAGCTTAAAGTTTAACAGCAGTAAAAACTAAGGCACGATAATTCATTTTGCATAATATAGCCTCCTATCTTAAAAATTCAAAATCAGCACATTTTCTTAAATTAAATTTTCATGCATTCATGATTTCTTTAAAAAACATGTTAATTTTTGTTGTCTAGAAATGAAACATTTTCCTTAAGTCCATTTCTAAATGCTTTCTCATATAGTGGAATAGTATTCACTTTTTAGGGACCATATTTAATTGTACAGTAAGCACACCAATTTAAAAAAAAACCATTCAATACTGTGCCAGGTCTGCTTCTCCTTTTCATGATAAATAGTTAATTAACAACATACTAAACAATGGTAGGGGAGACAGAATTCTGCACTAAAAAGACCATTTCAATTTCTTTGGTCACAACAACAAAGATTTTAAACTAGACTAGATACTTTCAAATTCTTTAAACACGTGGCGATCAAATAGCTACTGAAAAAAATGGGGTTCGCATCTTTTAAATACAGAAATAGATCAGTAGCTTCAGCAGCACATGGTCAAGGTTCTGGTGGCTGCACCTATTCACCACTACTCGTTACACCACACAGGGCCCCATGAGAATATTGCATAATTTAATTGAAAATAAAGAAATATGTAAAAGAGCACCATGAATGGAACTTCTGATGCCCATCTATGCTGGCACTGGTAAAGCTTGTCAGAAAATACTGAACAATGAATCAATTTGTTTGGGACCTTCAGTCAAGCTGGCCTGAACTAAGCATGCTGCGCAGAAACTATTATTTATTAAAAATAAGATTATCATGATCTCTGGCCTGTAGAGTTCAAAATTTAAATATTACTTAATTACTGCAAGTGCATCAAAAAAATTTGGTCACGAAACTTTAGTCTAAAACAAAATTATGCAAATTCAATTTAGACTGAGCCACAATAACCCATAACCTGACATTCTGATCTAAAATTTGACTTGTATACACTAAGCGCAAGACCTCCATGAATCAAGGTCTAGAATGAAAGGTACTGCTCAAAAAAGTCCCAACCTTTTGGGGTTAATTTCAGATTCAGTGAATTTAGCCTTAAGACCAAAAATCAATAGGATGCATCTTAACCTTAAATTGCATTCTCAAACTTTGATGAGAGTACATTAAGGATTTTGTGCAGAAATCGTATTTCTTCTCTGTCCTAGTAACCTGGACCTCTCACATCAAAATCAATAGGCAAGCCATTTGCAACATTTGCTCCATGAATGTCATGTACGATGATTGTTATTATATGGAAACCCTTTTTCTTCTTCAAATTCAAGTAACCTTTAGATCTAACCATTAATTCTAACATCAACAGGGTTCTTCCACATTGCAAGTGCAAGCCATCTGCAATGTCTTGTAACTGTTGATGGTACAGAAATCAAGTTATTGTGCAGAAATGAAATTTATAACATACAGATGGACATGGCAACATATAATAGGTTTTGACTTGTACATGATAAGAATCATGAAAATTATGTGCATTTTCCAAAGCAACACTGAAAATAAATAATTAACACCAAAAATTAAAAGAGCAGGTATTTAATTGACGACTGAAATGTCTTATCTTTTCATGAGGATCTAGTCTTGACGTATATAGACTGAAATTCATCCATCTACTGACCAATTAGGAAAATAACTACAATTACCTATTTTTGTGAGTCAAATGACGTCAACTCGCATCAGATAGATGGGATAACACTTGGATAGGGATCCAATCTGTCACTATGACATGACCTTGGTCAAGGCTGCTTATTTATTAAATTTTTAATGGACAATACAGGCCCTGATCTGTTTGCACATCACCACTGTTGTATAATGACAGGTAAGAGTATTAATAAATGCTACGTAAGAAAGAAATACTGATGTCACACAAACATCTAAACCTGCAATTTTGTAAGAGCTCAAAGAAATATTGCAATGTAATATGTAATAATTTCCAGTTAACAATATCCCAAGACTGAAATCTGTTTGAATACTTGGCAGAAGTGTTTGTTACATTTCAAACTGGCAATCTACTGAGGTGTTTTTTTTTTCTTCATGAGATAAAGAAGCTGATTTAAAATATCAAGAATATTTATTTGATGCAATGCATGTGACCATGATAACATATCCATAATACAACAGAGTTTGGAATGATGCCAACTAATCACAACATATGACAGAAGTTGAGACTTCTGCAAAATGCAATTAGCAAGTAATTCTTGTATCAACTGTATTACGCTTTTAATTTTTGATGTTTTTCAAATAGACATAATCTAATGATTCTGCAAAGGGTGTCACAAAAGTGTGGTGATTAGTCCAATGCAGTGACTAGGCCCATGCTCACAAAAATGTTGTGATTAGTCCAATGCAGTGACTAGGCCCATGATCAGAAAAATGTGGTGATTAGGCCAATGCAGTGACTAGGCCCATGATCAGACAAAATGTGATTAGGCCAATGCATTGACTAGGCCCATGCTCACAAAATTGTGGTGATTAGGCCAATGCAGTGACTAGATCCATGATTACAAAAATGTGGTGATTAGGCTCATGATCACAAATGAGTAGCGACTAGGCCAATAACCACAAACATGCAGTGATGAGACCAATGATCACAAACATGCAGCAATTAGGCCCATGCTCACAAACATATGATGATTAGGCCAATGCAGTGACAAGGTTCATGATCACAAATGAGCAGTGATTAGGCCAATAACCACAAACATGCAGTGATGAGATCAATGATCACAAACATGCAGTGATTAGGCCCATGATCACAAACATCCAGTGATTAGGCCAAAATGCACTCTAGATAAAAATATGGCATGATACAACACCAGATGTCAATCTACAGTTTGAAGTTGGATTCATTATATATACAATAATCTTGTATATAAAATCTTATCTCCAAAAAACCAATCTCAAACAACCCAGCTTTTACCATTAGCAATCAAAATGGAAAAGGGAACATCTGAAGCTATCAGAAAGAACATGTGCACCTTTCTTACTTCAATCATGTTAACCATATATATTGCAACTGATATAACTTTTATTTAAAAAGTTTGCAGAAATTTTAAAATAAAATGCTGAAAACTTTAATGCACATTATAGTGTAATGCCCCAGCTTCATTTCAAATGTACTGAAATTAATTCAAGGTGAAATCTAGTAATGTATGCACTAACAGTAAGTGTCCATCATGTGTCTGGACTTCTTAATCACTTCAACAGAATTCAGTCTTTCAAGCATTTACTAACGATTTATAATCGTTACCTACATAAACATGTATAATGATGAATTTATTTTATTTGATAATTTTGCATAAAAACTCCTTGTCTGTGAAATCAACATTATCATCAATACTTTGTCAGTGTATTTTGATCAGTTATTTTTCAATTTCTTTGACAAATTTGCACTGAAAAAGCTGATGAACCAAGCAATTACAATGCTGAAATAATGGTAATAACCAGAATGCTGGATTTCTGTCCGCTAGATTATACTGGAAATAAATCAGAAAACTTCCTTAGCAACTCAACATTATGTCTAATGTTGGTACTGTTTTTCTATTGCATTTCCGTGTAAACACTGGAAAGGCAGAATCATTATGCTCCATACAAATACAGGAAGCCAAATTATGTTAAAATTCGAAATAGACTATGAGAAGTTGTATGGATTTTTTTTTTTATCACATGCATAATAATTTCTTATTTTTTTTAAGTGACTAGGATTACATTTACATCTTAATGTAGTTTCTAAAGGTATCCTTCACAAATATCCAATAAGAATGATGAGCAAAAAGTTTGCAATGAAATCATGGTATAATTTTGTATGCATTTTAAACAAACTGAGAACAATTTTTTCACATGATGATTACATGGACCACAAAATATGTCAAACAGTAAGTAGGGTTGCTTAGCTTTTGACACATTTACAAATACACTTCTATACACAATTTGATACACAGACTTTCACATATACACTTTAAATTTATAAATAAGTACATTTTGTTTCTTTACATGTGATTTTTGATTGAAATGAAAAATTTGTGTGGATTTGTTCTTCAATGACAATAATAATAATAATAATAATAATAATAAAAATAAAAATAAAATAATAATAATAATAATAATAATAAAATAATAATAATGCAAGGCATTAATGTAACATGCCATATACATTATGCAGAGAAATAAAAGTTAATCAAAATTCAAATACGTTTTTTTTAAATACAGATTCTAAAATTATAACTTCAATAGCAATAATTAACATGATTGGGTTTTTTTTCTCTTAAAAAAATGCCACAAATTAAATCAAGTAATTTCTGACAGTCATGCAGTCAGGACTGCAGTCTCACTAAAGCAGATTCACTGCACAATCTTGGGAACATGAAATCAAGGTACAAATGTTCTGGTTAATGTCTAACCTGCGTTGATCCATTTGTGAACCTCCATTGTACCTATCTCCATTTGTGTATTTGTGTACCTGCCCTGTACCTCAATGACAATAATTTCAACACAAAACTCAGAAGCTGCCACTATCAGCGGAAAAGTGATACACGTGTTTAAAACAATCTAATTAAAAATGAAACAAACTTTTAAGTAGGTCCAACAGGCAATGATTGATAAAAAGTTATGTTCTGGCGACCATTTAGAATTCTTCTTAGTACAGATTAAGTACTGAATTTCATGCTAGAGAGAGAATTACTGTCTGACATGTTTTGAATAGCATTTTTCACATTCATAAATGAAAAGCATGTGATTGGAGAATTGAAGAATAGGTCAATAGAACATGAATTTATGTCAGTATCTGTCAATTATGTCCAAGATTTTAATCAGTGTCAGCACATTTATGCAAGTAGGGCAAAAAAATCTGTCCTGCTCTATAACAGTTGGTCAATGTTCACAAGATAATGAACATTACAGGTATGAGTGTACAATGACCCAAGACAAAAAGATAAAAGACAAAAGCTATTAACTGTTATGGCAACAAATTGCTACATTTCAAGCTAAACAGTAACAAAATAGGAAGTAACAAAATAGGAAATTTATTCGTCACCTTCAATTAAAAAAATTAATTTTAACAATATAAAAGGTAGAACTGCACATTTTTGTGATGGGTGCATTATATTGTGCTTTCAATCATGCTGCATACTGAGCAAGGGTTTTCCCACAATATTTTTTGTCCCAGGTCCCTCCAATCTTGACCCTCTGGACATGTTTTGTCAGGGGATATATAAATATGCCTACATGTCCATCCATGTCTATGATGGCACTAACAATAGTCAAATGTGCTAACAGTGATACAAACTTAAAGATGGCATCGAGTATCCCTTTCAAACCAATGAATGTGACAATGAAAACATTGAATGTTTGCGACAATTGGCCAAGTTACAATGTCTTTCACTTACAGTAGTGTATTTTTGAGGTTCAAGTCACACAATGAAGATTAAGTTATTCTCAAGCTGAATTAATGATACAAGAGACTAATTTATGTCAATACACAATTTGCTATTTGATTAACAATTTAATAATTTGAAAAGAAAAGCAAGAAAACATGGTTATCTATCATGAAAAAATGCTGGTAGATACAGAATGCATACTAAAGCTAAATGAGAGCAAGATCTGGAATAGAAAAATGGTGCAGCTCATTTCTGGTTAATCTATGATCTTGATTTCTCCAATCACATGATAAAATGTTTATTGCAACAAGGTGTGCCCAAGGAAAATATGAAAATGTTAAGGTGGCAAAACTGTTGAACTGTTAATATTACCTCATCTTTTGTTGCACCTCTTTTTAGATAAAGAATTTTCCTTATTTTCTCTGTCTCAGTAAAATGTTGCATGTTGTCTGAAATCTGGACGGTGAGGGACACAAGTGTCTATTACCCACGAGATCCAAAGTGCAACAGCTTCAATCAAATGAAAATGTGACATACCAGTAGTAGATCACTAATTAATGCCAAATCACCCCACCTTGCTCACAGAAATCTGCACAGATCCTAAATGTGCTGATTTAACATGATACAGCTCTTAAATATTCCGATTTAATCAAACGCACACCAGGATCCAATACTTACTAATCTGTCGAGGTCTCCAGATAGTGGTCTTTGTTTTGCTTGCATTCTTTTGGGTTACATCTATTTATCGAGTAAAGCTAGTACCCACATGTCAAGCTCAGTACAAGCACCCTAAAATGGCCTAGAATAAAGCGTTTACCTACATAAAGAACATGGGCTTTATAAAATAATCTGAAGTAAAAACCTTAACACCATTTGTCATTAACCCTGGACAGATAATTATCTCAGCTTCATACATCATCCTGCAGGGTCTAATTTAGTGGGAAATAATCACCATCGAGTTGGTCGTTTTACTTCACCATGCAATAATTTCATGCCATTCCCTCAAATCCTTTGTCCTGAATCATATGTATTAATAACCGAAGCAAAATGTCAACTTTTAATTTCCATTCAAGAGGACGATGGAAAGCTGAAATAAAGTTTGGTCTGATCTGGTTATCACAAGTAGTAATTCCTGCTGAAAATTCAAGCACGATTTCTTAAAATAGGAAAATATTAAATCTGATTAGTCCATTAGGAAAGAAGGTCCAATGCTAAAAAAATTATTTCAATGAATATCCTTAAAACATGCAGCAATAGCTTCTACCTCAAACAAGATTTTAGGAACCATAACCCATTTTTGTTGCCATTTTAGGCAGTAACTGTTATACATGACAATAGTGAGGCAAAATAAAAAAAAAGTATACATTTTTAAAAAGTTTTAATAATTCATCTGCATTTTAATTATCTGATACAAAAATAAAAGTTTAAGGTGACCATTTAAAAATAGCAATTTGGAACTTTCTGCACTCATTTCCTTGTTTTTGCAGCTTTCGCCTTAATCTTACCAGAAGAAAGCCGTTCAAATCTAACAGAAGGGAGAAATGATTTAAGTACGAGTTTAGCATGGACACCCTAGAGACGAAAAACTAACAAAAGTGAAGCTAAAACTAATACCAAAATGTCATATTCAAATAATCACAGAAAGAATTTCCTTTTAAGTGGAGTAGCTAAAATAAGATTTTCAAGATTGTCATAAATGTTGGGGGAGCCAAGACTCCAACCCACAAAGACCAAAGGTGAGATATCAGATATTTTGAAAAAGCTAACAGATCCATCTTCATTTTGGACCATGGGATGAATATGTGTTTTAATGTTTCATGGCAGGTAGTTTACTTGGATTATTGATAATAAACTTGTATTTATGGAAGGAAGGATATAATAGTGACAATATATTTTATAATAAGCTCTTCTGGTCAAAAATGATGAGCTAAATCTGAAATATTCCCACATAAATTTAACTTGACCCTGATAATAGCTTTGCAGAGCAAAAACAAGAGCGCAGCAAGTAATAGGATACTCATCAACCCCTACAACTTTAACAGTTCTGTTGCAAAGTCATATCACATAGCATATTTTTGAAAAATGAAGCCAATATCTGCATTACTATTTAGATAATAAAGAAATGGATGGTGTCAATCCATACCCAAGAATGTAGAAATATATTTTCAGTTAACTCTCTGCGGTAAGAGGAATTTGGGGAGAGTGGGTGGCATTGGTATACAAGACCGACTACAAATGCTTCCCACTGAATGGAGATCTAACAACAGTTCCTGAACTGTTCGGAGTTCTGCTAATATGCACCCTTTCCATATCATGTTCTTCATCAACTGGTTGTATTGCATATTATCTTTTGCAAAATGCCTGTATGACAATGAAAGCATGATGTTTACAGCAATACAACCATTTAGAATTGTGACATGAATATCTTGCGACTGGAGTTTCAAACTTAACCTTCTCAACAAGTTTACATTTAATCTGGTTTCTTTTGCAAAAAAATGCTGCCAAACTCAACAAGTAATCAGAAGAATATACAAATTTTCTATCTCAATACTTGCAAAAGAGGTACTATAATCCAAACCTTTGGTTATTTGTAATAAGTCTAATCAAAGGGTTGATGAAATGGCACCTGAAAAAAAGAAATGCTGTTTGCATCCCACTAATGTGGACTCGGCAAAATTACGGTCACATCTATCACACAAATAGTCACACAATGCACACCCAACCCTTCCACAGCCTGCGTATATGGTTAATGGGAAGAAAGTCAATTGAAGATCTACCATACAAAGCCCAGAAATGATCCCAACAGCCTATCTCAAACAAGTAACCTAGCAAAGTCCGTTCTAGAGTCATGAAAGAGCAAAAATGGTGATCTCAAGTTGCTTATTGGCTATTGGGGAAAAAAAATGTATCACACACTTTGATTTTCACTCAAGTCTTTCAGCCGAGTCTCTGTATACTTTGCATCCAATAATGACACAACAGCTGTACAAGGGAGACAATCCATAATTTCATTCTGCACACACGACTTGCATTGCTCATTCTATAAATGGTCTGAAGTCTTAAGAAGCTGTTCCATTGGCTACAATTTGATCCGGTAGACTATTAGCAGGGATGATGAAGGAAGGAGCACATGGGAAGAGATTGTGACATTGTACTTGGTAGTCCTGTACAGCCTTCTCACATTTTCCAAACTCGCCACGGCACATGTATTCCAGTACCTCGATACAGTTCTAAAGAAAAGATAAAAGATAATACTTCAGTTTCTTCCAAATATCTGTTTTTAATTTGGAGATTGTGACTATACATAGAAAAAAAAACAATTCTGATCTAGAGTCCACATGTTTTCTTCCTTCGTTAAAAAAAAATCATATTTTTTAATGTTAAAATTTTTAAATCAGAAATAAGTGACAAATGAAGACTGACATTTAGACAAATGTTGCCTTCCTTTCCCACCATCAACCTTTTGGTTCCCATGTCAATCATCAATTTCTGTTCCATGGTACAACTTCATCTGGAACTTATTCTTACAATCAAAATTAACAGTTGACTTTCCACTCATGAGATACTACATTGCCTGCTCAATTAGTCTCGCAGTCATATTTTTATAAGTATTGTGAAAGGAGACCCTTTCAACATGTGAAAATATTGGGTTTTATTGTGGGGCTTATGAAAAGAATGATTTTATAGGTTACAGTAGGACATAAAATTATCAAAATTTGAGAAGCTGTAAATGTTGGCCTGAGTATTTGGTGGAGGAAGAACCTGTGAATCCTTGTGAAGAAACACCAACCCATGAGAAACTACTGGCAAGCTTTCTCACATACCCATGTTGACCAAGCTGATCTTTAACCTACTTACACAAAAGTGAGGTGTCTCTTTGATCTGTAAAGGCCACTTAAGGTTCCCCATCCATTCTGGAGCACTTGAAACAAGAGTTTCAAGATGCTTCAACAGCACGACTTTCAGTAAAGACCACGAAAACCTTGGAATGAATAGTCTACATGTTATTTCATGGCAATCCTTCGAGAAGTTTAGGACAAGTAGCAAGTACAAACTTATGCCAACAGCAGGATGACAAAAAAAAAGAGGCTATCATGTAATCTCTTCTTACCAGGATAGCTAAATGTTCATGGTCATGAGAAATACTCTATCTATTGCCAGCTAACAGTTGCCATATCTGGTATGGAACAAAAAGGTGCACCCAATTATCATGTGTTACAAAATTCAAACCAAACAATACCCAATAAATTAATTTAAAACACAGCATTTAAACAAAGTAACTGAAGTAAAAATGTGTATCAAAGAGACCAATTTTCACAAGAAGGATGTTGTACCTATCAATACGTATCCACTTATGTTACACAAATCTTGTGCATGCCAAAGATACATGTGGTCATGAACACAACAAAACTGAAAAGACCATTGCTAAAAAAAGAAATGGGCTTTAATTCCTTGAAATTCTTTTTGGTTGCTAGAGCAAGTGTAAACTTTACTGGGATCTTCTTCAGCAATAACAAGAAATTAGCTGCTGTGGTGGACTTATCAGATGACAATTATTGACACTATTTTAATTCAGGACCAACAAGACAGAAGAATTCTGTGGAAACCCCATGATGACACGACTTTCCAATTATAAAAAGTAATGACAAGATTGTAAAGACATCTCCCAGGGTGGTAATATTAGCAACTTTCTGATTTAGGATAAAAAAGAACATCATTCTTTTGTTGATGCAACTACCCAGCTTGAATAACAAGATGTTTAAGATGGCCATTGTGGTGGTTATATTGAAGATGGATGGCTTCATTTCATTTTTACTCAACTTAATACCATATCAAGACTCTCAATGAAAACCCCACTCTCATACAGACTTAATACTAAGGCCTAACCGGAAATCAACTCAGACATTTGCTTTGGCCGAATATCCGTTTTTTTGGTACTATTCAGAAGTATTTGCATCTGCAATAATACACGCACAAATGGTTACAAGTAAAATAACTCAATAAATATCGAACTTTAAAAAAAAAGTTTTTAAATACATAATAATTTTAGTTAATAATAAAAAAAATTCATCTTGTAGGCAATATATATGGTATAGGGTACAAGGAAAGTTTAAGCTTCGCATACGATAATGAAACAAACGGTACTCTCCGGAGTCAAACCTACTAATCAGTTTGTGCCCGGATCCGGCAAATAGTACATCCAAATACTCGGATTCGGTACTCGGCAAAAAATAATCTACTCAGTAAGGCCCTACTTAATACCATATCAAGACTTTCAATGAAAACCCCACTCTCATATAGAGTTAATACCATATCAAGACTTTCACTCTCATACAGACTTAATACCATATCAAGACTTTCACTCTCATACAGACTTAATACCATATCAAGACTTTCACTCTCATACAGACTTAATACCATATCAAGACTTTCAATGAAAACCCCACTCTCATATAGACTTAATACCATATCACGACTTTCAATGAAAACCCCACTCTCATACAGACTTAATACCATATCAAGACTTTCACTCATACAGACTTAATACCATATCAAGATTTTCACTCTCATACAGACTTAATACCATATCAAGACTTTCACTCTCATACAGACTTAATACCATATCAAGACTTTCACTCTCATACAGACTTAATACTATATCAAGACTTTCACGCTCATACAGACTTAATACCATATCAAGACTTTCACTCATATAGACTTAATACCATATCACGACTTTCAATGAAAACCCCACTCTCATACAGACTTAATACCATATCAAGACTTTCACTCATACAGACTTAATACCATATCAAGATTTTCACTCTCATACAGACTTAATACCATATCAAGACTTTCACTCTCATACAGACTTAATACCATATCAAGACTTTCACTCTCATACAGACTTAATACTATATCAAGACTTTCACTCTCATACAGACTTAATACTATATCAAGACTTTCACTCTCATACAGACTTAATACCATATCAAGACTTTCACTCTCATACAGACTTAATACTATATCAAGACTTTCACTCTCATACAGACTTAATACTATATCAAGACTTTCACGCTCATACAGACTTAATACCATATCAAGACTTTCACTCTTATATAGACTTAATACCATATCAAGACTTTCAATGAAAACCCCACTCTCATACAGAGTTAATACCATATCAAGACTTTCACTCTCATACAGACTTAATACCATATCAAGCCTTTCAACGAAAACCCCACTCTCATACAGACTTAATACCATATCAAGACTTTCACTCTCAGGGCTGTTCCAGTAAAACATATCCCCCCCGGGGACGGCACTTTAAAAAACAATATGTAGGAGGTTATGTTTGAAACTATTTATATTCTGATAGTGAAGGGTTGGCTTGAAAAATCACTTCAGGTGTAGGTTGTGTTAAAAAATCAGAAATCACATGTAGGGGTGTCAGAAAAAAAATCAATGCATAATATTTAAATCACATCTAAAGCCCCCGTCTTTGCGGTCTAAATCGCGGCGAATCAACGTGCAGGGGAGAGAACTTTAACGGGTTATTTTTTTTTTTGGTCTCGAGTTATCCAGTGAGATTTGCGCGCACGCGTTTTTGAGTGACACGGCATGGCGGAAGAAAGTGTTCGGCAGTTGGGATTTGATCAACTTTCAAGTTTTCTGCGGGAACGTGGAATTATAGAAGAAATTATCCAGAAATTTAGAGGTTTGCTATCTTGGAATTCAGTTTTTCAGTTCCATTTCTCATTTGGTCTGATGTAGCTCGCAACACATCGGTGTACATTTAAGACACTTACCGGTATTTCTCGCGTCTCTTTGGCGATATGTAAATATTATTATTATTATTATTATCCATTTCTGTGTTTGACACCTTGTAAATCCACGTGGAATAACACAACCATGTGTCATGAGGCCATTTCGAACGTAGTAGCTACATAGTCCTGTTACCGTGTACCGGTAAGTGTCTGAACTATACGCTGGCATGTTCCGGACAAATTTGATGCGGCAATTGAGCATTTTAATGAAATGGGTGACTTCATATCGTCCATCAAAACGTTTGGGGGGGGGGGGGGTGTTGGTAGATTATTATTGCTTTTACACCATTTTCAGCATAAGTGAATCTACATTCAGCAGCCAATTTTACTACTGAAGAAGAGATAACAAGGCCAAAGTGAGGTTTAAACAAATATGATGAATGGCAAGTAATCACAAAACAACATCCTACACCTCTCTGCCAAGTTAAAAGTACATCATGCTCCTGATTGGCCACCAGTGATGCTGCTGCTGTTGTTGACAATAGACAGCTGATTATTCCTCAGTTTTCATCCATTTGTTAAATCTAATTCATGGTGGGTTTTAGATTTTAAAAAAAATATTTTCAGGACTATGACAGCCGTTGTATCAAATATTTTAACTACATCCAGTGGGTGGTTGGGATGAAAATCATGGAACAATAAACTGATTGATCAATAGGGATGTTGAAACAGTGTTTTGACATGCTATATTTCTTTTTTTTGTATATCAATCATGCAGCAAGGCATAAAATTAAGACATATCATTTGCAGAAAATATATTTTTCAGACAAGAAATTATAAGTGTACAAGCAGGCATAAATAATGTAGCATCACTTTCACACGTTTAAATGTTTGTTTATTTTTGACAAATCAAGAAATAAGCTTGGCTGACAGACAAAAGAACAAAAGATGATTGATTACAGACATTGGATACAAATAAAAATGTGCAGTAGATTATATATCTAAGAATTCTCCTCCAGTCAGCAGTCATTTAAATCGCATCTGTCCCCAACCCAAAATTAAAATCGCTTCTACCACCCTCTAACCACTAGCTAGAAATTAGGTAAAATAATATGCTTCTGTAGGGGGTGATGTTTTTTTTTATTAAAATGCAGCAGACGGTGGATCATAATTTTTTTAAATTGCTTTTATTGTGGGTTGGTTGAATTTGAAAGTGCCTTCCCACCGGGGGTTATATGTTTTACTGGACTCATATAGACTTAATACCATATCAAGACTTTCAATGAAAACCCCACCCTCATACAGACTTAATACCATATCAAGACTTTCAATGAAAACCCCACTCTCATACAGACTTAATACCATATCAAGACTTTCACTCTCATAGACTTAATACCATATCAAGACTTTCACTCTCATACAGACTTAATACCATATCAAGATTTTCACTCTCATACAGACTTAATACCATATCAAGACTTTCACTCTCATACAGACTTAATACCACATCAAGACTTTCACTCTCATACAGACTTAATACTATATCAAGACTTTCACGCTCATACAGACTTAATACCATATCAAGATTTTCACTCTCATACAGACTTAATACCATATCAAGACTTTCACTCTCATACAGACTTAATACCATATCAAGACTTTCAATGTAAACCCCACTCTCATACAGACTTAATACCATATCAAGACTTTCACTCTCATACAGACTTAATACCATATCAAGACTTTCACTCTCATACAGACTTAATACCATATCAAGACTTTCACTCTCATACAGACTTAATACCATATCAAGACTTTCAATGAAAACCCCACTCTCCTACAGACTTAATACCATATCAAGACTTTCACTCTCATACAGACTTAATACCATATCAAGACTTTCACTCTCATACAGAATTAATACCATATCAAGACTTTCAATGAAAACCCCACTCTCATACAGACTTAATACCATATCAAGACTTTCACTCTCATACAGACTTAATACCATATCAGACTTTCACTCTCATATAGACTCATAATACCATATCAAGACTTTCAATGAAAACCCCACTCTCATACAGACTTAATACCATATCAAGACTTTCACTCTCATAGACTTAATACCATATCAATACTTTCACTCTCATACAGACTTAATACCATATCAAGACTTTCACTCTCATACAGACTTAATACCATATCAAGACTTTCACTCTCATACAGACTTAATACCATATCAAGATTTTCACTCTCATACAGACTTAATACCATATCAAGACTTTCACTCTCATACAGACTTAATAACATATCAAGACTTTCAATGAAAACCCCACTCTCATACAGACTTAATACCATATCAAGACTTTCACTCTCATACAGACTTAATACCATATCAAGACTTTCACTCTCATACAGACTTAATACCATATCAAGACTTTCACTCTCATACAGACTTAATACCATATCAAGACTTTCACTCTCATACAGACTTAATACCATATCAAGACTTTCAATGAAAACCCCACTCTCATACAGACTTAATACCATATCAAGACTTTCACTCTCATACAGACTTAATACCATATAAAGACTTTCAATGAAAACCCCACTCTCATACAGAGTTAATACCATATCAAGACTTTCACTCTCATACAGACTTAATACCATATCAAGACTTTCACTCTCATACAGACTTAATACCATATCAAGACTTTCACTCTCATACAGACTTAATACCATATCAAGACTTTCACTCTCATACAGACTTAATACCATATCAAGACTTTCACTCTCATACAGACTTAATACCATATCAAGACTTTCACTCTCATACAGACTTAATACAATATCAAGACTTTCACTCTCATACAGACTTAATACCATATCAAGACTTTCAATGAAAACCCCCCTCTCATACAGACTTAATACCATATCAAGACTTTCACTCTCATACAGACTTAATACCATATCAAGACTTTCAATGAAAACCCCACTCTCATACAGACTTAATACCATATAACGACTTTCACTCTTATATAGACTCAATACCATATCAAGCCTTTCAATGAAAACCCCACTCTCATACAGACTTAATACCATATCAAGACTTTCACTCTCATACAGACCTTCATTGAAGAGTAATACAAATCTTTCAAGATGGCCATGCTTGATGTCTGAGCACCATTTTTAGGAGTAGCAAAACAAGATTTTTCAACACTGCTATGAATTTGCAAGCAGTACCACTTTTAGTCTTTTAGTGTAAACTGCATGTTGACATAACTTTCCATTCAGGTGGAGTAACCATAACAAGAATTTCAAGAAGCTTGCTTTGGGGGCCATCAGTTTGTCAGTATCTTCAATCAACATACATGGCTTTGACCTTTAAAAAAAAAAACAACTGAAAATGTGAAAGGGGGGTTTGGGGTACTTGCCCAATAGGGTCTCGAGGGGCAGCGACCCTGATCAGGGGGTTCTGAGGGTAAAAAAAACACGACTAAAAATGCATTTTACACAC